>CM038141.1:384163988-384703672 GCA_021437245.1 Aegilops speltoides | reverse complement strand
GAGCATTGTCCCAGTGAGGAAAGGATGATGGAGACTGTGATTCCCCCACAAGTCGGGATGAGACTCTGTACGAAAAAAAGAGGCCATAAAAAAAGAGAAGGCCCAAATAAAAAAATGAGAGAAAAAGAGAGAAGGGAGAATGTTACTATCCTTTTTCCACACTTGTGCTTCAAAGTAGTACCATGATCTTCATGACAGAGAGTCTCCTATGTTGTCACTTTCATATACTAGTGGGAATTTTCATTGTAGAACTTGGCTTGTATATTCCAATGATGGGCCACTTAGTTTCTTTTTGAGGTTTCATACACTTATAGCTCTAGTGCATCTGTTGCATGGCAATCCCTACTCACTCATATTGATATCTATTGATGGGCATCTCCATAGCCCGTTGATACGCCTAGTTGATGTGAGACTACCTTCTCCACAACCACCATTCTATTCCACCTATATATAGTGCTATGTCCATGGTTCACGCTCATGTATTATGTGAAGATTGAAAAAGTTTGAGAACATCAAAAGTATGAAAGAATTGCTTGGCTTGTCATCGGGGTTGTGCATGATTTAAATATTTTGTGTGATGAAGATAGAGCATAGCCAGACTATATGATGTTGTAGGAATAGCTTTCTTTGGCCATGTTATTTTGAGAAGACATGATTGCTTTGTTAGTATGCTTGAAGCATTATTATTTTTATGTCAATATTACACATTTGTCTTGAATCTTTTGGATCTGAACATTCATGCCACAATAAAGAAAATTACATGGATAAATATGTTAGGTAGCATTCCACATCAAAAATTCTGTTTTTATCATTTACCTCAGTTTTTTGAGAACCAAGGTATCAATCCAGTAGGAGGCTCCTCAAAAGTCCCACGCACCTACACAAACAAACAAAGAACTCGCAACCAACGCAATAAAGGGTTGTCAATCCCTTCACGGCCACTTGCGAAAGTGAGATCTGATAGAGATAGTATGATAAGATAAATATATTTTTGGTATTTTATAATATAGATGCGAAAAGTAAAGATGCAAATAAAAGTAGATTGAAAGCTTATATGATAAAAGATAGACCCGGGGGCCATAGGTTTCACTAGTGGCTTCTCTCAAGATAGCATAAGTATTACGGTGGGTGAACAAATTCTTGTCGAGCAATTGATAGAAAAGCAAATAATTATGAGATTATCTAGGCATGATCATGTATATAGGCATCACGTCGCGACAAGTAGACCGACTCTGCCTGCATCTACTACTATTACTCCACACATCGACCACTATCCAAAGATGCATCTAGAGTATTAAGTTCATAAGAACCGAGTAACGCATTAAGAAAGATGACATGATGTAGAGGGATAAACTCAAGCAATATGATATAAACCCCATCTTTTTATCCTCGATGGCAACAATACAATACGTGCCTTGCAACCCTAACATCACTTTGGGTAAGGACACCGCAAGATTGAACCCAAAGCTAAGCACTTCTCCCATGGCAAGAAAGATCAATCTAGTAGGCCAAACCAAAATGATAATTCGAAGAGACTTGAAAAGATAACTCAATCATACATAAAAGAATTCAGAGAAGATTGAAATATTTCTCATAGATAAACTTGATCATAAACCCACAATTCATCGGATATCGACAAACACACCGCAAAAAGAGTTTACATTGAATAGATCTCCATAAGAGAGGGGGAGAACATTGTATTGTGATCCAAAAAAGAGAGAAGAAGCCATCTAGCTAATAACTACGGACCCGAAGGTCTGTGGTAAAATACTCACAACTCATCGGAGGGGCTATGGTGTTGATGTAGAAGCCCTCCATGGTCGATTCCCCCTCCGGCGGAGCGCTGGCGAAGGATCCAAGATGGGATCTCGCGGATACAAAAGGTTACGGTGGTGGAAATTGTTTTTCATTGGCTCGTTGGATGTTTTCGGGGTACGTGGGTATATATAGGAGGAAGAAGTACGTCGGTGGTCTCTCGAGGGGCCCACGAGACAGGGGGGCGCCCAGAGGGGGTGGGCGCGCCCTCCTATCTCCTCGCCGCCTCGGCTGCTTCTTCTTGTACTCCAAGTCCTCTGGATCACGTTCGTTCCAAAAATCATGCTCCCGAAGGTTTCATTCCGTTTGGGCTCTATTTGATATTCCTTTTCTTCGAAATACTAAAATAGGCAAAAAAACAGCAATACGGGCTGGGCCTCCGGTTAGTAGGTTAGTCCCAAAAATGATATAAATGTATAAAATAAAGCCCATAAACATCCAAAAGGGGTAATATAATAGCATGGAACAATCAAAAATTATAGATACGTTGGAGATGTATCAAGCATCCCCAAGCTTAATTCCTGCTCGTCCTCGAGTAGGTAAATGATGAAAACAGAATTTTTGATGTGGAATGCTAGCTAGCATAATTCTCAATGTAATTTTCTTTATTGTGGCATGAATGTTCAGATCCAAATGATTCAAAATAAAAGTTCATATTGACAAAACAAATAGTAATACTTCAATCATACTAATCAAAGCAATCATGTCTTCTCAAAATAACATGGCTAAAGAAAGTACATCCCTACAAAATCATATAGTTAGGCTATGCTTCATTTTCGTCACACAAAAAAATTCCCAAATTCTACACCCCCGATGACAAGCCAAGCAATTGTTTCGTACTTAAATAATCTCAAAGTTTTTTAAGTTTCACGCAATACATGAGCGTGAGCCATGGATATAGCACTATGGATGGAATATAATATGATGATGGGGATTGTGTGGAGAAGACAAAAAAGGAGAAAGTCTCACATTGACGAGGATAATCAACGGGCTATGGAGATGCCCATCAATTGATGTCAACATGAGGAGTAGGGATTGCCATGCAACGGATGCACTAGAGCTATAAATGAATGAAAGCTCAACAAAAGAAAACTAGTGGGCGTGCATCCAACTTGCTTGCTCACGAAGACCTAGGGCATTTGAGGAAGCCCATCATAGGAATATACAAGCCAAGTTCTATAATAAAAAATTCCCACTAGTATATGAAAGTGACGACATATGAGACTCACTATATGAAGAACATGGTGCTACTTTGAAGCACAAGTGTGGAAAAAGAGATAGTAACATTGCCCCTTTTTATTTATTTTCTTTTTTTCTCTTTTTCTCTTTTTTTCTTTTGGCCTTTCTTTTTTATTCTTTTTTTGGGGGAAAATGCTCTAATAATGATGATCATCACACTTTTATTGATTACAACATATGAATTACAACTCGAAACTAGAACAAGATATGACTCTATATGAATGCCTCCAGCGGTGTACCGGGATGGTGCAATGAATCAAGAGTGACATGTATGAAAAATTATGCATGGTGGCTTTGCCACAAATACGATGTCAACTACATGATCATGCAATGGCAATATGACAAAAGTGATGTATGTCATGATGATGAACGGAACGGTGGAAAGTTGCATGGCAATATATCTCGGAATGGCTACGGAAATGCCATAATAGGTAGGTATGGTGGCTGTTTTGAGGAAGATATAAGGATGTTTATGTGTGATAGAGTGTATCATATCACGGGGTTTGGATGCACTGGTGAAGTTTGCACCAACTCTTAAGGTGAGAAAGGGCAATGCACGGTACCGAAGAGGCTAGCAATGATGGAAAGGTAAAAGTGCATATAATCCATGGACTCAACATTAGTCAAAAGAACTCATACACTTATTGCAAAAATTTAGAAGTCATCAAAAACCAAGCACTACGCGCATGCTCCTAGGCGGATAGATTGGTAGGAAAAGACCATCGCTCATCCCCGACCGCCACTCATAAGGATGCACAATTCAAGTACACTTCATGTTTCAAATTTGTTACGCAACTTTAACCATACGTGCATGCTACCGGGACTTGCTAACTTCAACACAAGCAATCTTTAAGTTCATAATTACCCAACTAGCATGACTTTAATATCACCACCTCCATATCTCAAAACAATTATCAAGTATCAAATTGATCATAGCATCCAATTCACTTCGTATGATAGTTTTTATTATACCCAACTTGGATGCCTAGCATTCTAGGACCAATTTTATAACCATAGCAATACCACGCTGTTCTAAAAGACTCTCAAAATAATATATGTGAAGCATGAGAGACTAGCAATTTCTACAAAATTAAGCCACCGCCGTGCTCTAAAAGATATAAGTGAAGCACTAGAGCAAAAACTATCAAGCTCAAAAGATATAAGTAAAGCAAATAGCATATTCTAATAAATTCTAATCAAGTAGGATTCTCCCGAAAGGTGTGTACAGCAAGGATGATTGTGGTAAACTAAAAATCAAAGACTAATATAATACACGACGCTCCAAGCAAAACACATATCATGTGGCGAATAACAATATAGCTCCAAGTAAAGTTACCAATGAACGAAGACGAAAGAGGGGATGCCTTCCCGGGGCATCCCCAAGCTTAGGATTTTGGCTATTCTTGAATGTCTTGGGGTTCCATGGGCATCCCCAAGCTTAGGCTTTTGCCACTCCTTATTCCATAGTTCATCAAATCTTTACCCAAAACTTGAAAACTTCACAACACGAAACTCAACAGGAAATCTTATAAGCTCCATTAGTGAATGAAAAGAAAACCACCACATAAGGTAATGTAATGAACTCATTCTTTATTTATTTTGGTGTTAAACCTACTGTATTCTAAGTTCTCTATGGTTCATACCACTTAATACTAGCCATAGATGCATCAAAATAAGCAAACAACACACGAAAAACAGAATCTGTCAAAAACAGAATAGTCTGTAGCAATCTGTAACTAACACAAACTTCTGGAATTCTAAAAATCCTACAAAAATAGGAAGTCCTGGACAATGTCTCTATTGATCAGCAGCAAAAAGAATCAACGCAAAATCATGTTTCTGTGATTTAAGAAAACTAATTTCGTGTGCGCAAAGTTTCTATTTTTCAGCAGAATCAAATTAACTATCACCATAGGTTATCCTATAGGTTCTACTTGGCACAAACATTAACTAAAATATAAAAGCACATCTAAACAGAAGGTAGATGCAAAATTTATTACTAAACAGAAACAAAAACAAAAAACACAAATAAAATTGGGTTGCCTCCCAACTAGCACTGTCGTTTAACGCCCCTAGCTAGGCATAAAAGCGAAGATAGATCTAAGTAGTGTCATCTTTGGCACTCAATTCATAAGTAGCTCGCATGATAGATTCATAAGGTAATTTGACTTTCTTTCTTGGAAAGTGCTCCATGCCTTTCTTTAATGGAAATTGGAATCTAATATTCCCTTCCTTCATATCAATAATTGCACCAATCGTTCTAAGGAAAGGTCTACCAAGAATAATAGGGCAAGAAAGATTGCAATCTATATCAATAACGATAAAATCTACGGGCACCAAATTTCTATTTGCAACAATGAGAACATCATTGATCCTTCCCATTGGCTTTTTAATGGTGGAATCCGCAAGGTGCAAATTTAAAGAGCAATCATCAAGATCATGGAAACCTAGAATATCACATAAAGTTTTCGGAATCGTGGAAACATTAGCATCCAAATCACACAAAGGAAAACACTCATGATCTTTAATTCTAATCTTTATAGTAGGTTCCCACTCATCATTAAGTTTTCTAGGTATAGAAACTTCCAAATTAAGTTCTTCATCATAAGATAGCATCAAGGCATCAACAATATGTTTGGTAAAAGCTTTATTTTGACTATAAGCACGAGGAGAATTAACAACGGATTGCAACAAGGAAATACAACCTTATAAATAACAATTATCATAATCAAATTCATTGAAATCCAAGATAGTGGGTTCAATGCTATTTAAAGTCATGACCTCTCCAATCCCACTTTTACCAAATTTAGCATCAAGATCTAAAAACTCCGAATTATTGGGACGCCTTCTAACTAAAGTTGACTCATCTCCAGTCCCATTGCTATAAAGATTCATATTGAAAAACAAAGATCTAATAGGGGACACATCAATAACTTTAAGATCTTCATCATTATTTTCATGGAAACTAGAAGAACACGCCTTTACAAAGCAATCTTTCTTAGCACGCAATCTAGCGGTTCTTTCCTTGCACTCATCAATGGAAATTCTCATTGCTTTGAGAGACTCATTGATAGTAGATCTAAGTTTAAGAGAATCAACATCAAGCGAAAGTCTACCAACGTTCCTAGCCAAATCATCAACTTTGAGCAATTTTTCTTCAAGAAAAACATTAAAATTCTTTTGAGAGATCATAAATTCTTTCACACTATTCTCAAAATCAGAGGGCATCATATTAAAATTACCATAAGAATTATTGTAGGAATTTCCATAATTATTAGAGGAATTACTAGGGAACGGTCTAGAATTAAAGTTTCCTCTATAAGCATTGTTTCCAAAACTATTCCTACCAAAAAAATTCACATCCATAGATTCATTATTATTATCAATCAAAGTAGACAAAGGCATATCATTGGGATCAAGAGGAGTATTTTTAGTAGCAAACAACTTCATAAGTTCATCTATCTTTCCACTCAAAACATTGATTTCTTCTATAGCATGCACTTTTTTACTAGAAGATCTTTCGGTGTGCCAATGAGAATAATTAGCCATAATATTATCAAGAAGTTTTGTAGCATCTCCTAAAGTGATTTCCATAAACGTGCCTCCCATGGCCGAATCTAAGAGATTTGTAGAAGCAAAGTTCAAACCAGCATAAAATTTTTGTATGATCATCCATAAATTCAAACCATGAGTAGGGCAATTGCGAATCATCAATTTCATTCTTTCCCAAGATTGGGAAACATGCTCATGATCAAGTTGTTTAAAATTCATAATATTGTTCCTAAGAGTGATAATCTTAGCGGGAGGAAAATACTTAGAGATAAACGCATCTTTGCACTTGTTCCAAGAATCAACACTATTTTTAGGCAAAGACGAAAACAAAACTTTAGCACGATCTCTAAGTGAAAACAGAAATAACTTCAATTTAACAATATCAGTATCCGTATCTTTCTTCTTTTGCATATCACACAAATCAACAAAGTTGTTTAGATGAGTAGCGCCATCTTCGCTAGGAAGGCCGGTGAATTGATCGTTCATAATAAGATTCAGCAAAGCAGTATTGATTTCACAAGACTCAACATCATTAAGAGGAGCAATCGGAGTACGAAGGAAATCATTATTATTGGTATTGGAGAAATCACACAATTTGGTATTATCTTGCGCCATGGCAACAAGTAATCCAACACACAAGCAAACAGAAAAAGGCAAGCGAAAAATAGAGGAGAAGAAGATTGGGAAAGCGAGGGCGAATAAAACGGCAAGGGTGAAGTGGGGGAGAGGAAAACGAGAGGCAAATGGCAAATAATATAAATGCGAGGGAGATGAGTTTGTGATGGGTACTTGGTATGTCTTGACTTGAGCGAAGACCTCCCCGGCAACGGTGCTAGAAATCCTTCTTGCTAGGTCTTGAGATTGCGTTGGTTTTCCTTGAAGAGGAAAGGGTGATGCAGCAATAGTAGCGTAAGTATTTCCCTCAGTTTTTTGATAACCAAGGTATCAATCCAGTAGGAGGCTCCTCAAAAGTCCCACGCACCTACACAAACAAACAAAGAACTCTGTGAACGCATAATAAAGGGTTGTCAATCCTTCACGGCCACTTCATGAAAGTGAGATCGATAGAGATAATATGATAAGATAAATATATTTTTGGTATTTTATAATATAGATGCGAAAATTAAAGATGAAAATAAAAGTAGATTGAAAGCTTATATGATAAAAGATAGACCCAGGGGCCATAGGTTTCACTAGTGGCTTCTCTCAAGATAACATAAGTATTACGTGGGTGAACAAATTACTGTCGAGCAATTGATAGAAAAGCGAATAATTATGAGATTATCTAGGCATGATCATGTATATAGGCATCACGTCCACGACAAGTAGACCGACTCCTGCCTGCATCTACTAGTATTACTCCACACATCGACCGCTATCCAGCATGCATCTAGAGTATTAAGTTCATAAGAACAGAGTAACACATTAAGAAAGATGACATGATGTAGAGGGATAAACTCAAGCAAATATGATATAAACCCCATCTTTTTATCCTCGATGGCAACAATACAATACGTGCCTTGCAACCCTTGCTGCCACTGGGTAAGGACACCGCAAGATTGAACCCAAAGCTAAGCACTTCTCCCATGGGAAGAAAGATAAATCTAGTAGGCCAAACCAAACTGATAATTTGAAGACACTTGCAAAGATAACTCAATCATACATAAAAGAATTCGGAGAAGATTCAAATATTTCTCATAGATAAACTTGATAATAAACCCACAATTCCTCGGATCATGACAAACACACGGCAAAAAGAATTTACATCGAATAGATCTCCACAAGAGAGGGGGAGAACATTGTATTGAGATCCAAAAAGAGATAAGAAGCCATCTAGCTAATAACTATATATGGACCCGAAGGTCTATGGTAAACTACTCACAACTCATCGGAGGGGCTATGGTGTTGATGTAGAAGCCCTCCGTGGTCGATTCCCCCTCTGGCGGAGCGCCGACGAAGGCTCCAAGATGGGATCTCGCGGATACAGAAGGTTACGGCGATGGAAATTGTTTTTCGTTGGCTCCCTGGATGTTTTCGGGGTACGTGGGTATATATATAGGGGGAAGAAGTATGTCGGTGGCCTCTCGAGGGGCCCACGAGACAGGGGGCGCGCCTAGAGGGGGTGGGCGCGCCATCCTATCTCCTAGCCGCCTCGGCTGCTTCTTGGCTTGCACTCCAAGTCCTCTGGATCACGTTTGTTCCAAAAATCACGCTCCCGAAGGTTTCATTCCGTTTGGACTCCGTTTGATATTCCTTTTCTTCGAAATACTGAAATAGGCAAAAAAACAGCAATACGGGCTGGGTCTGCAGTTACTAGGTTAGTCCCAAAAATGATATAAATATGTAAAATAAAGCCCATAGACATCCAAAAGGGGTAATATAATAGCATGGAACAATCAAAAATTATAGATACGTTGGAGACGTATCACTCCTCGATGTTCTTGGAGATCTATTTATGTAATATTCTTTTGCGGTGTGTTTGCCGAGATCCGATGAATTGTGGATGTATGATCAAGATTATCTATGAATATTATTTGGTTCTTCTCTTAATTCTTATATGCATGATTTGATATCTTTGCAAGTCTCTTCGAATTATCAGTTTAGTTTGGCCTACTAGATTGATCTTTCTTGCAAAGGGAGAAGTGCTTAGCTTTGGGTTCAATCTTGCAGTGTCCTTTCCCAGGGACTGTAGGGGCAACACATATTGTATTGTTGCCATCGAGGATAACAAGATGGGGTTTTCATCATATTGCTTGAGTTAATTACTCTACATCATGTCATCTTTTTTAATGTGTTACTCCGTCCTTTATGAACTTAATACTATAGATACATGCTGGATAGCGGTCGATGTGTGGAGTAATAGTAGTAGATGCAGGCAGGAGTCGGTCTACCTGACACAGACGTGATGCCTATGTTCATGATCATTGCCTTAGATGTCATCATAACTATGCGCTTTTCTATCAATTGATCGGCAGTAATTTGTTCACCCACCGTAATATTTGCTATCTTGAGAGAAGCCACTTGTGAAACCTATGGTCCCCGGGTCTCTTTTCCATATTATTGAATCTCGTTTACATCTTGCTAGTTTCTGATCTACTATTTTGCAATCTTTACTTTCCAATCCATAAACCAAAAATACCAAAAATATTTACTTTACCGTTTATCTATCTCTATCATATCTCACTTCTGCAAGTGACCATGAAGGGATTGACAACCCCTTTATCGCGTTGGGTTCAAGTTGTTGGTTGTTTGTGCAGGTATTCGGTGATTTATGCGTTGTCTCTTACTGGATTGATACCTTGGTTCTCAAAACTGAGGGAAATACTTACGCTACTTTGCTACATCACCCTTTCCTCTTCAAGGGAAAACCAACGCAAGTTCAAGAGGTAGCATTATGTTGATTAGGATGAAAGTTTAGCTGTTGAAATAGAGAGTGGTGGTCGCCATCAATGAGAACTGGATCTTCATCAGTGGGACCAACACCCAATTTTTTTCTCAATAATAGCAACTAGAATAGTCGAAGATTCATACTAGAAGTCATTAGTTTCTATCAAGACCAGACTACTTGGAATATTAGAGAGTTATTCGACTCTAATTTTTACGACTAAGCATGTTCTAATACTTTTGACTCTATCCCACACTAGAAGCTTACCAAAACTCCTGACAACATTAGCAATTAGTAGCAAATTCCTTTTGTCAAAAGGGAATCTACAAGCAGGGCTCAGATTTCCCTATTGAAGGTAAGATTTTCTCCAGTTTAGCCCGTGATTATGCTTTTGAAAATGATGTGCACATCTACATGTTGGGAAATGATGCATGGAAAACAAAAACAATTCTACGCACACGCAAGATCTATCCATGGAGATGCATAGCAATGAGAGGGGGAGAGTGTGTCTAGGTATCCTCGTAGACCGTAAGCAGAAGCATTTAGTAACGCAGTTGATGTAGTCGAACTTCTTCGTGATCCAGCCGATCAAGTATCAAACGTACGACAGCTCCGCATTCAACACACTTTCAGCTCGATGACGTCCTCCGCCTTCTTGATCCAGCAAGACGGCGAGGTAGAGGATGAGTTCTGATAGCATGACGGCGTGGTGACTGTGATGGTGAAGCTATCTTCGCTGGGCTTCGCTTAAGCACTATGAAAATATGACCGGGGGTGTAAACGGTGGAGGGGGAGCGGCACACGACTAAGCAATTGTTGTGGTTTTGCTAGGCGCCCCCTCCCACATATATATAGGTGGGGGGAGGAGGGAGCAGCTAGGAGGCGCCCCCAAGTAGGCCGAATCCTACTTGGGGTCCCTCCCAAGTGGCGCCCCCACTTACCATATTTGTCGGAGGGAGGAAGGAAAGGGGGAGGAGGGAAAAAAGGGGGAGGCCGAATCCCCCTTTCCTTTCCCCACTTCGGCGGCTGCCTTGGGGGATGCGCCAACCCCTTTTCTGGGATGGTGTGCTCCCCTCTTACGGCCCAACAGGCCCATTACCCTCCCGGGGGTTTCCGGTACCCCCTCGGGTATTCGGATGACTACCCGGTACACTCCGAAACACTTCTGGTGATCGAATACCATTGTCCTATATATCAATCTTTACCTCTCGACCATTTCGAGACTCCTTGTCATGTCCGTGATCTCATCAGGGACTCCGAACAACATTCGGTCACCAAATCATATAACTCATATAACACTATATTGTCAATGAACGTTAAGCGTGTGGACCTTACGGTTCGAGAACTATGTAGACATGACTGAGACACCTATCCGATCAATAACCAATAGCGAAACCTGGATGTCCATATTAGCTCCTACATATTCTACGAAGGTCTTCATCAGTCGAACCGTTATGACAACGTACGTAATTCCCTTTGTCCATTGGTATGTTACTTGCCGGAGATTCGATCGTCGATATCTTCATACCTAGTTCAATCTCGTTACCAACAAGTCTCTTTACTCGTTACATAATACATCACGTCGTAACTAACTCCTTAGTCATATACTTGGAAGATTATGATGTGTATTATCGAGAAGTCCCATAGATACCTCTCGGATACTCGGAGTGACAAATCCTAATCTTGATCTATGCCAAGTCAAAAAACACCTTTGGAGATACCTGTAGAGCATCTTTGTGATCACCCAGTTATGTTGTGACATTTGATAGCACACAAGGTATTCCTCCGGTATCCGGGAGTTGCATAATCTCATAGTCGAAGGAATATGTATTTGATGTGAAGAAAGCAATAGCAATAAACTAAACAACCAATATGCTAAGCTAACGATGGGTGTTGTCCATCACATCATTCTCCCGATGATGTGATCCCGTTATCAAATGACAACACATGTCTATGGTTACGAAACCTTAACCATCTTCGATCAACGAGCTAGTCTAGTCGAGGCCCATTAGGGATACAGTATTTGTTTATGTATTCACACATGTATTTAAGTTTTCGATCAATACAATTCTAGCATGAATAATAAACCTTTATCATGAATAAGGAAATATAAAATGACAAATTTATTATTGCCTCTAGGGCATATTTCCTTCAGTCTCCTACTTGCACTAGAGTCAGTAATCTAGATTACATAGTAATGAATCTAACACCCATGGAGTCTTGGTGTTGATCATGTTTTGCTCGCGGAAGAGGCTTAGTCAATGGGTCTGCTACATTTAGATCTGTATGTATTTTGAAAATTCTATGTCTCCATCCTTGACCTTTTTGCGAATGGAGTTGAAGCGTCTCTTTATGTGTTTGGTTCTCTTGTGAAACCTTGATTCCTTTGCCAAGGCAATTGGTCCAGTGTTGTTATAAAAGATTTTCATTGGACCTGATGCACTGGGTATTACACCCAGATCGGATATGAACTCCTTAATCCAGACTCCTTCATGTGTTGCTTCCGAAGCAGCTATGTACTCCGCTTCACATGTAGAACTAGCCACTGATAGCTCAATATAAATATGTATCCGGTTTGTGACTTAGAGTCATCCGGACCATTGTCGAAGCTAGCATCCACGTAAGCATTGACGACGAGTTCTTTGTCACCTCCATAAACGAGAAACATATCCTTGGTCCTTTTGAGGTACTTCAGGATGTTCTTGACCACTCTCCAGTGATCCAATCCTGGATTACTTTGGTACCTCCCTACCAAACTTATGGCAAGGCACACATCATGTCTGGTACACAGCATAGCATACATGATAAAACCTAAGCCTAGGGATTGACTTTCATTTTTTCTCTATCGTCTGCAGTGGTCGGGCATTGAATCTGACTCATTTTCACACCTTGTAACACATGCAATAACCCTTTCTTTGACCAATCCATTTTGAACTTCTTCAAAACTTTATCAAGGTATGTGCTTTGTGAAATTCATATTAAGCGTCTCGATCTATCCCTATAGATCTTGGTGCCCAATACATAAGCAGCTTCACCGAGGTCTTTCATTGAAAAAATTCTTATTCAAGTATCCTTTTATGCTATCCAGAAATTATATATCATTTCCAATCAACAAAATGTCATCCACATATAATATTAGAAATGCTATAGAGCTCCCTGATAACCCACAAGTGTAGGGGATCGCAACAGCTTTCGAGGGTAAAGTATTCAACCCAAATTTATTGATTCGACACAAGGGGAGCCAAAGAATATTCTTGAGTATTAGCAGTTGAGTTGTCAATTCAACCACACCTGGATAACTTAGTATCTGCAGCAAAGTATTTAGTAGCAAAGTAGTATGATAATAAAGGTAACGGTAGCAAAAGTAATATTTTTGGGTTTTGTAGTAGTTGTAACAGTAGCAACGGAAAAGTAAATAAGCAAAGAACAATATGTGAAAAGCTCGTAGGCAATGGATCAGTGATGGACAATTATGCCGGATGCGATTCCTCATGTAATAGCTATAACATAGAGTGACACAGAACTAGCTCTAGTTCATCAATGTAATGTAGGCATGTATTCCGTAAATAGTCATACGTGCTTATGGAAAAAAACTTGCATGACATCTTTTGTCCTACCCTCCCATGGCAGCGGGGTCCTAGCGGAAACAAAGGGATATTAAGGCCTCCTTTTAATAGGGAACCGGAACAAAGCATTAGCACATAGTGAATACATGAACTCCTCAAACTATGGTCATCACCGAGAAGTATCCCGATTATTGTTACTTCGGGGTTGTCGGATCATAACACATAATATGTGACTATAGACTTGCAAGATAGGATCAAGAACACACATGTATTCATGAAAACATAATAGGTTCAGATCCGAAATCATGGCACTCGGGCCCTAGTGACAAGCATTAAGCATAGCAAAGTCACAGCAACATCAATCTCAGAACATACTGGATACTAGGGATCAAACCCTAACAAAACTAACTTGATTACATGATAAATCTCATCCAACCCATCACCATCCAGCAAGCCTACGATGGAATTACTCACACACGGCGGTGAGCGTCATGAAATTGGTGATGGAGGATGGTTGATGATGACGACGACGACGAATCCCCCTCTCCGGAGCCCCGAACAGACTCCAGATCAGCCCTCCCGAAAGAGATTAGGGCTTGGCGGCGGCTCCGTATCGTAAAACGTGATGAAAGTTTCTCTTTGATTTTTTTCTCTCCGAACGTGAATATATGGAGTTGGAGTTGAGGTCGGTGGAGGTCCAGGGGGCCCACGAGACAGGGGGGCGCGCCCAGGGGGAGGGGGCATGCCCCCCACCCTCGTGGACAGGGTGTGGGCCCCCTGGTCTTGATTCTTTCGCCAGTATATTTTATATTTTCCAAAAAGTGCCTCCGCGGATTTTCAGGACATTCCGAGAACTTTTCTTTTCTACACATAAAACAACATCATGACAGTTCTGCTGAAAACAACGTCAGTCCGGGTTAGTTTCATTCAAATCATGCAAGTTAGAGTCCAAAACAAGGGCAAAAGTGTTTGGAAAAGTAGATACGTTGGAGACGTATCAACTCCCCCAAGCTTAAACATTTGCTTGTCCTCAAGCAATTCAGTTGATAAGCTGAAAGTGATAAAGAAAAACTTTTACAAACTCTGTTTGCTCTTGTTGTTGTAAACATGCAAAGCCATAATTCAGGTTTCAGCAAATATTCTGAACTAACCATACTCACAATAACACTTAGGTCTCACACATATCAATAGCATAATCAGCTAGCGAGCCATAATAATAAAACCCGGATGACAACACTTTCTCAAAACAATCATAACATGATATAACAAAATGGTATCTCGCTAGCCCTTTACGAGACCGCAAAACATAAATGCAGAGCACCTTTAAAGATCAAGGACTGACTAAACATTGTAATTCATGGTAAAGAGATCCGATCAAGTCATACCCAATATAAACCAATAATAATGAATGCAAATGACAAGTGTGCTCTCCAATGGTGCTTTTAAATAAGAAGGGTGATGACTCAACATAAAAGTAAATAGATAGGCCCTTCGCAGAGGGAAGCAGGGATTTGTAGAGGTGCCAGAGCTCGATTTTAAAATATAGATTGAATAGCATTTTGAGCGGCATACTTTTGCTGTCAACGCAACAACTATGAGATGGCTGTATCTTCCATACTACATGCATTATAGGCAGTTTCCAAACAGAATGGTAAAGGTTTATACTCCCCCAACCACCAACAAGCATCAATCCATGGCTTGCTCGAAACAATGAGTGGCTCCAACTAACAACAACCCTGGGGAGTTTTGTTTAATTAATTTGATTTGCTTTGATCTTTTTGGATCGTGGGACTGGGCATCCCGGTTACCGGCCCTTTCTCGTGAATGAGGAGCGGAGTCCACTCCTCTTGAGAATAACCCACCTAGCATGGAGGATATAGGTAGCCCTAGTTTTAACATGAGCTGCTCAAGCATACAAAACAGAATTTCATTTGAAGGTTTGGAGTTTGGCACATACAAATTTACTTGGAGCGGCAGGTAGATACCACATATAGGAAGGTATGGTGGACTCATATGGAACAACTTTGGGGTTTAAGGAGTTTGGATGCACAAGCAGTATTCCCGCTTAGTACAGGTGAAGGCTAGCAAAAGACTGGGAAGCGACCAACTAAGAGAGCGACAATAGTCATAAACATGCATTAAAATTAATTTATACCGAGTACAAGCATGAGTAGGATATAATCTACCATGAACATAAATATCATGAAGGCTATGTTGATTTGTTTCAACTACATGCATGAACATGTGCCAAGTCGAGTCACTCAATTCATTCAAAGGAGGATACCATCCCATCATACCACATCATAATCATTCTAATAGCATGTTGGCACGCAAGGTAAACCATTATAACTCATAGCTAATCAAGCATGGCACAAGCAACTATAATCTCTAAATGTAATTGCAAATATGTTTACCTCATAATAAGCTGAATCAGAAACGATGAACTCATCATATTTACAAAAACAAGAGAGGTCGAGTTCATACCAGCTTTTCTCATCTCAATCAGTCCATCATATATCGTCATTATTGCCTTTCACTTGCACGACCGAACGATGTGTATAATAATAAGAGTGCACGTGCAGTGGACTAAGCTGGAATCTGCAAGCATTCAACTCAAAAGAGAAGACAAGTAATATGGGCTCTAAGTTAAATAAACAATCATGCATATGAGAGCCACTAAGCATTTTCAATATGGTCTTCTACTCTCGACCCCCAAAGGAAAGAAAAGAAAATAAAACTATTTACACGGGAAAGCTCCCAACAAATAAGAAGAAGAAGAAGAAATATTTTTGGGTTTTTATTTTAATTTCTACTTCAAGCATGGAAATTAAACTAACTAATTTTTTTGGTTTTTCTTAAGGTTTATCAAACACACAAGAAGAAAGCGAGAAAGAAAATTAAACTAACATGGATAATACAATGAAAGAGTATGAGCACCGACGACTAGTGTGTGAACATGAATGTAAAGTAGGTGAGAAATACGTACTCCCCCAAGCTTAGGCTTTTAGCCTAAGTTGGTCTAATACCAAGGACCGCCTGGTTGATATCCGTAGTTGTAGCTAGGGTCGTACTGTGATGCAGCGGGAACTGCCTCCTGAGCTGCGGCATGTTGGCGAGTTGCATCCACTCTCCCCTCGTGTTCAGCTGCTTCCTCCCTGGTAACAACATATCTTCCTTTTGCCTGATAATCAAAAAGGAGAGGAGCAGGAAGAGTAACATGGACGACGTTGCGTCTGTCATAGATTAGTCGATAATGGAGGAATAGTTCATTCCTCCTAAGAAATTGATGATTGACCATAGCGTCATAATCTAAATAAGCAGGAGGTATCATCATATCCCCCTCTTGTGGGGCTATACCAAGATAATTAGCCACACGGGTTGCATAAATTTCTCCAAATAAATTTCCCTTTCTACTATTATTCTGCAACCTACGTGCAACTATTGCCCCCCCCGTTATAACCTTTATAACCTAACACAACACTCTGGAGGACACACAGATCAGGGACACACATGTGACATGCTTCATCTTTACCGTTAATGCATCTACCAATGAAGAGAGCAAAATAATGTATAGCAGGAAAATGAATGCTCCCTATGGTAGCTTGTGCTATGTCCCTGGATTCTCCCATAATACTACCAAGGAAGTCTCTAAATTCAGATTTGTGAGGATCATTAACATTACCCCACTGTGGGAGTTTGCAAGCAGCTGTAAAATCCTCTAAGTCCATGGTATAAGATGTATCATAAATATAAAATAGGACACTAGGAGAATTACGCATACAGTTATATTTAAACCTCCGCACAAAGGAATCAGTCAATTGATAGTATTGAGAACACTTATCTCGTAAGAAGTCCTCCAGCTCAGCATTACGTACAAACGTGTCAAATTCCTCCTTAAAGCCTGCTTCGACCATAAAATCATCGAATGGCCACTCACAAGCTCGTACATCCGCGTCCCTTGGCAATTCAACATCTTGCTCACGTATAGCAATCCTGGGCCCTTTCTTCACCGAGGAACCACCTTGGTACATTCTCCTAGACATAATTCTTTTTCTGAAAAATTTCTGAAATGTTAGTAACTTCAAAATAAAAGTGAATAAAACTAAACAAGATTGGCAACTACTCCAACAAGTGTCTAGAGCCTATATCATGCATTAGAATTGCTTGGGACCTCATAAATTCAACATGCAAGCTCAAGAACATGGTCACCTATGCAGCAAAAATTTGCAATGAATAAAGCACTAGAACAAAAACTAATTGGACCAATGGAGGAGTCACATACCAAGCAACAATCTCCCAAAGCAGTTTTGTGAATGGAGCTTTGAGCAAGGAGATCAAAAATCGCAGCAAAATGAGCTAGAACTCGTGCTTGAGCTGGATGGGGATTTTTTTGGGTAGAAGATGAAGTGTGTGGGTGCTGGCATAAGTGGAGGGGGGCCACTAGGGGCCCACGAGACAAGGGGGCCCCTAGGGGGTGGGCGCACCCTCCACTCTCGTGGCCTGGTGCTTGCCCCTCCTGTAGTGATTTCAGTGCCTAAAATTCTCAAATATTACATAAAAAATCATACTAAATTTGCAGGGCATTTGGAGCACTTTTATTTTCGGGCTATTTTTTAATGCACGGATAATTCAGAAAACAGACAGATAATACTATTTTTGCTTTATTTATTCTAAATAACAGAAAGTAAAAAGAGGGTACAGAAGGTTTGCCTTCTAGTTTCATCCATCTCGTGATCATCAAAATGAATCCACTAACAAGGTTGATCAAGTCTTGTTAACAAACTCATTCTGAATAACACGGAATCAGAGAAATTTCGAATAACACTAAGTTACCTCAACGGGGATATGAAAATCCCCAACAATAAGAATATCATACTTTTTCTTGACAGTAGGGAGAGGAAATTCAAAACATCCAAAAATAATAGTTGGAACTTTTCCAATAGAATTGATGCTATGAACTTGAGATTGTTTCCTCGGAAAGTGTACCGTATGCTCATTACCATTAACATGAAAAGTGACATTGCCTTTGTTGCAATCAATAATAGCCCCTGCAGTATGCAAAAATGGTCTACCAAGGATAATCGACATACTATCGTCCTCGGGAATATCAAGAATAACAAAGTTCGTTAAGATAGTGACATTTGCAACCACAACAGGCACGTCCTCACAAATACCGACAGGTATAGCCGTTGATTTATCAGCCATTTGCAAAGATATTTCAGTAGGTGTCAACTTATTCAATTCAAGTCTACGATATAAAGAGAGAGGCATCACACTAACACCGGCTCCAAGATCACATAAAGCAGTTCTAACATAATTTATTTTAATGGAGCAGGTATAGTTGGTACACCCGGATCTCCAAGTTTCTTTGGTATTTCACCCTTAAAAGTGTAATTAGCAAGCATGGTGGAAATTTCAGCTTCCGGTATCTTTCTTTTATTTGTAATAATATCCTTCATATATTTAGCATACGGATTTACTGTGAGCATATCAGTTAAGCGCATACGTAAGAAGATAGGTCTAATCATTTTAGCAAGCGCTCAAAATCCTCATCATCCTTTGTCTTGGATGGTTTAGGAGGAAAGGGCATGGGTTTCTGAACCCATGGTTCTCTTTCTCTACCGTGCTTCCTAGCAACAAAATCTCTCTTATCATAACGTTGATTCTTTGATTGTGGGTTATCAAGATCAACAGCAGGTTCAATCTCTACATCATTATTTTTGCTAGGTTGAGCATCAACATGAACATTATCATTAGCATTATCACTAGGTTCATGTTCATCACCTGATTGTGTTTCAGCATCAGAGATAGAAATATCATTGGGATTCTCAGGTGTGTCTACAGTAGGTTCACTAGAAGCATGCAAAGTCCTATCGTTTTTCTTTTTCTTCTTTTTAGAAGAACTAGGTGCCTCTAAATTATTTCTCTGAGAATCTTGCTCGATTCTCTTAGGGTGGCCTTCAGGATACAAAGGTTCCTAAGTCATTCTACCAGTTCTAGTAGCCACTCTAAAAGCATAGTCATTTTTGTTATTTAATTCATCAAGCAAATCATTTTGAGCTTTAAGTACTTGCTCAGCTTGAGTAGCAACCATAGAAGCATATTTCCAAATGAGTTTAAGTTCACCTTTAACTCTAGCCATATTATCGCTCACGTGTCCTATCTCGAAAGCATTATTCTTTAACTCTCTACCAACATAAGCATTAAAAATTTCTTGCCTAGCCATAAAGTCATCAAATTCATCTAAGCTTGGGCTGCGAAATTTAGTAGAGGGGATTTCAACTTTATCATATCTATAGAGATAATTTACCTTTACTACCTGTGTAGGGTTATCAAGAAAATGTGGTTCTTCAACAGGCAGTATATTAAGACCATGTATTTCTTCAATAGGTGGTAAATTATTAACATCTTCAGCTTTAATACCTTTTTCTTTCATTGATTTCTTTGCCTCTTGCATATCTTCAGGAATGAGAAATAAAACACCTCTCTTCTTCAGAGTGGGTTTAGGAATAGGCTCAGGAGTTGGCTCAATTGGTTCAGGAATTGGCTCAGGAAGAGTCCAATTATTTTCATTAGTCAACATATTATTCAATAGTAATTCAGCTTCATCGACTGTTCTTTCCCTGAAAACACAACCAGCACAACTATCCAGGTGGTCTTTGGAAGCATCGGTTAGTCCATTATAAAAGATATCAAGTATTTCATTTTTCTTAAGAGGATGATCAGGCAAAGCATTAAGTAACCGGAGAAGCCTCCCCCAAGCTTGTGGGAGACTCTCTTCTTTGATTTGCACAAAATTATATATTTCCCGTAAGGCAGCTTGTTTCTCATGAGCAAGGAAATATTTAGCAGAGAAGTAATAAATCATATCCTGGGGACTACGCACACAACTAGAAGCAAGAGAATTATACCAAGTCTTAGCATCACCCTTTAACGAGAACGGAAATATCTTAAGGATATAGAAATAGCGAGATTTATCATCATGAGTAAACAGGGTGGCTATGTCATTCAACTTGGTAAGATGTGCCACAACAGTTTCAGATTCAAGGCCATAAAAAGGATCAGATTCAACTAAAGTAATAATTTCAGGATCAACAGAGAATTCATAATCCTTATTAGTAACACAAATAGGTGAAGTAGCAAAAGCAGGATCACGTTTCATTCTAGCATTAAGAGACTGCTGCTTCCATTTAGCTAATAATTTCTTAAGATCATATCTATCATTGCAAGCAAAGATAGCTCTAGCAGCTTCTTCATTCATAACATAACCCTCAGGAACAACATGCAATTCATAATCATTGGGAGAATTTTCATCATCACTATCATCAATAATAGTATCTTCAATAATTTCATTCCCCCTAACTCTAGCAAGTTGTTCATCAAGAAATTCACCTAATGGCAAAGTTGTATCACGCACAGAAGTAGCTTCATCATAAGTATCATGCATAGCAGAAGTGGCATCATCAATAACATGCGACATATCAGAATTCATAGCAGTAGCAGGTTTAGGTGTCGCAAGCTTACTCAAAACAGAAGGAGAATCTAGTGCAGAGCTAGATGGCAGTTCCTTACCTCCCCTCGTAGTTGAGGGATAAATCGTAGTTTTTGCGTCTTTCAAGTTCTTCATAGTGATCAACAGATATAAATCCCAAGTGACTCAGATAATAGAGCTATGCTCCCCGGCAATGGCGCCAGAAATTAGTCTTGATAACCCACAAGTGTAGGGGATCGCAATAGCTTTCGAGGGTAAAGTATTCAACCCAAATTTATTGATTAGACACAAGGGGAGCCAAAGAATATTCTTGAGTATTAGCAGTTGAGTTGTCAATTCAACCACACCTGGATAACTTAGTATCTGGAGCAAAGTATTTAGTAGCAAAGTAGTATGATAATAAAGGTAACGATAGGAAAAGTAATATTTTTGGGTTTTGTAGTAGTTGTAACAGTAGCAATGGAAAAATAAATAAGCGAAGAACAATATATGAAAAGCTCGTAGACAATGGATCAGTGATGGATACTTATGCCGGATGTGATTCCTCATGTAATAGCTATAACATAGGGTGACACAGAACTAGCTCCAGTTCATCAATGTAATGTACTCATGTATTCCGTAAATAGTCATACGTGCTTATGGAAAAGAACTTGCATGACATCTTTTCTCCTACCCTCCCGTGGCAGCAGGGTCCTAGCGGAAACTAAGGGATATTAAGGCCTGCTTTTAATAGAGAATCGGAACAAAGCACTAGCACATAGTGAATACATGAACTACTCAAACTATGGTCATCACCGAGAAATATCCCGATTATTGTCACTTCGGGGTTGTCGGATCATAACACATAATAGGTGACTATAGACTTGCAAGATAGGATCAAGAACACACATATATTCATGAAAACATAATAGGTTCAGATCTGAAATCATGGCACTCGGGGCCTAGTGACAAGCATTAAGCATAGCAAAGTCATAGGAACATCAATCTCAGAACATAGTGGATACTAGAGATCAAACCCTAACAAAACTAACTTGATTACATGATAAATCTCATCCAGCTCATCACCGTCCAGCAAGCCTACGATGGAATTACTCATGCACGGCGGTGAGCATCATGAAATTGGTGATGGAGGATGGTTGATGATGAGGACGGCGATGAATCCCCCTCTCCGGAACCCCGAACGAAATCCAGATCAGCCCTCCCGAGAGAGATTAGGGCTTGGCGGCGGCTCCATATCGTAAAACGTGATGAAAGTTTCTCTCTGATTTTTTTCTCCCCGAACGTGAATATATGGAGTTGGAGTTGAGGTCGGTGGAGGTCCAGGGGGCCCACGAGACAGGGGGCGCGCCCAGGGGGAGGGGGCACGCCCCCACCCTCGTGGACAGGGTGTGGGCCCCCTGGTCTTGATTCTTTCGCCAGTTTTTTTTATATTTTCCAAAAAGTGCCTACGTGGATTTTTAGGACATTCCGAGAACTTTTCTTTCTACACATAAAACAACATCATGACAGTTCTGCTGAAAACAGCGTCAGTCCGGGTTAGCTTCATTCAAATCATGCAAGTTAGAGTCCAAAACAAGGGTAAAAGTGTTTGGAAAAGTAGATACATTGGAGACGTATCACTCCCACTCACTTTCTTCACCATAAGTTTATATAAAACCATAGGCTTTGATTACCTCTTCAAAGCGTATATTCCAACTTTGAGATGCTTGCACCAATCCATAGATGGATCGCTAGAGGTTTCACACTTTGACAGTACCTTTAGGATCAACAAAACCTTCTGGTTGCATCATATACAATTCTTCTTTAATAATTCATTAAGGAATGCAATTTTGACGTCCATTTACCGGATTTCATAATTATAAAATGCGGCAATTGCTAACATGATTCCTAATGACTAAAGCATCGCTACGGGTGAGAACGTCTCATCGTAGGCAACCCCTTGAATTTGTCGAAAACCTTTTGCGACAAGTCGAGCTTTGTGGATGGTGACATTACCATCAGCGTCTGTCTTCTTCTCGAAGATCCATTTATTCTCAATGGCTTGCCGATCATCGGGCAAGTCCACCAAAGTCTATACTTTGTTCTCATATATGGATCCTATCTTAGATTTCATGGCCTCGAGCCATTTATCAGAATCTGGGCTCGTCATAGCTTCTTCATAGTTTGCAGGTTCACCATGTTCTAGTAACATGACTTCCAGGACATGATTACCGTATGACTCTGGTGCGGAACGCGCTCTATTCGACCTACGAGGTCCAGTAGTAACTTGATTTGAAGTTTCATGATCATTATCATTAGCTTCCTCTCTAATTGGTGTAGGCATCATAACGATTATCTCTGATGTGCTACTTTCCAATTCGAGAGAAGGTACAATTACCTCCTCAAGTTCTAGTTTCCTCCCACTCATTTCTTTTGAGAGAAACTCCTTCTCTAGAAAGGGCCCATTCTTTCGGATATGTGGTAGAAGGTGTACCCAATAGTTTCTTTAGGGTATCCTATGAAGACGCACTTCTCCAATTTAGGTTCAAGCTTATCAAGTTGAAGCCTTTCAACATAAGCATCGCATCCCCAAACTTTAAGAAATGACAACTTAGGTTTCTTGACAAACCACAGTAAATACGATGTCATCTCTAATACATAACCCCAAAACGATAGTGGTAAATCGGTAAGAGACATCTTAGATCGCACCATATCTAATAAAGTACGACTACGATGTTCGGAGACACCATTACGCTGTGGTGTTCCAGGCGACGTGAGTTGTGAAACAATTCCACATTATTCTAAATGAAGGCCAAACTCATAACATTGTTCTAATGAAGGCCAAACTCGTAACTCAAATATTCGCCTCTATGATCAGATCGTAGAAACTTTATTTTCTTGTTACGATGATTCTCCACTTCACTCTGAAGTTCTTTAAACTTTTCAAATGTTTCAGACTTGTGTTTCATCAAGTAGATATATGCATACCTACTCAAATCATCTATGAAGGTCAGAAAATAACGATACCCGCCGCGTGCTTCAACACTCATCGAATCGCATACATCGGTATGTATTATTTCCAATAAGTCATTAGCTCGCTCCATTGTTCTGGAGAACGGAGTTTTAGTCATCTTGCCCATGAGGCATGGTTCGCAAGTATCAAATGATTCATAATCAAGTGATTGCAAAAGTCCATCAGCATGGAGTTTCTTCATGCGCTTTACACCAATATGACCTAAACGACAGTGCCACAAATATGTTGTACTATCATTATTTACTTTGCATCTTTTGGCATCAATATTATGAATATGTGTGTAACATCCCAAATTTTCAATTTGGAATGTTATACATTAGATCATCATGCATTACATATTTTCTTGCATTTGTCGATCCTAGAAATTTCACGCAACTCAAGGACCCTCAGAGAGAGTTGGAGATTTCGAAATTTTCCTATTTGAGTTCTCTCAAATTATGAAAAAGAGGATCATTTGATTTTATTTATTTTATCTTCAAATATTTTTCCAATATAAAAAATAAGAGAGGGAATAATATGACTTTCCCAAAAATTTAGGAAAAATGAAGATTTAATAAATAAATCAAATTTTGGATTTTCTCAGAGTTTATTTGCCTTAGGGAAAAATGCGTGTTTTCAAAATTGCATTTTAGGCCCCGAGTAAAAGTTCATTTTGTTCGACTCATTTTTAGGAGTCGGGGAAAATTTACTTTATTATTTTTGGAGTTTGTTTAGATTTTTTTATTCGTTTTTCTATGCGCGTTATTTATATAAAAAAACTACGCCCTTACGCTTTGGCCAAGGCCCACTGGCCACCCGCCTAGCCCGCCGCCCACCCACGCCAGCCAAGCCGCCGCCGCCTCTAACGAAGTCCGGCTCGGACTCGCCACCGCCGCCGCCCTTGCCTTGCCCTCCCCAAACCACCCTCCCTCCCCTTTAAATACCCCGCACCCCCTCTCCTCCCTACAACCCGCAGCACGCTTCTAAGCAAAGAAGAAGAGAGCCACACACCATCACCGCCGCTTCTTGCGCCGCCGCCGCCTTGCCGCCATCGCCCGCCGCCTAGCCGCTTAGCCGCCCAGCTGAGCCTCATTGCCGAGGTAGCAGCGCCGCGCCACCTCCCTTGGTTCGGTTTTTATATAAAACCGCTCCGGTTCTTTTAAATGCGTTTGGTTTTTTTTCGAAACCCTAGATCGGTTTATTTCCGGTTTTGTTGTTTAGCGAGCGTTTGCCGGACCGTTCGTCATAACGAACGTGATCCCCATTTATCCCCGGTTAACGAACGTCCGTTCGTTTAACCGTTCGTCGATTTCTTATGTCGGATTTATTCCGCTATTTTCTGATCGCGATTTCAGATCCGATCTTCGTTCTAGTTTATCTTCTCGCTCGTTTATCGGAATCCGGTGATTCAAGCGCCTGGAGTTTCATTGCGAAACCGCCGTTCCGACTAATCAACTTAAACAAAGTTTTGCTACTGTAAAATTTGACCTAGTTTCAATATGCTACAACCGAGTTGTTTTCTTTCGCCATTTGACTTTCGTTGCTTTATTTGATTTGATTCTTTTGCGACCAGGGTTCTTAAGTTGAACTTTCTAGTTAGATCTTTTATTCGAGATTTACCTGTGCATTAGATGAGTACTTATTGTATGGTTGTTGTTTGTCTGCGATAGATCACCCGGAGTGCGCCGCTTGTTACTTCGAATCTCTAGGTTTCGCGGATCATCAGCAAGGCAAGTAACACTTGATCATACCTTTTTCTACTACCCAGTTTTTATGCATTAGATCAATCCTCAAACATTGCATGATTAGGATCTAATTAAATTGTGGGATGGGAATTAGATGAGGTAGTACCTATTACCTGTTTTACTTATGAAACCTTTGGGAGTTAGCTCTGCATTTGCTCATTATGCCATGCTATGCTGGTAGACGTGGATTGGGTGAGTGATATCCATGACAGATGTGAGTTTGTTAAATTAATGGTTTATCTAAGGTGGCAACTTAAATACACATCTAGGTGGATTGAGGCACCTGGGGTATCCAGTGATTGCCTATTTCTTTGGAAATCCCGGGGTTACCATGTGATTTTCCTATGGACCGCCACCCAGGCTCAAAGGGATCATAAGATAATGATCATGCTAGTAACTTCCGTGTGCAGCCACAAGCCATTATGGGCTCTGGCATAGTTGACTAAGTCGTGCGAACTCTTATAGTGGTGGACTAGCAGATGTAGGGGATGTAGGTGTACGGGTCTACCCATCGTAAGGTGCTAGTGCTTCTGAAAGACTATGTCTCGGTCATCCGTTTCTCAAACACCATGTAGTGCGAGAAACCAAACGGAGGCGATCGAGTCTTGTGGGGAAAAGTGCGCAAACCTCTGCAGAGTGTACAAACTAATCATGATTAGCCGTGTCCCCGGTTATGGACATCTTGAGTATCTAGAACTTGAATATCATGTGAATCTCAACATGTTACTCTAATTTAATATTGTTGGGTTTGTTAATGATTACTTTTTAATTGGGATTGAGGATGCTGTCAACCATTCTCAATGTTTAACAACCACCATGATAGTTAAATAAATTTATTCCTTTGTAGTAGGGAAAAACTGGCTTTATGCAAAAACTGTAACCATAGAGCTTTTCCACCAGCCATATATGCATGTAGTATAGGCTTATTGTTCATCATTCTCTATGTGTTACTTTGCCAGCATATTCCATGTGCTGACCCGTTTTCGGGTTGCAACTTTCATGTTGCAGACTTTTCAGACGACGAGTCAGGTGCTTTTAGGTCGTGGTTCTATGCTCAGTGATGCCGTTGGAGTTGATGGACTCACTTATCTTCCAAGTCTTCCGCTGTTATCGTTATTAGATGGCCTTAAGCCATATTTATTGTAATAAGTCCTCTTTTGGACAACGATGTAATAAGTGTGTGATTGCTACTCTATTATAAATCCTTCGAAGTACTGTGTGGTGTCAGCATTACTGATCCACGGATGATACCTGAGCACAGAGACTTGACCATCCGAGGTCGGGTCGCTACTGAGATGGTATCGAGCACACGCCGATCGTAGAGACACGACCACTAAGTTAAAGCCCTAGATCACTATTCTCTTCTCATTTTCTAACTCCTCATCTTTTCTACTCTTTTAGGATGACGGACGCAAAGATCAAGTACGCTCAACCAGATGAAGGCACACCTTTTGGATTCCACTTGAAGGAAGTCGCCAAGTACCTGAACATTGGACTACCAAGCTTCACCGGGACTTTCAACGCCACTCTGCCTGAAGAGGAGCGCTAGAAGATTCAAGCTCATGTTCCGGGAAGGACATTCGCACCAATCACGAAGCCCATAGATAGTGTTTTCAGGGCACCAACCTGGAGTCTGGGAAAGAGCATGGCAGCTCATATCACCATGGGACGCATTGGAGAAGTTTATCAAGAAGACCTCAAGGACACTATCTACCAGATTTGCGGACGCCGAAATGAACAATGGGAGATAGTCAACACCAAGAAGGATAGATCCATTGCAGCTTTCATCCAGGAGTTAAACCAGCACGTTCGACGCGAGGAGAACCAGATGTGCAATGATATGATAGAGTTGAAGAATGCGAAGGGAAGGATCATCGAACTTGAAGGAGAGTTGAAGTCTACACGCAAGGACTACATGGACGAGATCGTAGCTGTAGTAAGGCACAATAGCGATCTTAAGTATGAGATTGGAGAACTCAAGAAGAAATTAGCGCTCAAGAATGAAGACAAGTACGTCGACTGTCCGAGCAACTACATTATCATCGACGACACCGATTCGGATCCAAGTGAACCCGACTTTGAAGACGAAGCTGGAGCAGACATCTGGAGTCTTCCACCGGTTCAAATTAATAGATGACCCCCATATATTAGTAGTATTCCCTCCGTGTAAACATTATAGTACAAGCACTTTTGCGATAGTTAGACTGTTGTATGCCCTTTGTTTGAAATGAATGAAGTGATTTTGTGTGCATTTGCCTCATGAGCATTTGGGTAGTGTTTTCTCATTAGACCTCACTCTATTCTTAATTTCTCGTCTTTTCTAAACCCTTCAGATGCCTCCGAGACACGACCGCGAGTTTGTTTTCCCGCCAGAGATCACTCAGTTGATTCAGCAGTAGAATACTTTGATTCAAACATTGGTACAGAACCAAGGCAACAACAACAACAACCCACCACCACCACCACCTGCGGATCACTTGACTCGCTTCCTTAGGCTGAATCCGCGGTGTATTCCATAGAGCACCGAGCCGATTGTAGCAGTATGATTGGCTCCACAAGATAGGAAGGGAGTTGACCACTGCAGGATGTACGGATGGTGAGAAGGTGAAGTTTGCTGCACATCAGCTTGATGGACCCGCAGCAGCATGGTGGGAGAATTTCACAGCCACTTACCCAATGAGACACCGCCACATGGGATCGAGTTTGAGCAAGCTTTCCGCTGCCCATGTTTCAAAGCAGGAGCTATGGCCATGAAGAAGCGTGAGTTTCGCAACTTACGCCAAGGAGGAAGGACTGTTGGCCAGTATGTGGATGATTTTAGCAAGTTAGCACGTTATGCCCCAGATGACGTTGCTACAGATGCAACTAAGCAGGAGAAGTTTCTGGAAGGACTGAATGATGAGTTAAGCATGCAATTGATGGTAGCCAGTTTTAATAACTACCAGGAGTTGGTAGACCGCGCCCTCATGATTGAAGGAAAGCAGCAGCAGATTGAGAATCGCAAGAGGAAGTACGGGCATGGGAAGTATAACTCTGGAGCCCAGCAGAAGCCCCGTTATACCCCTAAATAGGGAGTTCAGTTTCAGCATACCCATGGAGGAGGTAGTTCGCACAACAACAATGGCCACAAGAATGGTAATGGGAATGGAGGAAGCAACGGCCAGAACCGGACCACACCATCAACCCCAGCCAAGAAAGACCTGAGCCATGTCACCTGTTACAAGTGTTCCAAGACCAGACATTATGCAAATGACTGTCCCGAAGGCCAAGGTGGAAATGGAAGCTCTGGAAAGAAGCCAAACCCTTTCAACAGGGGACAGGTGAACCACATTGATGTGGAGGAGGTTGAAGCTCAGCCCGATGCAGTAATCGGTAAGTTTTTTGTTAAGTCATTTACTGCACTCGTTCTTTTCGATACTGGTGCATCGCATTCATACATATCGAGGGGATTTGTAGAAAAGTATAGCCTGCCCACTAAGATTCTTATAACCCCTATGCTAGTAAGTTCACCAGGAGCGGAGTACATGGCCAGACAAGGATGTTTTCAAGTGCCATTGAGTATAGGAAGGCATGTGTTCCCGACAGATTTGATTATTCTGGAATCCCAAGGTTTTGATGTGATTCTCGGTATGGATTGGCTGTCGATGTATGGAGGAGACATCGATTGCGCAAGTAAGACGATTTTGCTCACGACACCAGAAGGAAGAAGGATCAAGTATGTATCACGCCATGGGCCAAATAGGAATCAAGTAAATTCCTTATCAGGAGTTGTGCAGGAAGAGGTACCAGTGGTGAAGGATTACCCTGATGTATTTCCTGAGGAATTGCCAGGAATGCCACCGGATGGAGACATTGAGTTTTTGATTGAGCTTTTGCCAGGTACAGGCCCAATATCGAAGCGACCATACAGGATGCCCGCACATGATTTGGCGGAAATCAAGAAGCAGATTAAGGTGCTATTGGATAAAGGTTATATACGCCCAAGTTCTTCGCCTTGGGGATCACCCGTACTTTTAGTGGAGAAGAAGGATGGATCGTTAAGGATGGTTGTTGATTACCGTGGATTGAATGAAGTAACAATCAAGAACAAGTACCCACTACCAATGATAAATGGTCTGTTTGATCATTTGCAAGGAGCTAAAGTGTTTTCCAAGATCGGTTTGCGATCAGGGTACCATCAGTTGAAGATTCGAGAGCAGGACATACCTAAGATAGCATTCACCACAAGATATGGACTGTATGAGTATACCGTTATGTCATTTGGACTGACTAACGCACCTGCCTATTTTATGAACCCGATGAACAAAGTGTTTATGGAGTTTTTGGATAAGTTCGTCGTGGTGTTCATTGATGATATTTTCGTTTACTCGAAGAATGAAGAGGAACATAAGGAACATTTGCGATTGGTTTTGGAGAAACTAAGGGAACATCAGTTATATGCCAAGTTCAGCAAATGTGAGTTTTGGCTAAAGGAAGTTGGATTTCTTGTACATGTTATATCCGGAGAAGGTATAGCAGTTGACCCCACAAAGGTTGAGACCGTAACCAAATGGGAAGCCCCAACAACAGTTGGAGAAATCCGGAGTTTTCTTGGACTCGCAGGATACTACCGGAGATTCATTGAGAATTTCTCAAGGATTGCAAAGCCTATGACGGAATTGCTGAAAAAGGATACCAAGTTCATATGGACTGAGGATTGTGAGGCAAGTTTTCAGGAGTTGAAGAAAAGATTGGTTACCTCACCAGTGTTAATTTTGCCAGATCAGACCAAGGATTATGAGGTGTATTGCGACGCTTCATGTCGAGGAGTTGGAGCAGTGCTTATGCAGGAAGGAATAGTTGTTTCGTATGCTTCACGACAACTGAAACCTCATGAATTAAATTATGCCACACATGATTTGGAGTTAGCAGCTGTAGTGCATGCCTTGAAGACATGGAGACATTTCCTCATTGGAAATCATTGTGAGGTGTACACGGATCACAAGAGTTTGAAGTACATTTTCACGCAGAAGGAGTTAAACCTTAGACAAAGGAGATGGTTGGAACTCATCAAGGATTATGATATGAGATTGCATTACCATCCCGGAAAGGCTAATGTGGTAGCTGACGCATTGAGCCGCAAGAGCCATGTCAATACAATGATGACGGGAGATATACCAAAGGAGTTAGCAGAGGATCTTCGTGAGCTATGTTTGGAAATAGTTCCGAGAGGCTATGTAGCAGCATTGGAGATTCATTCTACCTTGATGGATAAAATCAGAGAAGCTCAGAAAAATGACAAAGAGATCGCGGATATAAAGAAGAAAATGAGCGAAGGAAAAGCAAAGGGATTTTGTGAGGATGAGCACGATACCCTATGGTTTGAGGACCGTGTATATGTGCCAAATGACCCGGAGATCAGAAAGTTGATCCTGCAAGAGGCACATGATTCACCCTATTCGATTCACCCAGGTAATACCAAGATGTATTTGGATTTGAAGGAAACGTTCTAGTTGACCGGAATGAAGAAGGATATTGCGGAGTACATAGCAGTTTGTGATGTATGTCAGAGAGTGAATGCAGAACATCAGAAGCCAACAGGATTGTTGCAACCATTGCCGATACCCGAATGGAAATGGGATAAACTAGGCATGGATTTCATCACGGGGTTGCCAAAGACTCGTTCAGGCTATGACTCGATTTGGGTTATAGTCGACCGCTTGACGAAGGTAGCTCATTTCATTCCAGTTAAGACTACCTATAGCAGTGCTAAGTTGGCAAAGATATACATGACTAGAATTGTGTGTTTGCATGGAGTTCCGAGGAGTATCGTATCAGACAGAGGAACCCAATTTACCTCAAAATTTTAGAATCAGTTGCATGAAACATTGGGAACCAGGCTGGAATTCAGTACAACTTTTCACCCACAGACAGATGGACAGACTGAGAGAGTCAATCAGATTTTGGAGGATATGCTAAGAGCTTGTGCAATAGATTATGAATCTAGTTGGGACGATAACTTGCCGTACGCAGAGTTTTTTTATAACAACAGTTACCAAACCAGCTTGAAGATGGCACCTTTCGAAGCTTTATACGGAAGGAGGTGCAGGACACCGTTGTCATGGGACGAAGTTGGAGACCGTCAGTTGTTTGGACCAGGTTTGATTAAGGAGTCTGAACAGAAAGTTAAGTTGATTCGCGATAGGCTCAAGGTAGCCCAGTCCAGACAGAAAAGCTATGCGGATTCAAAATGCAAGGCGATAGAATATGAAGTTGGAGACAAAGTTTATCTTAGAGTATCCCCACTTCGAGGAGTGAAACGCTTTGGAGTTAAAGGAAAATTAGCACCACGTTTCGTTGGACCGTATAAGATCTTGCAACGCATGGGAGAAGTTGCTTATAAGTTGGAATTACCTGAGGGACTGTCAGGAGTTCATGATGTATTCCATGTTTCTTAGTTGAAGAAATGTCACGCCGAGATGGCAGAGGTACCGCTAAGAGATACAGTGCCACTGGAAGCTATTCAGTTGAAGGATGATTTAACATATGAGGAAAAACCCATCAAGATTCTCGAACACGCCAGCAGAGTTACTCACAGCAAGGTTATCAAGTTTTGCAAGGTTCAGTGGAGCCACCACACTGAGGATGAAGCCACCTGGGAGAGAGAAGAAGATTTGCTCAAGGACCACCCTCACCTATTTTCTAGCTAACCCGAATCTCGAGGGCGAGATTCATCTTAAGGGGGGTAGGTTTGTAACATCCCAATTTTTCAATTTGGAATGTTATACATTAGATCATCATGCATTACATATTTTCTTGCATTTGTCGATCCTAGAAATTTCACGCAACTCAAGGACCCTCGGAGAGAGTTGGAGATTTCGAAATTTTCCTATTTGAGTTCTCTCAAATTATGAAAAAGAGGATCATTTGGTTTTATTTATTTTATCTTCAAATATTTTTCCAATATCAAAAATAAGAGAGGGAATAATATGACTTTCCCAAAAATTTAGGAAAAATGAAGATTTAATAAATAAATCAAAATTTGGATTTTCTCAGAGTTTATTTGCCTTAGGGAAAAATGCGTGTTTTCAAAATTGCATTTTAGGCTCCGAGTAAAAGTTCATTTTGTTCGACTCATTTTTAGGAGTCGGGGAAAATTTACTTTATTATTTTTGGAGTTCATTTATATTTTTTTATTCGTTTTTCTGTGCGCGTTATTTATAAAAAATCAGCAATAAGATCGCCGCTGGGCCAAGGCCCACTGGCCACCCACCCAGCCCGCCGCCCCACCCTTGCACACAAGAACGCCGCCGCCGCCCAGTCGAGTCCGGCTCGGACTCCGCCACCGCCGCCGCCTTTGCCTTGCCCCCTCCCCAAGCCACCCTCCCTCCCCTTTAAATACCCCGCACCCCTCTCTCCCCCCACAACCCGCACCGCCGCCCCAAGCAGCAGCAGAAGAAGAAGACCGCCATCGCAGCCGCCGCCGCCGCCGCGCCGCCACCCCGCCGCCGCTAGCCACCGCCCGCCGAGCCCGCATTGCCGAGGTAGCCGCGCCGCGCCACCCTTCCCTCGGTTCGGTTTTTTTATATAAAAACCGTTCCGGTTTTCTTTTCGTCGTTTCGTTTTTTTTTCGAAACTCTAGATCGGTTTATTTCCGGTTTTGTTGTTTAGCGAGCGTTCGCCGGACCGTTCGTCATAACGAACGTGATCACCGGTTATCCCCGGTTAACGACCGTCCGTTCGTTTAACCGTTCGTCGATTTCTTTTTAGTCGGATTTATTCCGCTATTTTCTGATCGCGATTTCAGATCCGATCTTCGTTCTAGTTTATCTTCTCGCTCGTTTATCGGTATCAGGCGATTCAAGCGCCTGGAGTTTCGTTGCGAAACCGCCGTTCCGACTAATCAACTTAAACAAAGTTTTGCTATTGTAAAATTTGACCTAGTTTCAATTTGCTAGAACCGAGTTGTTTTCTTTCGCCATTTGACTTTCGTTGCTTTATTTGATTTGATTCTTTTGCGACCAGGGTTCTTAAGTTGAACTTTCTGGTTAGATCTTTTATTCGAGATTTACCTGTGCATTAGATGAGTACTTATTGTATGCTTGTTGTTTGTCTGCGATAGATCACCCGGAGTGCGCCACTTGTTACTTTGAATCTCTAGGTTTCGCGGATCATCAGCAAGGCAAGTAACACTTGATCATAACTTTTTCTACTACCCAGTTTTTATGCATTAGATCAATCCTCAAACATTGCATGATTAGGATCTAATTAAATTGTGGGATGGGAAGTAGATGAGGTAGTACCTATTACCTGTTTTACTTATGAAACTTTTGGGAGTTACCTCTGCGTTTGCTTATTATGCCATGCTATGCTAGTAGACGTGGATTGGGTGAGTGATATCCATGACAAATGTGAGTTTGTTAAATTAATGGTTTATCTAAGGTGGCAACTTAAATACACATCTGGGTGGATTGAGGCACCTGGGGTATCCAGTGATTGCCTATTTTTTGGAAATCCCGGGGTTACCGTGTGATTTTCCTAAGGACCGCCACCCAGGCTCAAAGGGATCATAAGATAATTCATGCTAGTAACTTCAATGTGCAGCCACAAGCCATTATAGGCTCTGGCATAGTTGACTAAGTCGTGCGAACTCTTATAGTGGTGGACTAGCAGATGTAGGGGATGTAGGTGTACGGGTCTACCCGTCGTAAGGTGCTAGCGCTTCTGAAAGACTATGTCTCGGTCATCCGTTTCTCAAAAACCATGTAGTGCGAGAAACCAAACGGAGGCGATCGAGACTTGTGGGGAAAAGTGCGCAAACCTCTGCAGAGTGTACAAACTAATCATGATTAGCCGTGTCCCCGGTTATGGACATCTTGAGTATCTAGAACTTGAATATCATGTGAATCTCAACATGTTACTCTAATTTAATATTGTTGGGTTTGTTAATGATTACTTTTTAATTGGGATTGAGGATGCTGTCAACCATTCTCAATGTTTAACAACCACCATGATAGTTAAATAAAGTTATTCCTTTGTAGTAGGGAAAAACTGGCTTTATGCAAAAACTGTAACCATAGAGCTTTTCCACCAGCCATATATGCATGTAGTATAGGCTTATTGTTCATCATTCTCTATGTGTTACTTTGCCAAAGATATTCCATGTGTCAACCGTTTTGGGCTGCAACTTTCATGTTGCGACTTTTCGCATTTACAGTAAGGTGCTTTTAGGTCGTGGTTCTATACTCAGTGATGCCGTTGGAGTTGATGGACTCACTTATCTTCCAAGTCTTCCGTTGTTATCGTTATTAGATGGCCTTAAGCCATATTTATTGTAATAAGTCCTCTTTTGGACAACGATGTAATAAGTGTGTGATTGCTACTCTATTATAAATCCTTCGAAGTACTGTGTGGTGTCATCATTACTGATCCAGGGATGACACCTGAGCACAGAGACTTGACCATCTGAGGTCGGGTCGCTACAATGTGTATCACTAGGATCGAGATTCAACAAGAATAGACCATTCATCAAGGGTGCATGACCATAAAAGATATTACTCATATAAATAGAATAACCATTATTCTCCGATTTAAATAAATAACCGTCTCGCAATAAACAAGATCCAGATATAATGTTCATGCTCAACGCGGGCACCAAATAACAATCACTGAGGTCTAAAACTAATCCCGAAGGTAGATGTAGAGGTAGCGTGCCGACGGCGATCACATCGACCTTGGAACCATTCCCGACGTGCATCGTCGCCTCGTCCTTAGCCAATCTTCGTTTATTCCGTAGCTCCTGTTTCGAGTTACAAATAGGAGCAACCGAACCAGTATCAAATACCCAGGTGCTAGTGCAAGCATTAGTAAGGTACACATCAATAACATGTATATCAAATATACCTTTGTTCACTTTGCCATCCTTCTTTCCGCCAAGTATTTGGGGGCAGTTCTGCTTCCAGCGACCACTCCCTTTCGAGTATAAGAACTCAGTTTCACGGTTAGGTCCAGCTTTGGGCTTCTTCCCGGGAGTGGCAACTTGCTTGCCATTCTACTTGAAGTTCCCTTTCTTTCCCTTGCCTTTTTTCTTGAAACTAGTGGTCTTGTTAACCATCAACACTTGATGCCCCTTCTTGTTTCTACCTCCATGGCCTTAAGCATTGCGAAGAGCTTGGTAATCGTTTTGTGCATCACATGCATACTATAGTTCATCATGAAGCCTTTGTAGCTTGGTGGCAGTGATTGAAGAACTCTGTCAATAACACTATCAACTGGAAGATTGATACGTCCATTTTGCATCATGCTTTTACATTGATATTTATTGCATTATGGGATGTTATTATACATTATGGTAGAATACTTATACCTTTTCTCTCTTATTTTTACAAGGTTTACATGAAGAGGGAGAATGCTAGCAGCTAGAATTCTAGACAGGAAAAGGAGTAAATCAGAGAGACCTATTCTGCACAACTCCAAATAAAAGTCCTGAAAATCTACGGAGAATTACTTTGTAATATATAAAAAATGTTAGGCAAAGAAAATACCAGAGGGGAACCACCAGGTGGCCACAAGCCTGGGGGGCGCACCCTACCCCCTGGGCACACCCCTAGGGCTTGTGGGTCCCCTGGCAGGCCACCGGTGCCCATCTTCTGCTATATGAAGGGTTTTGACCTGGAAACAATCAGAAGGAAGCTTTCGGGACGAAGCGCCACCGTCTCGAGGCAGAACCTGTGCGGAAGCAATCTAGGGCCCCGGCGGAGCTGCTATACCGGGGAAACTTCCCTCCCGGAGGGGGAAATTGAAGCCATCGTCATCACCAACGATCCTCTCATCGAGAGGGGGTCAATCTCCATCAACATCTTCATAAGTACCATCTCCTATCAAACCCTAGTTCATCTCTTGGATCCTATCCTTATCTCAAAACCTCAGAGTGCTACCTATGGGTTGCTAGTAGTGTTGATTACTCCTTGTAGTTGATGCTATTTGGTTTATTTGATGGAAGATCATATGTTCAGATCCTTGAAGCTATTAAATACTCCTCTGATTATGAGCATGAATATGCTTTGTGAGTAGTTACGTTTGTTCCTGAGGACATGGGAGAAGTCTTGTTATAAGTAATCTTGTGAATTTAGTATTCATTCGATATTTCGATGAGATGTATGTTGTCTCTCCTCTAGTGGTGTTATGTGAACGTCGACTACATGACACTTCACCTTGATTTGGGCCTAGGACAAGGCATTGGTAAGTAATAAGTAGATGATGGGTTGCTAGAGTGACAGAAGCTTAAACCCTAGTTTATGCGTTGCTTCGTAAGGGGCTGATTTGGATCCATACGTTTCATGCTACGGATAGATTTATCTTAATTCTTCTCTCGTAGTTGCGGATGCTTGCGAGAGGGGTAAATAATAAGTGGGAGGCTTGTCCAAGTAAGGACAACACCCAAGCACCGGTCCACCCATATATCAAATTATCAAAGTAACGAACGCGAATCAGATGAGCATGATGAAAACTAACTTGACAACAATTCCCATGTGTCCTCTCGAGTGCTTTGCTTTATATAAGAGTTTGTCCAGGCTTGTCCTTTGCTACAAAAACGATTGGGCCACCTTGCTGCACCTTTGTTACACCTGTTACTTGTTACCCGTTACGAATTATCTTATCACAAAGCTATCTGTTACCGATAATTTCAGTGCTGGCAGAGAATACCTTACTGAAACCGCTTGTCATTTCCTTCTGCTCCTCGTTGGGTTCGACACGCTTACTTATCGAAAGGACTACGATAAATCCCCTATACTTGTGGGACATCAAGACTCTTTTCTGGTGCCATTGCCTGGGAGTGAAGCGCCTTTGGTAAGTGGAATTTGGTAAGCAAACATTTATATTACATGCTGAAATTTAATTTCACTTGTCACTATGAAAAATAATCCTTTGAGGGGTTTGTTTGGGGTATCTTCACGCCGACCGGAAGAGGAAATAGTTGCCCCTCAACCTACTGCACCTACTGAAAATATTTGTTATGAAATTCCTTCGGCTATGATAGAGAAACGGCTAGCTAATCCTTATAAGGATGAAGTTTGTGGATTATTTAAGCTTGCAATTTTGCCCGAGGATGAAGTCAAGAAGAAGGTGTTCCCTTTATCTTTGAAGGAGAAGGCATTGACACTCCATAGGCTATGCGATGATAGTGGGACTTGGAACTACAACCGATTGAAATTGGAATTTCATCAGAAGTTTTATCCTATGCATCTAGTTCATCGTGACGGAAATTATATTTATAATTTTTGGCCTCGTGAAGGAGAAAGTATTGCTCAATTTTGGGGGAGTCTTAAGTCAATGTTATATTCATGCCCCAATCATGAGCTCTCAAGAGAAATTATTATCCAGAATTTTTACGCTCGACTTTCTCGTAATTATCAATCCATGCTTGATACTTCTTGTACTGGTTCATTTATGAAGAAGACTACTGAATTCAAATGGGATTTATGGAAAGAATTAAACACGATTCTGAAGATTGGGAACTCGACGGAGGTAAGGAGTCAAGTATAAATCTTAAGTTTGATTGTGTTAAATCTTTTATGGATACCGATGCTTTTCGTGAATTTAGCACAAAATATGGACCTGACTCTGAGATAGTAGCTTCTTTCTGTGAATCATTTGCTACTCATGTTAATCTCCCTAAGGAGAAGTGTAATATCATCCTCCCATTTAAGTAAAAGTTGTAGAACCCATTAAAGTTGAAGAAGAAACTGTTACTTATAATGTTGATCCTGTTATTCCTACTACAGGATCATGCTAAAGCTTCAGTTGTGGTTCGTAAGAGTTATACTAGAACGCCTACACCCCCTGAACGAATTAAAGTTGAACCTAGTGTTGCTATGGTTAAGGATCTCTTGGTCGATAATATTAATGGGCATGTTATTTATTTCTGTGATGAAGCTGTTAGAATTTCTAGACCCGATACTAAAGATAAACATAGACCTATTGTGGGCATGCCTGTTGTTTCTGTTAAAATATGAGATCATTGTCACCATGGTTTATGTGGTTAGGGTGCTAGTGTGATAGCAATTCCTTTCACTTTATATCAAGAAATTTATGAATGATATTGCACCTGCTGAAATAGAAGATATTGATGTTACTGTTAAGCTTGCCAATAGAGATACCATCTCAATAATTGGGATTGTTAGAGATGTTGAAGTCTTGTGTGGGAAAATAAAATACCCTACTGATTTTCTTGTTCTTGGCTCCCCACAAGATGATTTTTGTCCCATTATATTTGTTAGACCTTTCTTGAACACTGTTAATACTAAAATAGATTACAAGAAAGAAATTTTTAAGGTAAGTTTTGGGGATGTGTACCATGAGTTTAATTTCTCCAAATTTAGTAGACACCCCCATGAAAAAAGAATTGCCTAGTAAAGATGAGATTACTGGTCTTGCTTCTATTGCTATGCCTCCTACTAATCCTTTTAGAACAATATTTGCTAGACCATGAAAATGATATGTTTATGAAGGAAAGTAGGGAATTATATGAGATATTCTTTAAACAAATGCCTGTTTTGAAACACAATTTGCCTGTTGAAACTCTTGGAGATCCTCTACCACCCAAGAGAGATCCTGTATTCTATCTTAAACAATTACCTGATACTCTGAAATATGCTTATGTTGATGAAAAGAACATATGTCATGTTATTATTAGCGCTAACCTTTCAGAGCATGAAGAAAAGAAATTATTGAAAACTCTAAAGAAGCATCGTGCTGCTATTTGATATACTCTTGATGATATTAAGGGCATTAGTCCCACTCTATGTTAAATAAAATAAATAGGGAGCCTGATGCTAAACCTGTTATTGATCTTCAACGGCGGTTAAATCCTAAGATGAAAGAAGTGGTAAGAAATGAAATACTAAAGCTTCTGGAAGCAGGTATAATTTATCCTATTGCTGATAGTAGATGGGTAAGTCATGTCCATTGTGTCCCTAAGAAGGGAGGTATTACTGTTGTTCCCAATGATAAGAATGAATTAATCCCACGAAGGATTGTCATAGGGTATAGAATGGTGACTAATTTTAGAAAAATTAAACAAAGCTACTAGGAAAGATCACTACCCTCTACCTTTTATAGATCAAATACTAGAAAGATTATCCAAACATACGCACTTTTGCTTTCTAGATGCTTATTCTGGTTTTTCTCAAATACCTGTGTCACAAGTGGATTATAGATGGTTACTACTTTTACTTGCCCTTTTGGTACCTTTGCTTATAGACCTATGCCTTTCAGTTTATGCAATGCACCTACTACCTTTCAAAGATGTATGACTGCTATATTCTCTGACTCTATGAAAAGATTGTTGATGTTTTCATGGATGATTTCTCCATTTACGGAACTTCTTTTGATGATTTCTTAAGCAACCTTGATCGAGTTTTGCAGTGATGTGAAGAAACTAATCTTGTCTTGAATTGGGAGAAGTGCCACTTTATGGTTAATGAAGGTATTGTCTTGGGGCATAAATTTCTGAAAGAGGTATTGAAGTTGATAAAGCTAAATTTGATGCTATTGAAAAAATGCCGAGTCCTAACATCATCAAAGATATAAGAAGTTTCCTTGGTCATGCTGGTTCCTATAGGAGATTTATTAAAGATTTCTCTAAAATATCTAGGCCTCTAACCAATCTTTTGCAAAAATATGTTCCATTTATTTCCGATGATGATTGTGTAGAAGCATTTGAAATACTTAAGAAAGCCTTAATTTCTACACCTATTGTTCAACCACCTGATTGGAACCTACCCTTTGAAATTATGTGTGATGCTAGTGATTATGCTGTTGGTGTTGTTCTAGGACAAAGAGTTGATAAAAAATTAAATGTTATCCATTATGCTAGTAAACATTAGACGGTGGTAAAAGAAACTATGCTACTACTGAAAAAGAATTTTTAGCTGTTGTATTTGCTTGTGATAGGTTCAGATGTTATATTACTGATTCCAAAGTTACTGTTCACACTAATCATGCTGCTATTAAATACCTTATGGAAAAGAAAGATGCTAAACCTAGACTTATTAGATGTGTTCTCTTGCTACAGGAATTTGATTTGCATATTATACACTACTGCAGGATGCTACTAACGCGACACTACGATCAGAGACCCTTCGATGAAACTGTGTGCGATGCAATAATCACAAACGTTGGTGTAAAAACCCTTCAAAAAAGCTTCAAAATGTTTGCGATGACGGATGCATCAAACACGGTTCAGATTTTAGTTGGTGTGCGATGCACGGCATACGGTTCAGTTCAATGAACTGTTTGCGATGAGGAAGAAGAACGGAAATGGGCAGCCAGATGAAGGCGTGTGCGATATACGACATACAGTTCAATCGGATTTACTTTTGTGATGAGGCGGAACAATAGAAAGGGACAGCTAGATAAAGGTGTGTGCGATTGAGGGCATACACTTCAAAAGGATTAACTGTTTGTGATTAGGCAACAGAACGTAAATGGTCAGCCAGATCAAAGGTGTGTGCGATTGACGGCATACACTTCACACGGATGAACTGTTTGCGATTAGCCACAACAAACACAAACAGCTAGACAGATCAACGTGTGTGCGCTAGACGGGCACATATTCTAATTAAAAGAAGTGTGGGCGATGGTAATAACGAGCGCGCATGGTTCTTGGAACAAGATGTGTGCTGACATTGCCTATTGTGGTGCACCAAACGCCACGTACGCGGCCGAGAAAGCGTGCCCATATTACGCCATCCGGGAATAGTGCCGCACTTAGACGTTAATAAATTTTGAGCCTGCGTCCCGTCACATTCCAAATTGCAAACCTGTTCACACCGATCAAAACCTAAACGGTTTCCCACTTAGGAGCGTATTAGTATTCGGTTATAAATACTACTACTCCAAGATGACTGCACATTCCTCCTCAACTCCTCATCCACAAAAATCAAAGAAGTCATTCATTATCGTTCCTTCCGTCTGCCATGGCCAACATGAGTTCTGGGTCAAGAGATTGCCACCAGGGAGAGGCGAGCATGGAAGCGGAAGCACGAGAGATGTCCCGCCTCGCCGCTAAAGCAGCCGACATGTCCTGCCATGTGGCCCTAGCAGCATAGAGGTCCTGCCATGCTGCCTAAGCAGCATGAAGGTCCCGCCGCGCCGTCGATGCAGCAGACTGGTGCGGCCGCGCCGTGGAAGCAGCGGAGATGTCCGACCGTGCTACAGAAGCAGGAGAGATGTCCTCCCGCACCGCGGTGGCCTGGGAAAATGTCTCGCTGGCAGGCGAGGACTCTTACAGGCGCATGCATGTGATCGTCCATAGCCACATGGATCATTTCTCTGGCTAGGCAAGGTTGCAGGACGACATGAAAGTCTCATTTGAATAGGCTACCGACGTCATCCAACAACTAAAGGAGAGAAATGAGAAGCTCCAGGCCGAGCGTGACCTGCTGAGGGCGAAGATCATCGGAAGTGCGGAGCAGCAGGAGGAGACCACTACCTTGTTGAAGAGGACCAACGTCATCGTCGAGAAACTTATGGACGAGAATGTTGTGATGTGCATGAAGCGCAAATGGCTAGTGAAGGAATCCATGGATGCTCTCAAGCAGCATATTGAGGACAGGAAAGAGCTCATCGCCGCTCACCGCGGAGACTAGTTCCCGTAGCCTGTAGCAACGCTTCAAGAAAGTAGAGATCAGCGAGCTAGATCGGTGTCTTCCTTCTTCTTTTCCCCTTGTGTATTTCGGGCATTGCCGCAAGTGGCTTTTCTAATTATGTTCCTAAATATGTAAGACAATTATTATCCACTATCATCATCCTATATTCATCATGCTTGCTATAAGTCGAAGTCGATGCTATATAGGTCTGTTGTATCTTACATCAAGATCCGTGCAAAACTTTCTTTTCAGATTTTTATTTTTCTCTCTTAAATCTCAGTCCAGTGAGACATAGCCACGCCATGAAACAGAGGCTCGGGCACCATTAATGGAGACATTGGGAGGGAGGTGCGCGTCGGATAGAGGTCAAAGGGCTCTCCTCCTGATGAGCACGCGCAGGGGTCTGATCGCACGCCTCCTGTTCTCAAATAGCTACCCCGCACGACACCTCCTAGGCAATAAAAAAAGGGACGTGTGGCGGCACGTAATTGGTAAGTAGAACGCCCACAGTTTCAATAATAGTTGTGTTTCCCATTTGTAATGTGACAACACTTCTTCCAAATTGACTTTGTTGATTTTTAATGTGTGTGCCTTCGCAAATCGGACAGAACAATTACCACAGCATGTTGGTGCCATGTCATGACACCATGCCAAGTTTCATGGTTTTCAGGCGAGTTTTGGATTTACAACAATTAAAAAACAAAGTTTCTCAATCGTTCCGGCCGAGCCACGACGCCCAGATGTTTGAATTTCATTCTCATTTCTTGCATGGGACCTAGAAATTCACCCAAGGACACACATGTGATTTTTCAACCAACTTTGGTGCACTGGAGCATGTGCTTGTAGTTGAAATTTGAATTATGCACACTAAATGCTCAGAAATTCAATTAATGTATAAAAAGGCCAAACAAACTAGGAATAATTCCCAAAATTAGCATGATACTTCTATTTGGTCTAATTTGCCTGTGTAAACAAATTAAGGTGGGAGAAGGCAGTGTATGTATGTCGTTTCGCACATGGGGGTGACACGTTCCCTCTCGGAACCACCAGCCTTCTTGAGAGAAGCACCGGTTTGCAAGAAGGTTATACCAAAGCTTGTCCCAATTCGGCCAAAAAATTTACCGCAGCATGTTGGTGCCATGTCATGACACCATGCCAAGTTTCATGATTTTCAGGCGTGTTTTGGATTTGCATGAATTAAAAAAAAACAAGTTTCTCAATCTTTCCGGCCAAGCCACGATGCCCAGATATTTGAATTTCATTCCCGTTTCTGGCATGGGACCTAGAAATTCACCCAAGGACACACATGTGATTTTTCAACCAACTTTGGTGCACTGCAACATGTTCTTGTAGTTTAAATTTGAATTATGCACATTAAATGCCCGGAAATTCAATTAATGTATAAAAAAGTTCAAACGAACCCAGAATAATTCCAAAATTTAGCATGATACTTCTATTTGGTCCAATCTGCCCGTGTAAAAAAATTAAGGCAAGAGACGGTAGTGTACGTATGTCTTTCCGCACACGAAGGTGACACGTTCCCTCTCGGAACCACGAGCCTTCTTGAGAGAAGCTCCGGTTTGCAAGAAGCTTATACCAAAGGTTGTCCCAATTCGGCCAAAAAAATTACAGCAACATGTTGGTGCCATGTCAAGACACCATGCCAAGTTTCTTGATTTTCAGGTGTGTTTTGGAACATGATTTACAAACCAAGTTTCTCAATCCTTACGGCCGAGCCACGATGCCTAGATATTTGAATTTCATTCCCATTTCTTGCATGGGACCTAGAAATTCACCAAAGGACACACATGTGATTTTTCAACCAACTTTGGTGCACTAGAGCATGTGCTTGTAGTTCAAATTTGAATTATGCACATTAAATGACCAGAAATTCAATTAATGTATAAAAAAGGCCAAATGAAACCGGAATACTGCCAAATTTTAGCACAACACTTCTATTGGTCTAATCTGCCTGTGTAAAAAAATTAAGGCTAGAGAAGGCAGTGTACGTAGGTCATTTCGCACACGGAGGTGACACGTTCCTCTCGGAACCACGAGCCTTCTTGAGAGAAGCTCCGGTTTGCAAGAAGCTTATACCAAAGCTTGTCCCAATTCCGCTAAAAAAATTACCGCAACATGTTGGTGCCATGTCATGACACCATGCCAAGCTTCATGATTTTCAGGCGTGTTTTGGATTCGGCCAAAGAGTTTAATATTGACATAAAAATAATAATACTTCAAGCATACTAACAAGGCAATTATGTCATCTCAAAATAACATGGCCAAAGAAAGCTTATCCCTACAAAATCATATAGTCTGGCTATGCTCCATCTTCGTCACACAAAATACTCAAATGATGCACAACCCCGATGACAAGCCAAGAATTTGTTCCATACTTTGATTTTCTCAAACCTTTTCAACTTTCATGCAATACATGAGCGTGAGCCATAGACATAACATTATAGGTGGAATAGAATGGTGGTTGTGGAGAAGACAAAAAGAGGGATATAGTCTCACATCAACTAGGCGTATCAATGGGCTATGGAGATGCCCATCGATAGATATCAATGTGAGTGAGTAGGGATTGCCATGCAACAGATGCACTAGAGCTATAAGTGTATGAAAGCTCAAAATGAAAGTAAGTGGGTGTGCATCCAACTTACTTGCTCATGAAGACCTAGGGCATTTGAGGAAGCCCATTGTTGGAATATACAAGCGAAGTTCTATAATGAAAAATTTCCACTAGTGTATGAAAGTGACAACATAGGAGACTCTCTATCATGAAGATCATGGAGCTACATTGAAGCATATGTGTGGTAAAAGGATGGTAGCATTGCCCATTCTCTCTTTTTCTCTCATTTTTTGTGTTTTTTGGGGGGCCTTCTCTTTTTTTGGCCTCTCTTTTTTTCGTTCGAAGTCTCATCCCGACTTGTGGGGGAATCATAGTCTCTATCATCCTTTCCTCACATGGGACAATGCTCTAATAATGAAGATCATCACACTTTTGTTTACTTACAACTCAAGAATTACAACTCAATACTTAGAACAAAATATGACTCTATGTGAATGCCTCCGGCGGTGTACCGGGATGTGCAATGAATCAACTGTGAAATGTATGAAAGAATTATGAAAGGTGGCTTTGCCACAAATACGATGTCAACTACATGATCATGCAAAGCAATATGACAATGATGAAGCGTGTCATAATAAACGGAACGGTGGAAAGTTGCATGGCAATATATCTCGGAATGGCTATGGAAATGCCATTATAGGTATGTATGGTGGCTGTTTTGAGGAAGGTATAAGGTGGGTGTATGGTACCGGCAAAATTTGCGCGGTACAAGAGAGGCTAGCAATGGTGGAAGGGTGAGAGTGTGTATAATACATGGACTCAACATTAGTCATAAAGAAATCACATACTTATTGCGAAAATCTATTAGTCATTGAACGAAGTACTACTTGCATGCTCCTAGGGGGATAGATTGGTAGGAAAAGACCATCGCTCGTGCCCGACCGCCACTCATAAGGAAGACAATCAATGAATACCTCATGCTCCAACTTTGCTACACAACGGTTCACCATACGTGCATGCTACGGGACTCACAAACCTCAACACAAGTATTTCTCAAATTCATAATTACTCCAATAGCATGACTATAATATCACCATCTTCATATCTCAAAACAATCATACGGAACCAAGCTTCTCATAGTATTCAATGCACTTTATATGAAATTTTTTATTATATCCCTCTTGGATGCCCATCATATTAGGACTAAATTCATAACCAAAGCAAATTACCATGTTGTTTGAGACTCTCAAAATAATAAAAGTGAAGCATGAGAGTTCATCTATTTCTTCAAAATAAAATCACCGCCGTGCTCTCAAAAGATATCAGTGAAGCACCGGAGCAAATGACAAACTGCTCCAAAAGATATAAGTGAAGATCAATGAGTAGCCAAATAATTATGTAACTATAACTACAAAAAAATACACTTCCGTGATGATACGTGTTTGTCACAGTAGGTCGCGTTTTTTGTCATGCTTGTACATCCATGACGATTTTATGACAGAATCAAGATAGTCATACATGTGCTGTCGTAGAAGTGTTCCATGACATTACAAAAATTATCATCACAGAAGTGTCAACTTCCATGACGATAAATTGCGCGTCACATAAGTGCTTTCGTCAAGGGTGACCGACATGTGGCATCCACCGTAATGGAACGCCGTTAAGCTATCGGGTCTGGTTTTGGATCCGATAACCCGTTAACATCCGGGACCAATGGAAAATTTCCACATGTAATATTCTGATTGGCCGGAGGGAACACCTGTCAGCTCGTCAGTGGGCCAGATGTCTCCCATCCATTCGAGGAGACATGCCTATGATACGTCGACACGTGGCTGGGCCCAACAGAGGCCCATTTAGGTTAAAAAGGCCGGCCCAGTCAAAGGCCCGTAGCACTTCCTCAGGTACTAGTGGGCCAGCCCAATAACGACCTACTTAATAAAGTCCCATTTACGGCCCGAAGCGAGATCTCGCCCGTTAATTGTTCGCCGAATATTTGGGCCCATTTATGGCCCAAAGCCAGATCAGGCCCATTAATTGTTCGCTGAATATTTGGGCCCAATTACAGCCCAATGACTTTCGGCCTGTTAGAGGCCCGATGTAGACATGGGCCCATTTCAACCCGGTGTGACTTTGGGCCTGGGAATGGACCGTGCTGCCCATGGGCCATATATGGTCCGACGGGACATCAGACCCACTAACGGCCCGTGATAAAGGTGGCAAAAGTTAAGCCCAACATGACTTTGGGCCTGTTAAAGGCCTATCGCATAATTCGGCCCATTGGTGCCTGTACTAAGCTTTCGGCCTCTTAAAGGCCCATGATATCAGTGGGCCAACTAATGCCCGAGATATGTTTCGGCCTGATAATGGCCCATGATATAACTGGGCCCAAAAAGGCCCGGTCTACATTCCAGCCTGCTGAAGGCCCATCGACGACTAGAGAAAATTGAGGCCCAACATGCTTTTCGGCCTGCTAAAGGCCCATGGTTTCATCTGGGCCATAACAGGCCAGTACAGTATTCAGCCTGTTAATGGCCTAATGCTACCTGGGCCAAACTAAGCGTTGGGTCCACAAAAGGCCCAACTAAAATATAGGCCGGTGTAAGTTGCTGGCCTGGCGCAAAGTGTGAAGGCCCCAATCATTCGGGCCCAAGAAAGATGCAGACCGGCCCAATTATGGCCACTAAAAACCAGGCCCGTTAGAGGCAAATGTTTCGGCCCGGTCGACTATATCAGATTTTTTTCAGATAGAGAATGATGGCAGTAACTAGTAGGAATTAAGAACAAACCTACTCTATACAATAAAGAAATTACGACATAGTAACTAAGAATAAACCTACACTATACAATAAAGGATTTATGGTATATTACATCCACTAGGCATCGAAGTTCGCCACCAGTGATCATAAAGCGCAACGAAGAACCAGATTACAAAAACTGGGCACCACTGCAGTGTAACAAAATAATACTGAACCGAGACCACTTCCAAGATAGTTCAAGAAAGGTTAGCCTTATACTGAACTGCACAAGAAGTCTTGAGCAAGGCTGTGAGACTGGCCTAGCATGTCGGTCATAGCTTCCAGGTGTAGCTATTTAGCGATGAGGTTCTCATTGGTGTTCTCCGCAATCTTTCTTAGAGATAGGACTTCAAGTCGAAGTTGAGTTGCAGAATGCCTTTCTGCTAGAACTTGGGACTGAAGAAGTCGAACTAATTCAGACAACGAATTCTGTGAGCTTGTCCGACTACTAGTCTCAAGTAACTTGAACACTGCATCAAGACAAGACTTTGGGGTTGTCTTGCTATCTTCAAGATGTTTTACCTTCTTTGCTGCAATATATGTTGGGTTTGTCTCATAGCCTTCAGCAGACTTGCGCATGCCATCAGGCATATCACCCTGAAACAAAGCAGAGAGATGACAGGTTTTGCACGTGTATAAACAAAGATGATAATTGTGTTGTCAATTGCATCCAATTTGAAATTTGAAAATAAAGAATAAGTTTAAAATATCAATAGCATAATTTTCCATTTTTCACAATGTGGGGAGCTTCACCACACTATTGGATTACCATGTCAACATAACAAGTGTCGGTGTCAAAACCAGCGGATCTCGGGTAGGGGGTCCTGAACTGTGTGTCTAGGCGGATGGTAACAGGAGACAATGAACACGATGTTTTTACCCAGGTTAGGGCCCTCTCGATGGAGGTAAAACCCTACTCCTGCTTGATTGCTATTGATGATATGGGTAGTACAAGAGTAGATCTACCACGAGATCAGAGAGGCTAAACCCTATAGGCTAGCCTATGGTATGATTGTTGTTCGTCCTACGGACTAAAACCCTCCGGTTTATATAGGCACCGAAGAGGGTTAGGGTTACACAGAGTTGGTTACAATGGTAGGAGATCTACATATCCAGACGCCAAGCTTGCCTTCCACGCCAAGGAAAGTCCCATCCGGACACGGACGAAGTCTTCAATCTTGTATCTTCATAGTCCGTGAGTTCGCCAAAGGCTATAGTCCGCCATCCGACACCCCTAATCAGACTCCTCAAGAGCCCCGAACCAGGCTTCAATGACGATGAGTCCGGCACAGATATTGTCTTCAAGATTGCAAGGCGGGTTCCTCCTCCGAATACTTCATACAAGATTTTGAACACAAGGATAGTGTCCGCTCGCAAAATAAGTTCCACATACCACCGTAGAGAGAATAATATTTACACTAATTCAACTCGCGACGATTTCGTGGCGTGACATCACACCACAGCCAAGCCTTTATTCAATCATTTTACTGTCCCCACCTTAGCGCTTAGCGAGGCGGTTTCCTTGGCACGCCTTGTCAAAGCAGAGATCGTGTCCCCTTATTCCGGGATTCTCATCAATACGGGCGTGGGTAACCCAACCGCGCCATTGATTATGGCGCTTGGGAGATAAGCAAGTTTTACCAGGCTGGTGGGGATGCATAGCTTCGTCCGTCCATATAAGGGAATAAGGATTCACCTTTTTACCTATGCCTTCTTCCTCCTTTGCTTATCCTTTTCCGCGCAGTCGAGCTCCAGCGCCCAAGTCCGCATATCTCGCCTCAACCTTCCCTAGCCATGTCTGGAGCGGGAGGCAAGTGGATGGGCTCCTCCATCACGGAGGGGTACATCAAGAGGCTGCGGAAGGCCGAATACTTGTCCAGCGACATCGCGCATCGGCTCCCCGACAAGGGGCAGCTCATCCCCACCCCCGGGCCCCATGAGAGGGTGGTGTTCCTCACCCACTTCCTCCGCGGACTAGGTTTTACACTTCACACATTTGTCCGGGGGCTCATGTTCTACTACGGCCTGGATTTCCTCGATCTGGCCCTAAATTTCATCCTCAACATCTCGGCGTTCATCGTCGTGTGCGAGACCTTCCTCTGCATCCAGCCCCACTTCGGCTTATGGCTGAACACCTTCAATGTCAAGCCGAAGGTAGTGGGCGGGCGCCAAGCGGAGTGCGGAGGTGACATGGTGGGCAAGATGCCCAACGTCCTATGGTTCGAGGGCTCCTTCGTGGAGACCATAAAGGGGTGGCAATCGGGGTGGTTCTACATCATCGAGCCGCGTGACCCTAAATGGGCAGCGGCCCCCGAATTCCGATCTGGCTTCCCTACATGGCTCACCTCTTGGAAAGAGACGGGACTAACATGGGGTAAGTCGGAAGAGCTGACCGAACTCCAATCCTGCGTCAAAAACCTGTTGAGTTGGAAGCTCAAGCTCGTCAACGTAGTCCAGGTCATGCTCATCCGCCGGACCCTCCCGTGCCAACAACGGGCCTTCGGTTTGTGGGAGTTTGATCCGGCGCAGCACCCAACCTTGAGCAGGCTCTTCGACACTACGTACGAAGATGCCTGGAAGGTGCTATTCAAGGGCGCCGAGGTTCTCGCATCCGCCATCAAGATCGCGGATTTAGCTCGCAGCGCCAAGCGGCGAGGTAAGCTATTTTACCTTTTACAGGACACTTGTTTTTCATAGTTTTACTCTATGCGGGATCTAAACTCCCTTATCTTTGACAGTTCGGCAAAAGACGCCCGGCAGGTTAACTGTCCGCCCCCTGCTAGAAGACTCCAGCGGACGCCCAATTAATCAGAGTTGCTGGTTCCGCGCCTACGTGGTGCCGGAGAAGAAGGCCAAGAAGAAGGCCACGGGAACCCGAAAGAGTTCCCGGCGCCAGGTGTTATCGGACTCATCGTACGATGACTCCGAGGCAGACTCCTCCCGCAAAGACGAGGAGGAAGAAAAAGAGGCCTCTCCCCCAGTGGGGGAAGAGAAGAAAAGGAAGGCCGCCCCAACTGGGGAGGCCGGAGGGTCCAAGAAGGGAAGGACCCTTCCTCCGGACTACTCCACCAACGCCGCCGACGACGAAGAGGAGTGGCCACCGAGGGCTAAGCCCCTGGCGAAATCGTAAGTGTCCGGATACCAGAATTACTCATGGCATTTCATTTGTCGCACAGAATCTCCTAACGCCGAATATAACCCTGCAACCCGCCCAAGGACGGGCTCGACACATCAATGAGCGGCTCCCTGGCTTCGTCGGACGTGAATAGCACTTCACTTCTGGCCGCCTCCTCTCCTCGCGCTGAGGATGACGCGAGGTGGGGTCCCAAAAAGGGCCCAGCCAGGAGGAGGAGCTCCCGGAGGCGTTGCAAGGCAACCTCCCGGACTCTGGACAAAAGGGGGATCAAACCCCAAAGGGCTCTAAGTCCGGCCCTGGGCCAGACTCCGCACCGGAACCTTTAGTGGTTCCAGAGTCCGGCACGTGGCCCCTTCGTAAGAAGGGCGAGACTGCGACACCAGTGACCTCCGTCCAACCGGAGGCACCGGATAATTTGCTGGAGGCGCTTAACGGCGCCTCCATCGACGAGGAGCACCGCACTGTTATGAGTGTGGTGATTCAGAAAGTTCACCCGCCAAGAGCGGGCTGATCAAGCTCTGTGCCAGCCTTCTAACAAAGCTTTGAGGTATGTATTTAAGATATGTAAAAATATTACCGCATAGACAGTAGCCCCTGATGCTCAGTTTGGTGTTCGGAAAGAAAAGTCGAACTGAGGATCTAAAAAGATGTTCGCAAGAGTCTAACATAAGTATGTCAATATGGGGAATGCAGGCTGCACTGCTGACCTCTGCCGCACTGAATGCATTGAAGCAGAGCCTCGAGCGGTCCGAGATTGAGCTCGGCCTTGCCAAGAAGCAGCTCGAGGACAAGGAAGGTAAGTAATACCTTATGGAAGTATATAAAAGATGTGGTTGCAAAAAATGACAGGAATAACGTGAGTATTGCAGGGGCCACGAACGAGGTGGCGACCCTGAAGGAAGCGGTGTCCAAGGCCGAAAGCAATTCAGCCGCGGAGCGCATCGAGCGAGAGAAAGAGGAGGCGCGAGTGGCAGAGGTGCAAAGAGCTCCAGGCTCTCGTGGAAAAACACGAGAGTTTGGAGCGTGACTCAAGGACTCGAGAGTCCGAACTCGCCTCGGCCCTTGAGAGCGCCAAAGCCGCTAAGGCCGAAGCCCAAAAAGCCCTTCAGGAAATTGAGGCAATGAAGAAGATAGCGGAGGGTAAGGCATTCTTCATGCAAAGCAAGCACGTGAAAGTGAATTACTTGTTACTTACCCGAATCCGGAGCTCTCCAGGAGCATTCGCAGATCTGCCCCGCAGTGTGTCTGACGCTTCCGCATTCCACCGGGCCGAGGAGGGGAGCTCGACGGAGAAGGTGTTATGGTCTCAGTATGCTGAGGCAGGACACCCGGTGCCCTTGAGTGACCAGCTGAAGCAGCTGGTCGAGCTCCATACAGTGGCCGAACAGGCCATGAAGGGCCTCATAGTTCTGCTGTGGCCTAAGGAAGCCATGCCTGGGAGCTACTTCGGGCTAGTGAGGTGGCTGGTGGACACCTGTCCATTGATTGAAGTCGTCAAGTGCTCCGTCTGCATCGAAGGTGCCCGTAGGGCCCTTGCCCATGCTAAAGTGCACTGGGGCAAGATGGACGCTGAGAAGCTTGTGACGGACGCTCCACCGCCGGGCAGGGAGTATCGCAAGCCCGAGATGTATTATCAGGGCGTCCTGAAGGGTGCCCGCCTTATAGCGGATGAATGCTCCAAAGATGTTATTTTTGAGTAAACTCGCATTTGTTATCCTGTACGCTTGAAAACCTGTTCATATGCGCTAAGCAACTCTTTTGAATTTAAAATGTTACCTTCTGTGCGGCCGTTTATGAAATTTGAGAGATGCCGAGTCGTTTCTCGCCCCATGCCACGAGTGCCGGGTGTTCGGATAAACTTAAGCGCTTTTTTCCCATTCTTGGGTCCTTCGAGGGAGGCGCTCAACGCAACGAACAAGGCAACCAGACTATAATGCTTGAACACTCTCACTTAGCCATAGAATTCTATAATTTTAAATTTCGGCGAAGCCCCTAGTATTCGAAAGACTGAGTTCGGGGTGCTATCCACACCTGGGCTGGACAAAGCCGACTCCTTGCTCTAAGCTTACATAAGTCTTTAGGGACTCAAAACGCCTTGAATAAAGGGTCGGCTCTCGCCTCTATCATGACGGTCAGTTTTAGCTTTCTCCATCGAGGTGCTTAATCCAGCTCAACCGGGCACAATCGCAGGGTTCTCCCAATACGCTACCTTAGCCGTTATAATGGAACGAAGGTACCAAAACATGGAGCCGCAAACCCAACTATTGACCCAAGACATGATTCGAGCCGATGCATATAATGCTATAAGTTCGGGGTGCCACACTTGTGAAAGTGTTCGGACTTATCACACCATATTTTGGGGTACTTAAGCCCCTGGTGTATTTGGCCGTACCAAAGCGTACGGATGCAACATGTCGTAAGTGAACATATATAGATAAGAAAAAGGAATGCAATAATAGGCAAAAGTTGTGCATTGTTTATTGAAAAAGCTGCGGTAAAAGCAGAATGATACAAATAGTGCGATAAGCAAGGGACGGGACTATTTGGCATGTCTCCCTCCAGGAGCGAGCCACGGGATGATATGTAAAACAAGTATACTGCTCGTTATAGAGATCACCTGGATACTCGACGTAGCTTTCTGCTTCCCTGGCTGTTGCATCGTATGTTCGATGATTCTACTGCCGGATAGGGCTTCTTGATAAAGGAGTCCTGAAAATAAGAAAAAGGAATTGCACAATCGGGAACCCCTGGTGCGGTTGAGTCGCATTCTGGGCCTGCCATGGTCGTGCCCCTGCCCCTATGCCCATGGTATTTCCAGAGCGTAATTATGTACGCGTAGTACGTGGTTTTGCAATTTCGCGAGGGTTGGGGTTGGGGCCGCATTGCTACCCGTGCTCGGGACATGCCAGGCGGTCTTGTTGAAGGTTACTCCGGGCGCGCTTGACAGTGTCCGACTTTTTAATAGCCGGACTCGAGAATTGCTTTGAGAGGCTGCTTTGTACTTCCGCCGCGAGAGCCGCCGTATGCTCCTCCGTTCAGAGAGAGCGTTCGGTGTTTCCGTTGACCGTAATGACTCCTTGAGGGCCTGTCATCTTGCTTGAGGTATTCGTAGTGCGGCACTGCATTGAACTTTGCAAATGCGGTTCATCCGAGCAGTGCGTCATAGCCGCTGCAGAATCGGACTATGTCGAAGATTGACTCCTCGCTTCAGAAGTTATCTGGGGATCCGAGGACCACTTCAAGTGTAATCGAGCCTGCATAGCTTGGCCTCTACACTGGTATGACGCCTTTAAAGGTCGCCTTTTGTGGGTTTAATCCTTGAGGGTCTATGCCCATTTTGCACACCGTATCCCGATAAAGCAGGTTCAGCTACGCCGCCGCCCATCGACTCTAGTGAGGTGAACTCCGCCAACGATTGGGTCTAGAACCACGCGATGAATCCGCCATGGCGGATGCTAGTGGGTGGTCCTTCGATCAAAAGTGATCAGCAGGGGACCATGGGTTGAACTTTGGGGCGACCGCTCCATCGCATATATGTCCCATAGTGCACGCTCGCCCCCTTTTGGGTATGTGGGTTGCGATATCATGTTCACTATCCGCACTTGTAGGGGAAGCCCTTCGCCCTCTATTGTTCGGCGGCCGGGCTCTCCTCGTCGCCGCTATGCAGCCCCGTGTCATTGTTTTCGGCATTTAACTTGCCTGCCTGCTTGAACACCCAACAATCCCTGTTGGTGTGGTTGGCTGGTTTTTCAGGGGTGCCGTGTATCTGACATGAGCGATCGAGTATTCGGTCCAAGTTGGACGGGCCCGGAGTATTTCTTTTGAATGGCTCTTTCCACGACCGGTTTGAGGCTCAATCCGCATTGATCGCCAGATCCTCAAGATTATCGCCGTTGATGCAGCGCTTGTGCTTGTTGCAACGTGACCTGCCATTGCTGTCCTTGGTATCTGAATTACAAGGGCTCTTGGTCATGTTGTTACTACGAGGTAGCCAGCTGTCCTCTCCCGTGCAAAAGTGGGTCATGAGTGTAGTGAGGGCTGCCATGGATTTCGGCTTTTCCTGTCCTAGGTGCCGGGCAAGCCACTCATCGTGGATGTTATGTTTAAAGGCTGCAAGCGCCTCGCATCCGGACAATGACGATTTGATTTTTTCTTGGTTAGGAACCGTGTCCGAATTGTCCGCCGATTCCTCCGCTGCTGAATTATGTGGCTTAGGTCATCGGCGTCGGTGGTCGCATTATAGGTGCCCCGAAGTTGTCGAGGAATGCGGCTTCCAAGTCTTCCCAACAACCAATTGACTCCCGGCAAGCTGTTAAGCCAATGATGAGCTGGTCCTTGCTTGAGTGGGAGGTAATTGATGGCGTAGATCATCACCGCGACCATGTGGATATGAAGGAGATAGTCCTTGATCCGCACCGCAGGATCTGTTGTGCCATCGTATGATTCAATGTTTACAGTTTGAAACCTCCGGATTTGATGATCCATCACTGTCTCTGTGAAGCATAGTGGGTGTGCGGCGCCTCAGATAAGGCAATATCACGACGCAGCTCAAATGAGCTTTGTCTACCGTGTTCGCCCGGCCGAGTTGCCATATCCGCATGACAGTTATCATCACGTATCGTGGGGCGCCCACGCGATCTGTAGATCGATCTTGTTTGCCTTGCCTTGTCCTCCAATATATCCCGCAAGTCTGGCGCATTTCCCCGTGCCTTGGTACTTTTTGAGCGACGCCGGGGTGTGGCTTGAGTGGATGGCTTAGAGGCCTCTCTATCACGGCCGCGAGGTGGCCGGTCGGCTGCATCATGCGCTAGTGATGTAGGTTTGGGTGCTTCTTCCTCTAATCGGGGTAGCAGCCTGCGTTTTGGATAGCTCGGGGAGGGGCGTTCGAGTTCATACTCTTCGTCCGCGAGGACTTCGGTCCATCTGTCAGCTAGCAAGTCTTGGTCAGCACTAAGCTGTTGCTGCTTTTTCTTTAGGCTGCTTGCCGTGGCCATAAGCCTGCGCTTGAAATGCTCCTGTTCGACGGGATCCTCAGGCATGACAAATTCATCGTCGTCGAGGCTTGCCTCATCTTCGAAGGGAGGCATGTAATTATCGTCCACTACCTTCGCTCGCCGCTTCTCAAGAGAGCTGGCTTTCCATCCTCCCGCGCTGAATCCTCGCCGCAGGGGTTGTCTTCGCACCGTCCGGTGTTATTGTCTCCGTGCCGGAATCGCCGCTTTTTTACCGAGGCGGATTTAGAGCGGCGCCACGACGCCGTGCTTAGGCCGCTTTTTGAGGGGTCATCCTCCGTTGTTCCATCGCCATTCCCATCTTTTGGGATGTCCACCATGTATATGTCGATGATGAGGTGGCCTTCCAGCGGCCCTCAGACGACCGGTTCTTGGTTGTCTCCTCGCATCGCCGCCCATATCGCCGATGTCTTTGGAGTCGGTTGAGCATGTCGGCTAAATCATCGACAGTGGCTACGGCGGGTGGTGGGTGGGCTTTGAATTTCTTCGTCGCTCAGATCCCAACCTTCCCGACCATAGTCCGCCAGGCTCTCCGATAAAGAGAGAGACTTTAGTGAATTCAGGATGTCGCCAAAGTGCGAAAAGCCGAAAGATGTCCGTGGCGGTGAATTCCATGACCGCGCCCAATCAGATTCGACAAGGGCGCGCGAAGGTTCGAGTCCGGAGAGGAGTCCGCACCTTGGAGTTACGAGCCTTGCAAAGGACAGGATGGTGTTCGCCCAATCGCCGCTGAGAGTGCAGCCCCGAGGCGGTGTCCAGCCACCCGCCCTCGACGGCGAGTCGGCCCGAGCTAAGGGTCGGAGCGACACCGGTGCGGCCTCCGTGGCATCGCTCGCGGCGAGCTAGATCATGCCCATCGTGACAAGGCGCCCCGTGGCTCAACCCATCAAAGATCAAGTCTCCGCGACGCCGCCGCGTAGTTCAAACTTCCAAATCGACCGATGGCTAGGGGCGAGCTTAATCTGCCGAGATGGCTGCTTAATTGGCCCGCACTGCAAAGCCACCGAATACGAAGATCTATCCGGGGAGAAAAGTCTCACCCTGGACCGCATCATTGTTGATGATCAGAGGAACCATCGAGCCTAAAGATGATGACACGAGGGACTCTCAATGAAAGCACCAATGTCGGTGTCAAACCGCGGATCTCGGTAGGGGGTCCCGAACTGTAAGCGCCTAGGCGGATGGTAACAGGAGACAAGGGACACGATGTTTTTACCTGTGTTCGCCCTCTCGATGGAGGTAAAACCCTACTCCCGCTTGATTGATATTGATGATATGGGTAGTACAAGAGTAGATCTACCACGAGATCGTGAGAGGCTAAACCCTAGATGCTAGCCTATGGTATGATTGTTGTTCGCCCCATTTGACTAAAACCCTCCGGTTTATATAGGCATCAAGAGGGTTAGGGTTACACAGTAGTCGGTTACAATGGTAGGAGATCCACATATCCAGATCACCAAGCTTGCCTTCCACGCCAAGGAAAGTCCCATCCGACACGGACTAAGTCTTCAATCTTGTATCTTCACAAATTCAGAGTCCGCCAAAGGCTATAGTCCGCCATCCGGACACCCCCTAATCCAGGACTCCCTCAACAAGCATAGATGAAGGGCAAAGAAAATCATTGTATCTATTTTGGTTAATGTGCATGGTATGTTGTTCATATCATCAGCCACATCAGTAAGATAAAACAGGAGATGACAAGGTGAAATGTGGGCTCCTTCACCACACACTGGATTATAGATCCACAAAAGCAAGCATACATATAGGGAGCATTGAGTAGTGTGCATGGTATGAATAAGGAATTTGGTTTTACAAGTAAAACTTAGAACTTACGATTCTTGCGAACATGCATTTTGGTAGAAACAGCAAACTAAATAGTAGTAAATGATAGGGATATGAGCAAATTAAACAACAGTTAAGGATAAAGGCTTTAGAAGGACTGACTTACATTAATAGTTAACACCGGCTTTATAATGCCCTTCTCCATGTCAAGGGAAGGATAACTCAAGAATTTCAGCACAGAATGTTCTTCATAAGCATTGCCTGTACTCTACATTTTGTAGAGAGTAATTATAGATACGATAATAGTGGAAGGGATAGTGGATAATGAAGATAATATGCATATTGATGCTACATAATCAACTACCAATAGTAGAAAAAGGGTCAAACGTGAAGCACATTAGTGCCGGTTTGATTTTGGCCCGGTACTAATGGTACCATTAGTGCCGGTTCGAACGGATTTGCATTAATGCCGGTTCGTGTTGAACCTTTAGTACCGGTTCGCGGCACGAACCGTACTAAAGGGGTGGTGGTAGGTCAAGGCCAAAGTCGGGTCTTCACGATCATTTTTAGTACCGGTTCATGGCACTAACCGGTACTAAAGGTTCAACTATTAGTACCGGTTCGCGCCATGAACCGTATTAAAGGGTTCGACTTATAGTACCGGTTTGTGACACAAACCAGACTAAAAGTGTAGGGAAAATGTAAAACGGCTATAACTTTTGCATACGATGTCGGAAAAATGTATAATATATCAAAAAATTCAGCACGAAAATCCGCATCCGATGGAGACAACCTACGGCCTATTTGGAATTATTTAGAATCCTCAAATTCCAAAAGAAAAAAGATATGGTCAAATAATTTCAGTTTTTTTAAAAAAATTGGTTAAATCTGGTCAAACTACTTATTCAAGAAGTATTAATGTTACTACATAATTATTCAAGAATATTAGTGTTACTAAATAATTATTTCAATTTGTTGAATTTTGGTCAAATCTGGTCAAACTATGGTCAAACTGTGGTCAAACTATGGTCAAACTTATTCAAGAAATATTAGCGTTACTAAATAATTACTGTTTTTTAGAATAATAGTTTCAAACTCAAACGGTGAAATGTGTGACTTCATGCTCAAGCTAAACTCCTGAGGGTTAAGAGGATTAACGTCTTACTATTGTCAAGAAAACAACAAGTGCACTCGAAACGAAGGAGAATAGAACCCAAAGTTAAGCGTGTTCGGCTAGAGTAGTGGGAGGGATGGGTGACCGGTCGGGAAGTTAGATGATTTGGAATGAGTGATCCACACTTGAGCGCTAAGAGAGGGATTAGAGACTAAATCATCAAATAATTCAGAAAAATTAAAAATCGAAAAAAAATCAATTTTGTTTTCCAAAATTTTCAAAAAAAAACCTTTAGTACTGGTTGGTAACACCAACCGGTACTAAAGGTCCCCCATACCGGGGCGCGAGCTCACGCCACGTCAAGAAAACAACAAGTGCAGACTCGGAAACGAAGGAGAATAGAACCCGAAAGTTAAGCGTGCTCGGGCTAGAGTAGTGGGAGGGATGGGTGACCGGTCGGGAAGTTAGATGATTTGGAATGAGTGATCCACACTTGAGCAGTTAAGAGAGGGGATTAGAGACTAAATCATCAAATAATTCAGAAAAATTAAAAATCGAAAAAAAATCAATTTTGTTTTCCAAAATTTTCAAAAAAAAACCTTTAGTACCGGTTGGTAACACCAACCGGTACTAAAGGTCCCCCATACCGGGGCGCGAGCTCACGCCACGTGGTGTCACTTTAGCGCCGGTTCGTGCCGAACTGGTACTAAAGGGGGGGGGGCTTTAGTGACCACCCTTTAGTGCCGGTTATGGAACCGGCTCTAAAGGCCCTTACGAACCGGCGCTAAAGCTCTGTTTTCTACTAGTGTACCAATCCCTGGAAGTACAAGTGTTATAGGACAAAATGTACTGACAAGAGCAATGGGCTACACTTCTGCACTGGCATTGTCTGTGTATTCTACTTTTTGGTAAGATTAAATATAGATATGATCTTTTTTAGTAAATGGTGGGCGAGGGAGATAAGATGCAAAATGCTACACAATGAACCAATCCCTCTTCCTATAATACAAGAGTGTTTTGAACATCGTGTACTGCATAAAACGCTCTTATATTATGGGACGGAGGGAGTAGTCATAATGTAAGCATCTGTAATAGACGACATTCAGTCCTTACAAGAGGACCGCAGAGCTAAACCTCTTCAAAAGCATTGGGTTGATTCTAAATTTATGTAAGAGTCCAGGACAAGAGGTACTCACAAGAGCAATGCAGTGTGCAGCATAGTTGCGAGATTCTGTGGTCCCTTGAGAATGAATGTTCTTCTGCTAACAGTTTTCGTACAAGTGAGACGTTAAGGCAAATGCAGAAATGTAGTTCAAATTGTGATGTGATATCATAGACAGTACCTTACGCTACAACCGAGACCAATGTGTAACAAGATTATTCCAGTCACCGTCGGATAAATGTTGCATCGGAGACTTTACAGAAATTTCGTTTAGAGGCTTGCCATCGAAGTGCGCTTGCCTCAAGTAGGAACGATACTTCATCAAGGAGTGCTTGAAAAGCGCAACCAACCCTTGCTTGTCTTCACTATCCAGTTTGGTCCTTGCCTATTTAAAAGAATGAAATCTTGTGTCTTCTATCAGCAGAAACATATGCAGTAATGACCATGAATAACATTAGTACATTACTTATGCGTAAGTTACGGAGGAAGACTGGAAATTTTTCTGTGTCTGTGGTATAATATTTCCATGAAGGAAAGATGCGCACAAAGTTCTTGACAACAATATAAGCTTCGTCTTCTAAACTGGGAAGAAATGGAACAGGGGTCCTATTTGTTGCAATTGGGGCTCTCTATAGTTCAAAAAGGGATTTGGTGTACTCTTTGCTGGAATGGGGGTTTTGCATCATAGAGCTGGTGCTATGTCAACTGGCATAATCATACTGTTTACTGCAGTTGGGGTCTGCTGAGTTGGGGCATCAGAAATGACCAGTGTAGTAGGGCTAGGGTCTGCTAGATTTGGGGTGTTTTGTGGTTCAGGTGATATTGCAACTACACCTAATGGGCTATTTGATTTATTAGGTGCCACTACATTTTCCAAACACTTTGCTTGTGCTCCTCCATGACCAGCAATCGCCCTCTTCCTTTTGAACGTCTAATACACAAGAACAACATTTGAATGGATAAATATGGTATGATGAAAGATGAAATATGTACTGAAAATGGATAAGCAGGGCGTATTCACATACACGATGTGTAAACTAAGCTAATGGTAGTTCAACGAAGTAGAAGCAATGCAAATCATCAGTTGCAAGATATGTGCGACCAATATAACCTTGGAAAGCAAGCACCTTGATGGGTGAATAAGATAGGGCATCTGCCTCTGAATCCTCCACTAGGGAGCTACATTGACTTAGGTCTCCCTCCAGCTCAGAATATCTGTTAGGATCATATTTTGAGCATTAATCTGTAGGTGGAGAGTGTTTGCATTGCATTACATCCAGACTTGATTTCAGTCCCTTAATGCCAAGTTTGACAGCCATGGCATTGTTTTGCTTTATTCTTTTCATGCGCACAAGCTCACAATCATTATGATGCTGTTCAGAATCTGAGATTCATGAAAACATAAAAAGTAGTCACATTATCTATGGAATGCATTATGGATTCAACTCAAGAGTGTCTCCCTATAAACCCTCGTGATATGCAAAGTTCACGCCCAACCGTACACTGCATCACACATAGAAATACAAACCCTTATGTCTCTATAACAGTGCATACACATTTCAAAATTGAAGTAGGAACATTAGAATCGATGAAATTCAGATTTGAACAAATAAACTAAGGAATTATGAGTGGCATAATATTTAGCTTCAAGGGTGGAGTGTTGGAAAAGGACACAAAGCAAGTAGCAGATTGTATTCCATGTAAAAGATCGAAGCCTATGTAAAAGCTGGAAATGACACTTTCTTTCTATACAATGCAGTGTTCGTTGCCCACACATGATGGAAGAGATCACATAGTGAAATACTATTCACTGATGTCTACGGTTCCAGTATTTAGAAACAGGGTGGTCCACCATAAAAGAATATTGACAACAAATATGACAAGACAAGCATAGATGTAGTAAATCAATCATTAACTTATGAGCTTACTAGGAAAAGTATGTAGAATTGTAACTGCAGTAAGAGACCGTCCAAAATATGAATCAAGAAGTTTGTCTAGCACTTATTGTTTGCAACTATCCGACGTGAATAATTGGATATTATATCGAATGAGTAAGAAAGACAAGTAAAATTGTCACCAAACTTGGCTTGCAGTAGTAATTTGGGTCAAGGTCACTATGGCCAACAATCCAAAATGACAAGTGTATGTTCCTAGGACCGGAATTTTGAAAACCCAGTGAACTTTACATGTACTAAAGATTACTGAAATACATCTAAACCATTAAGTGTTGGTAGCACTAAGCACACAACAAACCCTAACGACAGTCCTGCCTAATGAGTAATGAATCAATTAGAAAATGGGTGATGAGGGTGGCTGCTGAGTGTTGAGGACGTATCTCAGGATAAATCGGGTTGGCTTAGTGGGTGCTGTATGCCTGAGCCCTGAACGGAGTGGGAAGGTAGGCACGGCGGCGCACCCGGGCAGCGGTGAATCTGTTGGGCGAGCGGTTCCTGACCTCCTGTTAGTCCGGCGTCTCCTCCTAGAGTTATTCCGTCCGGGACGCAAGTCGCAGCAGGTAGGCGGTCAGCAGTAGAGATCGAAGCGCAGCAAAGAATGTAGGGGGAATCAGGGCCTGGGACGACCCAAAATCCCAGGGTGGTCCGGCCCATCGTGGTCACCCTATAGAGATACACACCCGAGCAACGAACATGCATTTTCGAAACTAATTTAGGAACATTTAGCTGACCAATTAAACGACTCTGTTTTAATAATATCATATTCGTATTTGAACAACTAAGCTTGTTTAGCTTGATGGGTGGAGCAGTGCTATTATGACACGAAGCACGTATTCTGATCGTACAGTGATCATAAAAGGGGGAAATTCTAAGCATATTTTTTAGTTAAAGAGGGTTTCCCCTCCGATTTCTATTAAAGAAACCACCACGGAACCAACATGATCAATTAAACCCTAAGCATGATCAATTAAACCGTATTATGACCGTGCCATGGCAGATTTGAAGCTGCAAACCAGAGAAATTATATTTAGCATCCATTGTATGTTTTGAACTAAGAACTAAATTCGAAGAGCTGAAAAGAAAGTAGAGTAACCAAGTTAAGATCTATGTTCTGGTTGAGATCAAAAAGTTGAGGAGATGTGAAGTACCACCTCTCTTGCGGCACCGTGTAGGCATCGAGGGTGCGATGGCTGTCTGTGGCGTTGAAGCAGATCTGCAATGGTAGACGGGTGCATCGGGGGATAAGTTCCGTTGCGGTGGAAGAGATGGTCGTGTGAGAGGCCCCGGCAAAGAGGACGACGTCGCCGATGAAGCGAGAGGACGCGATGCAAGGCTCTTGGTCCGTCGCCATGGATGAGAAATGTCCATCTCTAGCAGTGGACGACATGGTCTTGGTAGGCGCTCCGGCATGGTGGAGTACGGCGGCGATGGATGTGGTGGAGGACGGCGGTGATGGATGGGGTGCAGGATGGCGGTGATGGATAGGGTGGCGGACGGAGGCTGGTGTGGGGATTGTGTTCTAGCACGGACGTTGTATGAATGGAAAATCATTACAAGAAATATGTCAACTAGTGACCTTCTTTCAGTGACCCTGGAAGAATTGGTCATAGATCTATGACCATTTGAGACCAATTGGTCAAAAGCTGTTCGGGGGGCTCCAAACCCTAAACCATTGCAACCATTTTGGTCAGAAAGATCGTAATTTCCTTACACGAAATGGTCATAAAGCAAACAATGCTTATCTGCTGCCTTATTTCTAGTTGTTAACGACCAATATAGATGGTCATAACCTTGTAGATTGTGGTGGGTTGTGATGACTAGGCGCCATCTCATCAGTTTTGCCTATGTGTCATGTCCATATGTCAATTTTTGCCCTAGGTTGTGAAGCAACCTATATTTCTGTTATTCCAAAAATTCCCAAAAAATTCTCATAAATTGTTTGGATCATATCTTCATCAAATATGTCAAAAACCTTCCTTGCCTAGTTCAAAAATAACTCAACAATATTCATTTTCCTATTCTGTTCAAAGCAGCACTTTGTGAAGGAAGTACCATTTTGGCATGTCCAAATGGTATCCATTTTCTACATTGCTTTCCTCTACCCAAATAACCATCCTCCACCAAATGCCAGCTCAATCCATTCATTATTTTGAGCCCAGCTTCAACATTCGTATTTATGTCCAGTGTGGTACTTTGCAAAGCAAGTACCACCTAGGCTCCTCCTTTTGCGCCCATTAGCCATGTGCATTTCCCGTACCGCGAATCAAACACTTGGCTGCTTATTCATGTTTGAGCATCGATCGGTCTCCTCGTGAGAATCTTATGTCGTGATTTTATTCCTAGCACATACCTAGGGAGTGCCCAACCCACTAGACATGCCTAGGCCACCCAGAACACATGGCAACGCCACATTCACGTGGTGACCACGCGGCGGGTGAGGGAGTCCTGGATTAGGGGGTATCCGGACAGCCGGACTATATACTTCGTCCGGACTATTGGAGCGTGAAGATACAAGACTCAAGGCTCCGTCCCGTGTCCAGATGGGACTCTCCTTTGCGTGGAAGACAAGCTTGGCGATCCGGATATTATATTTCCTTCCTTGTAACCGACTCCATGTAAACCCTAGCCCTCTCTGGTGTCCATATAAACCAGAGAGGTTGGTCCTTAGAAGGTAGATCACAATTAAAACCATAATCATCATAGGATAGCTCCTAGGGTTTAGCCCCTACGATCTCGTGGTAGATCTACTCTTGTACTACTCATATCATCAATATTAATCAAGCAGGAAGTAGGGTTTTACCTCCATCGAGAGGGCCCGAACCTTGGTAAACATTGTGTACCTTGCTTCCTGATACCTTCAGCCTAAGACGCACAGATCGGGACCCCCTACCCGAGATCCACCGGTTTTGACACCGACATTGGTGCTCTCATTAAGAGTTCCTCCGTGTCGTCACTGCGAGGCTCGATGGCGCCTCCAATCGTCAACGACACGGTCCAGGGCGAGACTTTCCTCGCCAAACAGATCTTCGTGTTCGCCGGCTTCGCACTGCGGGCCAATTTGCTTGGCCATCTGGAGCAGATCAACAGCTACGCCCCTGGCCACCAGGTCAAGTTCAGAAACCTGAACTACACGGCCGATATCCGCGGAGACTTGATCTTCGACGGAGTCGGGCCTGTGTTGGGAGCGCTGAACAGTCACGATGAGCATGGCTTAGACCTTCTGTCGGACAATGCTCGGGATATCACCCCTGCAGCAGCCCCGAACCTAAATCCGAAGCAGACTGCATGGCCCAAGGACGGGTGGATGGACCCCGCCCCGCAGGCCGCACACTCATAGACGGTAGAGCCGAACACGGGCCTCACCTCCGAAGAAGCCTGTGACACCGAACCCCCGGACTCGTATACGGCTGTAAGTCCCAGTCCGCGCTCTCCTGAGCCCACCGAATCTGGTTAGGCTCCTGTAATGGAGTTCACAGCTTCGGATATCTTCCAACACTCACCCTTTGGCGACGTGCTGAACTCGTTAAAGTCTCTCTCTTTGTCAGGAGGCTCGTGGCCGAACTATGTCCGGCTCAAGTGGGAAGCAGGCGATGAAGGAATTCATTGCCCACCCACCACCCACTTCATTGCCATGGTCGATGATCTAACTGACGTGCTTGACTTCGATTATGAAGGCATCGACGGTTTGGACGACGATGCAGGAGAAGAACATGAACCACCGCTCACTGGGCGGTGGACAGCCACCTCTTCCTACGATATATATATGGTGGACACTCCGAAGGAAACCAATGGCGATGAGGCAACGGAGGATAACCCCTCAGGTAAAAAACCAAAGCATGGGCGTCGTCGGCGCCGCTCCAAGCCCCGCCACAGCAATACCGGCCAGGAGATGAAAACAATCCGGATGGTGCCGTAGAGGAATACAACCTCATCACCGCCGAGAAACCGAAAGCAGAAGACGGCAGGTCAGCCTGCATTTAACAAAGCGATTGATTTGATATCCGGCGGAGGACAACTACATGCCCCCCTCCGAAGACGATATTAGCCTCGGCGACGACGAATTCGGTGTGCCTGAGGACCCCGTCGAGCAGGAATGCTTCAGGCGTCAGCTTATGGCCACTGCAAGGAGCCTGAAAAAGAAGGAGCAGCAACTCTAGGCTGATCTAGACCTGCTCACAGATAGACGGACTCGAGCACCACACGGCTGACCTGCCACCCTGTGGCCGGGATAAAACGGCATATTAGCCCGAATACCAGCCCACACCGCCACGCCAATACACTACGGCCCGGGGCAACAAGCAAGGCCTGCAAGATATACTAGAAAACAAAGCAGGACAGCCAAGATCGATCTACGGATCACGGGGGCGCGCCCCAGCAAGCAACGATGACTGTCACGCCGAATACATTATCAACAAGTCCGGCCGGGCCGAACACAGCCACCCAGACCAATTCGAACTGTGTAGCCACATAGCCCAGCACAGAGGCACCGTGCACCCCTCTCGCTTCATCGACGGCGATGGATCATGAATTCTCGTGACGGGTTCAAACCAAGAAACATCGAATCATATGATGGCACAACAGACCCCGCAGTATGGATTGAAGATTTTCTTCTCCATATTCACATGGACCGCGGAGACGACCTACACACCATCAAGTATCTTCCCCTTAAGCTCAAAGGACCCTCCCGGCACTGGCTAAACAGCCTGCCGGCAAATTCCATCGGCAGTTGGGAAAACCTCAAGACACATTCTCGACAACTTCTGTGGCACGACAAAGCGTACTCACCGGACGCCGATGACTTGAGCCACATTACTCAACAGCCCGGAGAGTCAGCCAGAAATTTTGACTCGCCCTAACTAAAAGAACCAGATAGTCGATCGTCCTGACACCGGCCTCGACGGCTTTTAAGCATAATATCCGTGACGAGTGGCTCGCCCGACACCTCGGCCAGGAAAAACCCAAGTCGATGGCAGCTCTCACAACACTAATGACCCACTTTTGCGCGGGCGAGGACAGCTGGTTGGCTCACAGCAGCACTTCGCCACATTCTGGTAATTCGGATGTCCGCGACAATAACGGCAAGCCACGGCGCAACAGACACAAGCGACGGAATAACGGCCACAACACTGAAGACATGACAGTCAACACCGGATTCAGCGATCCAAGTCCGGTCAGCGGAAAAAGCCATTCAAAAGAAACAATCAGAGACCGTCTAGTCTGGACCGCATACTGGAGCACTCATGCCAAATTCATGGGGACCCCAGACAAGCCAGCCAATCACACCAACAGAGACTGCTGGGTGTTCAAACAGGCCGGCAAAATAAACACTGAACACAAGGACAAGAGGCTGCACAGCGATGATGACGAAGAGCCCCGGCGTCCGAACACGGGGGGACAGAAGAAATTCCCCCCCAGGTGAAAACGGTCAGCATGATCTACGCCACTCACATTACCAAGCGGGAATGGAAGCGAGCACTACGGGCCGTCTATGCGATGGAGCCAGTCGCCCGCAAATTCAACCCAAGGTCAGCTTGTCCGATCACCTTTGATCGTAGGGATCACCCTACTAGCATCTGTCACGGCGGCTCAGCCGCATTGGTCCTAGACTCAATCATCGATGAATTCCACCTCACGCGAGTCCTTATCGACGGCGGCAAAGAGCTCTAACCTGCTCTATCAGACACAAGAAAGAAATGGGCATTGACCTTCAAGGATCAAGCCCACCAAAACCACCTTTAAAGGTGTGATTCCTGGAGTAGAGGCCCGTTGCATGGGCTCTATAACATTGGAAGTGGTCTTCGGATCTCCGGATAACTTCCGGAGCGAAGAGTTAATCTTCGATATCGTCCCCTTCCGCAATGGTTATCATGCACTGCTGGGACGAACCGCATTCACTAGATTCAACGCGGTACCACATTACGCATACCTCAAGCTCAAGATGCCAGGACCGCGCGGGGTCATAACAGTCAACGAAAACATGGACCACTCTCTCCGAACATAAGAGCATACTGCAGCCCTCGCGGCGGAAGTACAATGCGGCCTCCTCCGAAAAACCAATCCGGTGACAACAACTTCGACCACCATCAAGCGAGTCCGGAGAAAGCCGCAACAGGATCATCAGGCACACCAAGAGCGCGACTAGCAGTCCGGCCTCCGCTCAAGCCCTATCAAAGCAGCATTCGTGCCACGCGTACAATATTACGCACTCAAAATACCATGGGCATAGGCGGAAGCGCAGCAGTGACTCACTCAACAGTGCGGTATAACCGCCACATACCTTCATAAACATCCCTTTTTATTTTTCAGGACATTGCTCTAGAAGCAGCCTCTTCAGAAGAGCCGGATTGTCGGACTTACATAGGAGAGAAAACCAAGGAGGAAACAGGCTTTGCGCACAAAAGGAAATACCCAGGTGGAATCTGTTCACGATCGTTATACCTGTTTTACATACCTACATGCATCCTGCCCTTGGATAGGATATGTTAAATAGTCCTATTTACTTCTGCTTAAATGCAACCATTGTAAACATACGCCTAAACGTATTATTCATCAATGGGAGATAGTATATAGCGTCAGCTTATTATTCCTATTTGCGCATTTTTAATGCAAATATTTATTTAATATTGCATCCGTACACCTTGGTACGATTAGTTTGCCAGGGGCTGCATATAGCGCCTCATATTACGGCAAAACAAGTCCGAACACTTTCATTAGTGCGGCACCCCGAACTTATAGCACTATATGCATCATTCAATCACGCCTTGGGTCAATAGTTGGGTTTGCTCGCCCCTTGTTTTGGTACCTTACGCCCGCTATATCGGTAAGGTAGCGCAGGAGAACTATCGTGATTGTGTCCCGGTTCTTCCGAACGAGCACCTTAGTAGAGAAAGCCGAAAACTGACCGGCATGATGCGGCGAGAGCTGGTCGCTGTTCGAGAGGTATCAGAATCCTTAAAGATTTTTTCCGTTTGAGGCGATGAATCGGCCTCGTCCGATTTAGGTATCCCCAATTCGGCCCTCCGAATTCTAGGGGCTTCGCCGAAATTTAAAATTATAGACTTCAATGGCTAAGTGAAAGTTATAAAGCCGCATAGTCCGATTGCCTTGTTCGCTGCGCCGGATACCTCCTTAAGGGACCAAAAATTTGGATAAAGCATATCCGGGTTTTTCCAGGAACACCCCGGTACTAGTTACGTGGGGCTGGAAGCCGACAACTGGCCTACTTTCAGAATTCTATAAACAGCCGCACAGAAGGTAATATTTTAAATCAAATAATGCTACATAGCACAAGTAACTTCGTCTTTAAATTACAACAGCGACAGAGGTACATTTATTCAAAGATCTTGTCCTTGGTACATTCATTGGCCACGAGACGAGCGCCCTTCATAACGCCATCGTAATATTTCTCGGGATAGCGATGCGCCTTGTCCTCCGGCGGCCCATCCTTCACCAGCTTCTCCGCATCCAGCTTGCCCCAATGCACCTTCGCGCGGGCGAAGGGCCGACAGGTACCCTCAATGCAAACGGATCAATTGATAACTTCAAGCCTCGGACAGGCATTCACCATCCGTTTGATCAGGCCGAAGTAGCTAGTGGGCAGGGGCTCACCAGGCCACATCCGGACTATGAAATCTTTCATAGCCACCTCGGCCGCCCAGTGGAGTTCGACCAACTGCTTCAGTTGGTCACTCAGAGGCATTGGGTGTTGGGCCCTAGCATACTGGGACCAGAACAGCTTCTCCGTGGATCTCCCCTCCTCGGCACAGTAGAACTCCGCGATGTTTGAGACGCTGCGTGGCAGATCTGCGAATGCCCCTAGAGAGCTCCGAATTCGGGTAAGTAAAAGAAACGCCTCCTCCACATGTTTGCTTTGCATAAAGGATGTCTTACCCGCCGCTATCTTCTTGGTCACCGATTTCTCTTGGCCTTTGGCTTTGGCCTTGGCGTCTTTCTTACTCACAAGGGCCTTCGCAAGCTTGGATTCTTTCATCTTAAGATCATGCTCCCAAGGACTCGAACTTTTTACTGAGTTCCTGGAGCTCTTGTTGTACCTCGTCTACCCTAGCTTCTTGCTTCTCGTGCTCTTTGCGCTCCAGAGCCGCCTTGGCCTTGGCCTCGGACAGCGCTTTCTTCAGAGACGCCACTTCGGTGGTGGCCCCTGTTGCAAAGTCATGATACTTTATCGTTAGAATAACCAATTTTGCCTATTCTTCATTATATGAGAGCGGGGAATTACTCGCCTTTGTTCTCTTCGAGCTGCCTCTTTGTGAGGTCGAGCTCTCCCTACGCCTGCTCCAGGTCCTGTTTTAGTCCGGCGAGCTCGGCTGTGCAGACAGCACACTACTAGAAAAAGGGCTATAGATGGGATTGACACTAATGGCGCACCAGACAGGTGGTGCGCCATTAGTATATACTAATGGTGCACCACCTTCTGATGCGCCATTAGAGTTGAAACTACTAATGGCGCACCTTGCCCACGGTGCACCATTAGTATCAATTTTTTTGAACTAGTGCGCCTGTCCAAATGATACTAATGGCGATTCACAGAAGTGCGCCATTACTAGTTGTAACTAGTAATGGCGCACCAGCCGTAAAGTGCGCCACTAATGTTATTTTTTTTATTTTTTAATTCCTTTTTGCTAAACTACTAATGGCGCACTCACATGAGGTGCGCCATTACTAGTTTAATCTAGTAATGGCGCACTCAGAGCAAAGTGCGCCATTAGTATGTTTTTTGCAAAACTACTAATGGCACACCACCAGGGGTGCGCCATTAGTAACCTGGATTACTAATGGCGATTTGTTGTTGGTGCACCATTAGTAAGTGGGCAGCAACAAGATATTTTGGACAGCCTCCTCCCACACTCACTTTCTCCCCACTTCATTCTCTCCACCGCCTCCTCCTTGTCTCGGTGCCTCCTCTTTTCACCTCATTTCCACCATAGATTCATTCAAATTAAGTGGTTAAGTTACCTTGTTTTGCTAGGTAAGTAAGGGGAAGCTATATTTATGTTGTTCTCCCTACAACAATGTGCACATGCACTTTTTATGGCCTAGCTAGATCTATGTATGTTCGTGGTGTTGCATATGTTTGTGGTGTTGCATATGTGTTTGTGTTTGGAGGTGTACCGTATTTGAAATGCGATATTTGCCAATATTTTGCCGAATGTTGATTCATTTCCGCTTCAAGCAGAATTTTGGCATTAAGCATTCTTTTTGGTCCTATTTTTAGGAAAGTCATGCCAAATTTTTTCTTGGTTCTAAAATATCATTTTGTTTCACCTCAGAGGCGACCATGGTCCGCACGATGACCGAAGGCATCATGAATAGGTTTTGAGGTCCGCGGGCCGAGATGCTTCAAAAGAACGAGACGGAGATAAGATGTCCGTGTCGAAGATGCAAGTTGAATAGCCTTATTATGACCCTGATTCCGGCAGGTGCGGACCACCGCTTTGCGTGGTTTCATGGATGGCTACCGTGGCAAGGTGATGAAGATGACTACGAAGTCGCCCATGGGGGCCGGGCAAGAAATGAGGAAAAGGGCAAGAAGACAACCACGCGCGCGCAAGGCGAGAAGACGAAGAATCCCGTGAGATGATCACGACGGTGATGCTGTACACACGTCATCATGTAGAAGATGCAGACATGATGATGATGCCGGGCGGAGCGCATTTGAGGCTGACCATCGATGGGCTGTGTGCAGGACCTCATATTCAAGAGCTGCTTCTCGCTGCACGGATAACGCAAGAGCTACCGCCCGAGAGAAAGCCAACATGGATCAACTTGAGTTAGACGCGTTACTCCATTGTATGAAGGATGCAGCCCGAGGATACCCGCCGAAAGTAACGCCATGGCTCGAGATGAAGGTAAAACACAAAATGACCGACGATGCTTCGACGAGAACATGTCATTCGCACTAACGCCTTCCCAAGGGGAACAAGTGCCCCACCAGTTTGGAGGAGGCGAAGAAAATCGTGTGTCCTCTGGATTTACCGCGACGTGAAATACCATGTGCATGAACAATTGCATCATTTATCGACAAGCACGCGGAGTCTACCATATGTCCGTGTGCGGCGCCACTCGATACAAGAAGAGGAAGAAAGCTCTCGAAAAGTGGTGTGGTACTTTCCGATCACTCTCATCTGCAGCGGTATTTCAGGGACCCTAAGGTAGCAAAGCTCTGCGCTGGCACACGGATAGGGAGGAGAAGAAGCGAGAAGATGACGAAATGATCCGGATATAGATAAAAAGACAAGATGCTGAGTCACCCTAAGGATGCGAGCCATGGCAAGCGCTGAACTTCAATACCCGAATTTGGGAACGATCCATCCAGGAACATCGTGCTAGGCACGAGCACCGATGGAGTCAATCCGCTTGGCATCCAGAGAAGCACACATAGCACTCTGGCCTGTGTTTGTGTGGATGTACAACCTTCCCCGGTTGTGAATTAAGAGGAAGTACATTCACATGAGTATGCTAATTGAAGGGCCGAAACAACCAGGGAACGACATCAATCAGACCGGGCTGCCGAAAGAGGAGCTTGACACGCCAGGAAAATGCCAGCCAATACGTGGCACGCCATGGAGAAAGAATATTTCCCTATGAGAGCCGTGACTGCTCACGACGGTGCACGACTATCTCGTTACGGATATCTTGCGGGCAGGTAGTCCACGGATTTTCCGGATGCGTAAGGTGCATGGATGACACAACGATCGCCAGCTAGATAGAGATCCCGGTCTTCAAAACCGTGTTCATGGGACATCAAGGTGGTTTCGCCGACGATGACCCATGGAGGAAACGCAAGGATCTGTTCGATGGTGAAACCAAACCCAAAACGCCCATGTACGAGGAGCGGCGAGGAAATAGACAAGCTGTTGAAAATTGGAAAGATCGCCCACCGCCGCAAAGAAGCAAAGGCGCCAGAGCCGAAAGAAGCGAAGGCACCAGAGCTGCTGCTGAAGGTATGGAAAACGAGGTCTGTTTTCGACTTGCCGCATCGAAGATCCACCGTGCCTCACAGCCTTGATGTCATGCATATCACGAAGAACGTGCGAGAGTCTGCTGGTACCCTGCTCAACATGCCGTAGAGGACCAAAGATGGGCCGAAAGCAAGGGCGGACTTGAAATCTATGGGCATCGTGCAGAGCTTCACGCTATATATGATGATGATGATGATGATGATGATGATGATGATGATGATGACGAGGCGAAGCAGGACACGTAAAGTCGCCGCAAAGGCAAAAGGCCAAGAAGACCGGAATGACTACCCTCCCGCAGGCTTCACTCTAAGTCGAGGAGATCGAGCAGCTTTTCACCGCCTCCTAGGAGTAAAACTTCCTTACGGTTACGCTGGGAAGATAAGCAGATACCTAGACCCAAATAAGCGGTTCAGCGGATGAAGTCTCACGACCACACGCGGCGATGATGCCGATACTTCCAGCAGTAACTGGGGATCATGGACGCGCACGTCCGTGAAATGCTATTTGGCCTATGCAACTTCTTCGATGTCATCTCTCGAAGTCGATTGGCGGAGGCAACTCGTATACTGACAGAAGAGATCGTGGTGATACTATGCGAGCTTGAGATGTACTTCCGCCCGCATTCTTCGACGTTATGGTGCATCCGCTGGTCCATATAGTGGAGGATATCATCCAACTCGGCCGACGCTCCTGCACAAAGATGATGCCGCTCAAAGGATGAATGGTGTCATCAAAGGATACGCTCGCAACATGTCACGCCCGAAGGAAGCATAGCCAGGGCTTTCGATCAAGAGTGCATCTCCCATCGCACGAATTATTTAGGCATCGAGAACCCCGCTGGTCTCGCCTATCAACAGCACCTCGGCAGGCTCGCCGGATGGGGTCACCGTGAGGGTCGCCAAAATGCATGTCGACTTCGAGGGTCGACTCGCCGACTTTGAAAGAGCAAACCTAGTCGCGCTACAACACATAGACGTGGTCGATCCTTGGGTGGTAGAGCACAAAACCTTTATTAAGAAGACGACAATGACAGAGGCCAACAGAGGACGGACGGAGATATACTCAAAGAGCACAACTCATGTTTCACGGTTGGCTCAAGCGAAGCTTCTATCGCACTTTACATGAGGATTCTTCCGCGGAAGAACAACTCATATTCGCTTTGTCACAGGTGCCGAGCACAACCTCGATGACCTATGAGGCGCATTTATATCAACGGGTACACATTCTACACCGAGGCCAAGGACATGAAGAGCGATGGTTATCGTAACTCCGGGTAACGATGGAATCCTACACCGTAACGACAAGGACAGATACTACGGAAGGATCGAGGAGATCTGGGAGCTGAGCTACGCCGAGAGAAGGTCCCGATGTTTCGTGGTCGATGGGCCAAGAACGCTATAGAAGAAGACCGTATTTCACCACCATGGTTATACCCGGCCAAATCCAAGATCATGGGCAAAACGCCACCAAAAAATGAGCCATGGGTACTGGCTTCCCAAGTGGACCAATGCTTTTCATTACCGACCCGCCAAAGCCCAACGTGGTTGTCATGAGGAGAGGCAAAAGGAAGATCATCGGAATGGATGGAGTATCCAATGAGCAAGACTTCGACAAGCACGGCGACCCGAGGATCGAACATGACGATTTATGATGAAGTAGCAGCATACACCACAAGAAGAAGCAGGACCACCCTACCTAAAGGACGTCTGCTCCATAGAATAACTCCATTTATGTAAAAAGAAGGGCAAGAAGATTGTGAACAGATAGCTAGCTAAGATCGATGGTATTTAAATCAGAGACTTCATTTCTCGATTGTATTTCATGGGCACTTTTGAACTATCATGAATATTTTTAATTTCATGGACACTGATCTCGATCCCTCCATCTCGATCGCTATCCCACCTCGCCAGATCCCGTCCATCGCCGCCAAGACCTCTCGATTCCCCTACTCAACCGCCACGACCCCCGCACCCTCCCTACTCAACGGCCGCCGCGACCTCGCACCCTCCCCTACTCAACCGCCGCACACTTCTGCATTCTCCCTACTCAACCCGGGCCACACCCTCACCCCGCACCTCCCCCGCCCCACCGTATTACTGTTTGATGATATTTTTAAAAAATTATTACTGTCTTATAAAAATATTACTGTTATGATTTAAACAAGTTTGAACATATTTAAACACAAATAAGTATCAAACAGCATTTTAAATGCATAAAAATTGTGGAGCTCGAATCGAACCCAGACCTCCTCGGTGTGAGAACTAGTCACGATCAGCCGAGGGTGGTGCGCCATTAGTATTGTGCGCCTGGTGGTGAGGTGCGCCATTAGCATGTATGTACTTATGGCGACCGAGGGTAGTGCGCCATTAGTATTGGCGCCTTTACTTCCCCGTGATCCCTCTCTCTCGCCGCCCGTGATCCCTTCTCGATCTCCTCCCGACGCCACTGCCGCTTCGCCGACACCATCGCCGCCACGCCCGACGCCACTGCCGCTTCGCCGCTTCAGCGCCGCTTCGACACCACTGCCGCCCGCTGCCTTCCACGCTGCGACGCCTACTATCGCTTCGCCGCCTTCAGCCGCCGCCGACACCACTGCCGCTTCGCCGCCTCGACGCCGCGACACCACTATCGCCTCGCCGCCCTCGACGCCCGACACGACACCACTGCCGCTTCGCGCTTTCTCGCCGCCCGACACCACTGCCGCCCGCCTCGACACCACCGTCTGCCGCCTCGCCTCGAACTGTGGAGCGGAAGCGAGGCCTCCGCCGTCAGAAAGGTAGGCAGCGATCCCCATCGCCAAGCAGCCCAAGAAAGGTTCCTCCTCCCTCCTCCTCCCACCCCTATCGCGATGTTCATCACCTGGGCCCATCTGCTCACGCTAAGTTTCCCATGCTACAGAGGTGGAAGAACTAATTTACCAAAAAATGTACTCTGCCAACAAACTAGCTAGTACAGACTAGTAGTCTAATTTGCGGGAGTAATTATTATCGCCTCACTAGAGTTTGCTAGGTGAGTAATATCTTGCCAAAGCTGAATTTATATCTTGCCAAAGCTGTAGAAGTTTATGTTCATTACCTAAAAGAAAATTGAATGCTAGGAAGTTGCTATAGAGTATAGAAGTTTTACAGTTTGGCATGTTGGGCAGGTAAATTCGATGTGTGTATGTTGCCAGAAAGATGTAAGCATGCTGGGTTCAATCTAGACGTGGTTTGCATGGCTGAGAATCGATCAAATCAAAGTTAAGCTCGGTTCGACCAACATGAATCTCGTAAAGCATGGTTTGGTTTTTGGTCTAGAGTAGAAGTTATCTCGACATTTACAAGTCCAAAATTAATGCAGAGAAATTGTGTCGCCTCGGACCGAGGTTGCTCCTGCCGCTGCCCGCTTATTTGTAGTGGTTAATCTGAGTCATACTCAGCTTTTAGAGAATTTTTTTTGTTTTAGAGAAAAGCGCCATACTCAAATCATCGCAGAACACATACAAGACGAGGCTGCATTCTCAGCTATACGCGATCTCCGTGAACTTTCCAAGTCATTTCAAGCGTGTTTTATACGAATCGATTAACACAGATTAAATTGTAATGGTGTGACACGGATCTGAAAAATCCTAATGCCAAACTGTATTCTAGTCTAGTCTAGATGAAAAATAGTATGGTACAAAGCCGTAACAAAGTTTGCGTAATGGATGACCAGTCTTCCAAATACTTAATGCTCCAAGAACAATAATTTCTCCAAAGACTTAAACACAGCTTGCAGAAGACCAACAAGTGTTTTTTTTGAGAAATAGACCAACAAGTGCTGCTAACCAAAGCTTGAGCAATAAGTTTTTGTCAATGCTTGATGGCCTGCCTCACTGGATTGCTAGCCCATTTGTAGCGCACTCAAAAATAAACTTAATTTCTTGTCTCTTGGGATCTATTTATTTATCGTAAACAGAGTACACCCATTTCGAGACAATGATTACTTTCTATCACCACTAGAAGCAAACCATAATATTACTCCGTCCGTATCAAAATATAAGACTTATGGTACAGAGGTGCTCCATCTTTGATAAAGGAGTAGTACATTATATCAACCGCTATGTTCGTGTTACCAAAGTTTATACAGCAAGAACAGAATATAACTTTAGCTTTGGAAATTTGCGGGAGTGAAAATAGGAACCTCTTCTCCCTCGGTTAGCAAGAATACTGCATGGGCAATGCCTCGCTGTTTTCTTCTGAAATTTATGAATGTCAAGGATCAACATCTATGTGCCATAAATTGCATTTTCCCTTTTTGCTTGTTGAGGAAACATGTTTTCCATTTACTTGTTTGGCTCATGCTGTTCTTGCTAGGATAACAAAATGGTACCATGTAGGCTCCTGATTGCTAGTATCTGAAAACTGAATTTGTAGCAGTCAGAACTCAGTTTCCAATGTGTTGAAGCAGAGCACATTTGTGTTGAAGCAGAGCACATTTGTTAGTAGAGCTCCTGTGGGTGTGGGATCCATGTGACATGTGACATTGCATCCATGTCCACCGGGATAATGATTTTGCAGTACCTCGAGAGGCCCTTGACTTTGCCGGAATGTCGATTAACTTCCGCTTCGGGCAATTGGGGTACTCTATATGTCCTATTTTCAGCAAAGGTCATGCTGAAATTTTCCGTGAATTTTAGCATGACTTTGCTAAAAATAGGACATATGGGGTACTTGTGACTAATGCATGGGCCGTATCGTAGTAGTTAATTAAGTAGGATCATGCCCCGCGTACTTGGGACTAATGCATGGCTTTTAGGGTGCCTCGTGTCGATAAAACCGAAATGATGAAAGCTTAGGCTTTTAGGGTGCCTCAAGGCCAAAAACCCTCAATGATAAAAGCTTAGATTTTAGGATGCCTCGGTGTCGACAAACCCTAAATGATGAGACCATGATCTTGTTCCTTGACAATAACCAACTTTTTGACCAAACTTTGTTTCTATTTAGAGAGAAACATGGCCCACAACGATGAGGCTGGGGGTTCGGGCGGCAAGGCATTCTGGGAGCTGTCCCAGGAGATGGAGGAACAACCTCACTTGTATGAGGCCGCCGCCTTCCCCACCGATCCTGAGACCACTGATGGTGCCGCCGAGGATGACCACACCGATGCCACCACCGATGGTGCCGCCGAGGATGCCACCATCGATAATGATGTGCCCGCACAGATGGCGCATCAAGAGGCAACGGAAGGACCGGCGCCCGATCGTGCTCCTCACCCTCAAGGAGGAACTTATCAAGTGGACTCCAACAGAATCCAACGGCGCCGAACGAATAGTCAAGGGTACTCGCTTCAGCTCGGTGCATTGTCCGGAGCACCGCCTCGATCAACACCGAGAACCCGAGGCATCCTCGACCGAGGGAATTTGCGCCACCTCCTCTTCACGGCTGCACAAACGATACAAGTTCCCCGCTGAATTTGCAAACACAAGCCTCAAAGGGAATAAAGTGAACAATGCTACCTCACGAAGATGAGCAAGGCCCTGTCTACTTGGAAAAGCAATGTGAAGAAAATGATCGAGAAAGGTGAGAGTTATCAAGATCAAGGAGAAAATCCTTCGATCACCAAGATGACTACAACGACTTCAAGACCAATTGCTCGAGCACCGCAAACTCCCAATCTGAGTGGGGGAAACAAATGCGGGAGCTGAACATAGGGGAACACACACTCGTCCCGGCGGTTACAGAGTGGCGGAGCCTATATGGGACAAGGAGGAGGCGGACTGCCGAGCAAGGCCTACCGCCTCTTCGAGCAAATACGGTGACAAGCGCATCAGAACTTTGTCAGGCCCGTACAAGAAGGACCCAAAACAAAGGAGCTTACCACGGATCCAAGACCGTGCAGCTTGAGCTTGTTCGTAAGGAATACACCCCAATGTAATTAGCTCCATATGGTTGCATTCTAATTAATGAAGCCAAATTTCTAAATGGTTCACATTCCTTCCGCAGCGCATCGAAGCAGAGCGCTGGGTCGACTAAGAGCAACCCTTGGGACACCACTCTAAATAGGGCGCTGAATGTAATGAAGAAGAAGGATAAGCTCAAGAAGTCGACGCCACCGGTCGTGGTGGCCGCAAAGGCTTGTCGACAAAATGGGGTCATACTATACCGCTGGTGTTCGGAAGGAGAAAAAGACCAGCTCGAAAGCCAGCGCGAGAGGTTCAAGAACTCAAGGCACAGTGGCGCGGATTCCGGAGATTGTCCAAGAGAAAGTGGAACAACGACTGGAGCGACGATCACCGCCATTGTGCCTACCTTGATCTCGGGTTGAGTCGTGGATTGCGGGCGCCAACAGGGCCGCCCGATTCCTAGCTTCACGGCCAGAACTCGCATAATGCGATGGTGGGCTATTGGTGCCCGGCGGAGGCGGCATTGGTGTCTCCGACGCCGCACGGAGCTTAATGCACCTGTACGCCGCCGCACCTTCAGAGCAAGCGCCCTCCGTCAATCGCATCGCCATTGCCAGGAAAGGCCGACGTTAGCCGAGCTCGACGCCATCATCACGGTAACTAATTGCCTCTCGCCGAGGACTTCATCTCCTTGCCTTTTGACTAGGCATCCCCGACGCCTACATGTTTTCGCAGGGCGCAGCCGACGCTCGGCACTCTCCTCCACTTCGTGAACAACGAAGTTGGTCGATGTCGCCAAGGGCAAAATCGCTCAACCGGCAACCCTTGTTCCACGGTACCCGATGCCACCCAACTTGTTTAGGGTTCAACCGGTTCGGTGCTGCCAGGCTGCGACGACTTATTACCTCCGATTCGACTGTCGGGCCGACGACGATGACGTGATGACCTCGCCGCCGCTCGAAGCTGGCCCTCGATTTGGTCAAGAGCCAGATTCGTTTGGGGCGGGGACACCACCCAAAGACAACACCGCCAGTCGTGTCGGCGCCAAGTCGGCCCCATGGCAAGACCGCCTCAACGGTGCCGGACACCCTATGCCACTGGATCCAAACATGCATATGGCACGGATCGTAACGACGACGATTTATGACGATGATACATTTGGCAACGTTGATCAAGACTTTGCCGATCATGGGTACGATGGCGACTTCATGGGGCCTCCTTCTCAAGAACCAAACCCAACAAAAGACGTGTGCGATCTAGCTGGTACCGCGGAGAAGCTGTTGCAACAGCGCCGTCTGGCGCTCAGCTCTCAGAGACGCCTCCACCGCCGACTTCACCGAGCCTCGATAGGCGAGGTGCGAAATATTATCAGCCCCAACACACTCAAGAAGGCGGTCTGTGAGCAAAACTCGGTCCCATTACAGGAGAAGAAGAAGGCACGCAAAAGAAAGACTAAGAAGGGTGTGAGCCACCCGACACTGAGTACGATCCGTGCTCAGGACAGGCCACCTTCACCGCAGGATATCTCGAGGAGGGTGCATGTGGCGGGTAGGGCGATGCTACCGACAAATATGCTCAATGCTGCAACCGGTGCTATGTGGAGTCTGCATGATAGTGTTCTTTCTTTGGAGAAGCGGCGTCTCAGAGAGAAGGATGTGGCATACCCGGTTTTCGCGGCCAAGGTGCCAGAGGGCAAGGGCTTTGTGGATAACTCCATCGGGCGTACGATCGTCCTGCGTTTTGATGACATCCACGCTATGTTGAACCTTCATCCGCTGCACTACACCTTCGCTCGCTATTTTCGCGAGTATGGAGATGCGGATCGTTCATGACAAGTCCCCTGACATCGTGATAGTCGACCCCTTCTACATGCGCCCCAAGATCTTGGGCAGCGCTGGGACCGCAAGTCGCGAGTTCTTACCTCGAAGGCGCATTCGCAAACCAAGATAAGGATAACTTCCTCGTGCCTTACTTTCCGAGTAAGTCCTCCCTCAACCGCCCATAACATATGAATTCTTACATTTCGATCGCTTTTTCTTTTAACATTCCGTGTTTTCTGCAAAGGACACATGTTGCACGCCATCCTCCTAAGCCCAAATATTCCATGGCCACATATTTCCACCCGACCGTCATTGAACGAGACTACACAAATGTCAAGAAGGTTCTTGATGATGTTCTCCCGCCTCGCCAAATCTGGAGGCACCTTCACCAAGCCTATTCGTAGCGACAAGCATGTGTTCTCCCACAATACGACGCTACTGCTGGTCAAGCAACCGCTTTGGCGGTCGAAGGGTGCCTACTACGCCATCCATCACATGTGGGCGATCGTGCGGGACCATCATCAACTTCGCTACCGAGTAAACTCAAAGATTGGGCAAAGAGCGTGTCGGCAATCCAGGACGCGGACCTCCGACAAGAATTCTTTCGCATCCAATGGAGTTTGCGGAAATCATCCATCAAGATGTCCTTCGCTCCTCGGGGCAGTTCTACCTCAACAATCAACCGTCCAACAAAGGACGCCGACACAATGCTACAAATGCAGTCGACAACTATCGTTATTTCATGACTCCCACGATAGACGGCGGCTTCATCCACGCTCCGGTCCCTTGAGTCGAGTCGAAAGCAGTGATGCTGTGTCTAGTTCTGAAACATCGATTGGCTCATGTTGTAATTAAACTTTAATGAACTTGTAGTATGTCTCTTTGGTTTCGAGAGTCGCTCAACTTAGATGTAATTGATGCTATTAATGTCTTGCTTTTCTCTTCCGATTGTTCTCTTGCATACTTATATATTGCTTATGTATTGTCTGTGAATTGGTACTAACGCTTCGCTTTGGCTAGTGCATAGCGATGCCGACGTATGTCGTGTACAAGGGTAAGGTTCCCTGAGTCTACGATGACCGGGAGGAGTGTTGGAGACAGGTTCACCGATTCAGCGGTAATAGCTACAAAGGGTACACCACTAGGCTGAGGCCGAATCTAGATACGCCCGCTATCTAGCGGGAGAGGGGAGGGGGCGTTGAGGAACCGGATGAAGACGAAGTTTCATCGTGATGATGCTCATCGTGATGACCGCAGCTCTCTTCTATGTGATGGTAGTTTAGATGATCGATATCGACTTGTAATGTGAAGACAAACTCGCTACTTGCGGTCTCGAGACTTGTAATATAATGTTCTATCTTTGTTCGGTCTTTTCAATTCGGAGACTAATATGATGAATTGTATTCGGAGACTAATATGATGAATTGTATTCAAAGACTAATCTTCTATTGTATTCAATGAATCTGTTGTTGATGTGTGCTGTCTATATTTTGTCAAATTATACATTTTGTAACCTGTGCAAAAACAGAAAATAAAAAATAAAAACCTAATATTCATACTAATGGCGATCACATGATAATGGCGCCATTAGTATGACAAAGCATACTAATGGCACATCATGGATAGTGCGCCATTAGTATGCATGATTACTAATGGCGATCCGGTGGTAGTGCGCCATTAGTATGCCAAAGCACTGGTATACATGGCCCTCGGAGGCATACTAATGGCGCACTCGCCTATACTAATGGCACACCAAGGTGCGCCATTAGTATACCAGATACTAATGGCGCACCAGTGGTGCGCCATTAGTATACCAGATACTAATGGCGTGCTAGTAATGGCGCACCACAGATGCGCCATTAATGGCCAAATTAGGTGCGCCATTAGTAGGGGTTTTTCTGGTAGTGGCAGCGGCAAGCAGCACAACCTGCTTATTGACATACAAACTTACTATTAGACTCCTGCGGATTATAATTGACCCTCTATTTGGCTTTTCCTTCCGAACACCGAACAGAGTATCAGGGGCTACTACCTATCGGGTGGTAATTTTACATATTTCCTACTTACCTCGAAGCCCATCTAGAGGCTTGTCCAGGCTTCGGTTAGTCCGCTCTTGGCGGACAGAACCTTTTGAATCACCGCATTCATAAGAGTACGATGCTCGTCATCCAAGGAAGCACCTCGAAGCGCTTCCACCAGACTATCCGACGCCTCTGGCTTGACGGAAGTCCTCGACACGGACGGCTCGCCCTCCCTAACGAGGGGCTGTCTGCCTGAGTCCGAAACCATTGAAGGTACCGGAGCAGTGTCCGGCTGAGAGCCCGGCTTACTGTGGCTCTCATCGACACGATCCACAGGAATCTTGAACCCCGCGTGTCCGACATCTGGAATTCTGGCTTGGGGCGTATCCAGAGTCACCTCCCCCTGCTCTAGGAGCCTTCGGGATAACACCTCCGTGTCATCCGCGGGCTGAGGAGTAGTGGCCGTCGGGAGCGCGTTCATCGCTGAATCGCTCAGGGACCCATCCGAAGACGATACCTCAGGATGAACACTGGCCGGACTGCATATATGTTCGGTGTTATAACAAGACTATGAAGTAAAATCACGACAGAGTTCGGATACTTACGATCGCGCTAGGGGCTTCCCCCTGGGCAGCCACCCCTCCTCGCTATGGGCGGCCGTGGCGGAGTAGTCCGGAAGGGACACCTTTCCCTTCTTGGACGTCCCAGCCTCCTCCTCCGGGGTGGATTTCCTATTTTTCTCCTCCCCAGTGCGGGGAGGTAGAGTTTCTTCTTGCTTCCCCCCTGCCTCTGCAGGAGGAATCTGTCTCGTCGTCTTCGGACGACGTGGTATGACGGTCTTGCGCCAAGGGCCTTTCCCGCCCCCCTGGTCTGCCTTCTCAGGCCCCCCATCCTCTCCAGATGGGGCGGCCCCTTCTTCTTCTTTTTCCTCCCCTTCAGGGGAGGAGTGTGCCTCGTCGTCTTCAGACGAGGCTTCCGGTACAACCATACGCCGGAGACCCTTCCTGGTCCCCGGGGCCTTCTTTTCGGCCTTCTTCTCCGGTGCCTTGTAGGGCGCCGGTACTAGCATCTCCGTCAGGAGAGCATCAGCTGGGCCTTCAGGCAGCGGAGCCGGATAGTCAATCCGCTCCGCTGTCTCCACATAATCCTGATTAAATATGCACAATGACTTAAGACTCCCCCACAAATATATTGGGAAGAGCTGAATCCGGTGGTAGTCAGAAAACTCACCAAACGAGGAGGCCGTGCAGCGTGAAGTCCACGGTCCTCGAACGTGGGAGGAGGTACTTCGGAGGCCTTGAACAGCGCCTTCCATGCATCTTTATGCATCATGCCGTAGAGCCTCCGAAGCGTCTGGTGTTCGCCCGGGACGAACTCCCACGGATTAAATGCCCGCCTTTGGCATGGCAGAATCCGGCGAACAAGCATTACCTGGATCACGTTGACAAGCTTGATGTTCTTGTCCTTCATGCTCTTGGTGCATTTTTGGTGTCCGGTCAGCTCTGTAGGTTCGCCCCAGGCCAGGCCCTTCTTTTCCCAGGAGGTGAGCCGCATGGGGATTCCGGATTGGAACTCGGGGGCCGCTGCCCAGTTGGCACCGCGTGGCTCGGTGATGTAGAACCACCCCGACTGCCGCCCTTTCACGGTCTCCGCAAAGGAGCCGTCAGGCCAGGTGACGTTAGGCATCTTGCCCACCATGGCCCCTCCGCACTCCGCTTGCTGGCCGCTCACGATCTTCAACTTCACGCAGAAGATTTGCAGCCACAGGCCGAAGTGAGGCTTGATGCGGAGGAAGGCCTCGCATACGATGATGAACGCTGAGATGTTGAGGACGAAATTTGGGGCTAGATCATGGAAATCTAGCCCATAGTAGAACATGAGCCCGCGGACGAAGGGATGAAGTGGAAATCCCAGTCCACGGACAAAGTGGGCGACAAACACGACCCTGTCATGAGGTTCCGGGGTTGGAACTGCTTGCCCTTTGTCTGGTAGCCGGTGCGCGATGTCTGCGGCTAAGTATCCGGCTGCCAAAGATTCGCGATATGCTTCTCCTTCACAGTGGAAGCCACCAACTTGCCTCCTGCTCCAGACATATTCAGCTGTGCAGAGAGGACTTCGACTAGGGCGCTGGAGCTCGAGGAGGTAAGGATGAGCAAAGGAGGGGAAGGCATGGGTGAAAATGGGGATCCCGTATCCCTTTATAAGAGGCGATGAAAGCGGTGCGCCTCCCCACTTGCCCGTTGAGAATCGCTTACTTCCCAAGCGCCAAGATTGATGGTGCGGTTGGATTACCCATACCCGTATTGATGAGAATCCCGTGATAAGCGGACACGATCTCTGCTTGGACAAGCCGTGTCCAGGAAACCGCCTCGCAATATGCGCTGTGGCTAGTTGTGGGAAAACGGTTTGAATACGACCGTAATGACATATCACGTTGTCTAAAAAGTTGTCAGCTGAAATATCATTCTCTCTACGATGGTATGTGAAGATCATTTTGCAGATCCGGACATGGTTTACATGTTCGATGATTACCTTGGAGTATTCGGAGAAGGAACCCGCCTTGCAATGGTGAAGACAAAACTGTGCACCGGAGTCATCGTCATTGAAGCCTGGTTTAGGGGCTACTGAGGGAGTCATGGATTAGGGGGTATCCGGACAGCTGGACTATATACTTCGTCCGGACTACTGGAGCGTGAAGATACAAGACTCAAGACTCCGTCCCATGTCCGGATCCTTTGCGTGGAAGACAAGCTTGGCGATCCGGATATTATATTTCCTTCCTTGTAACCGACTCCATGTAAACCCTAGCCCTCTTCGGTGTCTATATAAACTGGAGAGGTTGGTCCTTAGAAGGCCGATCACAATTACAATCATAATCATCATAGGCTAGCTCCTAGGGTTTAGCCTCTACGATCTCGTGGTAGATCTACTCTTGTACTACTTATATCATCAATATTAATCAAGCAGGAAGTAGGGTTTTACCACCATCGAGAGGGCCCAAACCTGGGTAAACATTGTGTCCCTTGCTTCCTATTACCATCAGCCTAAGACGCACAGATCGGGACCCCCTACCCGAGATCCGCCGGTTTTGACACCGACAGCGGGCATGCAAGTTTACGCGCTCTAGAGTTGGGGCCCTCGCCCACCGTCCAAACCTCGACGTATCGCCACCAAACCATGTATTTATGATTAAATAGGTACTTATGTAAATAGAAATGATTTTTGGAAAAAATAAATGGCAAACTATGAGGCAGTTGCAGTTCAAATTTGACCCGCTTCCTACTGAATCGGCAGGAATTTGTCTTTTTCGCCAGAGGTGGATCAAAACTTTTGACACCCAACCATTTTGTCAATTGTGCATTAAATATGGCCTAGTATTTTATGAAATTGATTTGGTCCAATTTTGCAACAAATATATGGTAGGTCCTTCACAAAAAACTCATTTCAGGCACTCGGAAATTGGAAAATGTAGTTTCCGTGCAAAGAAAATGAAAAATTCCTTAGGCAACATTGTTTGCCATTCCAAGATGCACCCTTGTGCACAATATGAAATTATTTGAACAAACTATGCCATGAATGTGGCCATAAGATTGATTATTTGGCCTGAAAGCCATGAATCTTCATGCATGATAGCTCATTTTTTTAGAACACTTTTTTAAAATAATTTCCGTATTACAAGTTTAATATTTTTCCTGGAAACTTGGTCACATATAATGACACAATGCGAAGGTTTTCCAATTTTTTGATTTTTTTGAATTTTTTATGCCCGTTTCAAAATGCGGTCAAAATGGCGGGCTTGACCGTTCCTAGCTAGTGGTTGAATCTTGGAAAACTTTTGATGTTTATCTAATTAAATAGATACTTATGTACCTAGAAATAATTTTTGGGAAAAATAAATAGCAAACTATGAGGCAGCTATAGTTCAAATTTGACCCGCTTCCAACTGAATCGGCGGGAATTTGTCATTTTCACCAGAGGTGGATCAAAACTTTTTACACGCAACCATTTGGTCAATTGTGCTTTTAATATGGCCTAGTATTTTAGAAAAATGATTTGGTCCAATTTTGCAAGAATTATTTGGTAGGTCCTTCACAAAAAAACCTGACTTGGGGCACTCAAAAAATGGAAAATGGCTCTTTTGTGCAATGAAAGTGAAAACTCCCTTAGGCAACATTGTTTGGAATTCCAAGATGCACCCTTGTGCACAATATGAGATCGTTTGAACAAACTATGTCATGAATGTGTCCATAAGATTGATCATTTGCCTTGAAAGCCATGAATCTTCACACATGATAGCTCATTTTTTAGAACACTTTTTAAAAATAATTTCTGTATTACAAGTTTATTATTTTTCCTGGAAACTTGGTCACATATAATGACACAATGCGAAGGTTTTCCAATTTTTTGTTTTTTTTGAATTTTTATGCCCGTTTCAAAATGCGGTCAAAACGGCGGGCTTGACCGCTCCTTGCTAGTGGTCGAATCTTGGAAGTTTTTTGATGTTTCTCTGATTAAATGGATACTTTTGTATCTAGAAATGAATTTTGGAAAAAATAAATAGCAAACTATGAGGCAGCTGCAGTTCAAATTTGACCCGCTTCCAACTGAATCGGCGGAAATTTGTCTTTTTCATCAGAGGTGGATCAAAACTTTTTACACCCAACCATTCGGTTAATTGTGCATTAAATATGGCCTAGTATTTTAGAAAAGTTATTTAGTCCAATTTTACAACAAATATTTCGTAGGTTCTTCACAAAAAAACCATTTTTGCAACAAGAAAATGATTAAAAATATCTAGAAAGATAAAAATATGCATGCAAATCAGTGATCATCCATAAAAATGGGTTCTAACTTGAGTGAAAATTTTAGTTGTCCCGTTTTGCAAAATATTTTGATAGTTGCTTCACAAAATTCCCCTAATTTTACTACTTAGAAACTGTAAACCAATCAGGGCTCTTCCCACGGATCGACGACATGGCGTCCATCCATCCATCCAACCATCCATCTCTCCATCCCACATCCATCCATCCATCCATCTATCTACAGAAAAAAGAAACAAAAAAGAAAAAGAGATACCCCACGCACCCCAACCCTAGATCAAACCCCTACCCCCATCGCACCCCTCCTCCCTCCTCCCAATCTCCTCGCCGCCGCCGCCACTTCCTCCTCCCCGCCCCCCTCCCGATCCACCTCCTCTCCGTCCTCTCCCACCCATCGCCGACCTCGTCCTGCAGCGGTGCCCACCGCGTCCTTACCGAGAACACGCGCCGCCGCCTCCTTCTCCCCGATCTAAATCGACAACGCCACCGGGATGGGGATCTTCGACCTGCTCGACCTGGCCGACGGCGCCTCAGCCCACGGCGCTCCTGGCCGCCGTCACCCTCGCCCTGATCCCACTCGCGCCCCCGTTAGCGGCCGAGATCTGGTCGACGGTGTTCCGGGCGGACCCGCGCACCATCATCCCGCTCGATGAGTTCGGCTTCTCCAACCAGGGCGTGCTGGAGCTCAACGTCACCGGCATCGCCTTCAACCCCCCCCCCCCCGCCTCCCCAGTCCTCGACCTGTCCCAGCTCGGCGCGCACGTCCTCCAGCGCCACTTGCGACCAACTCCCGTCACTAGGGTTTCACCCGGCGTGGTCCTGCGACTCAGGTGCGTCCCTCCACTCCATTTCCTCCTCCTCACAGCCCTCCCTCACTAACTCACCTCGTGTTCTCTCCCTCCCAGATCCAGGATGCCATCCTCGCTCAAGCACGTGGACACCATGGGCGAAGCGACAGGGCACGGCAAGAGCTGGCCGTGGATGGCAAGATCGCTAAGGACGCCAAGGAGACAGTGCAGGAGTGCGTCTACGAGTTCATCTCCTTCATCACCAGCGAATAGGTTCCCCCGCTTTGTTTCGCCTACCTGAATCAAGTGTGTGTGGTCTGGTGCTGGCCTGTCGCCGTTTTCTTTCGTCTTTGTGCTGCAGGGCGAGTGACAAGTGCCAGAGGGAGAAGAGCAAGATGCTTCTCCCCTGCTTAGTACTGTGAATCTGTTTCCTCTAGGCATTTATATAGTGTGAATACTTATATATACTGCATACTGAAAGTTAAGAACCCAAACTGAATTGTTCTCAATCTGATTGCTTGTTGGTTACTCAGTTTTTATATCTAGACATAGTGTTGCAATACACTATTGTGTCCCTACGATGTGAAAGTTATGGTCTGAATAACTTTATATTAGGATCTACTCGAGTCTCTATGATGTTAAAGTGGCAATATTACTAATGTTGAAGCTGAAGCTTCAGCTTCAGATTCTTTTGTGCTTCCAACAATATTGCTGGCAATATAACTAATGTGTTAAGTTGTCTAAACATGCTTGTTGGAAACATCACTACTGAATGTAGTTCTTGTTTCTTCAACTAATCATCATGTACTAGAGTTTCTCTTCTTCTTGCTACTATTTGGTTTTTGACGTCACTAACTTGTACTGAAACATGCAGACTTTACCCCTTGCTAGATCCTTCGGCGGAGGTGACCCATGTGATGGTGATTCACTCCACCAGTTCCGATACGGCAGTGGTGGTGCTATACTGCTACTGCTCCTATGATGGCTACGCATTGGTAGGCTTGGCTGCCTCCCTTGGCTGTCGCTGTGATGGTGAAGCTCACCCTTGGCTACAACCACTTCCGATGAGCACCTCAGGTCCCCTTCTACCCCTCCTACTCGCTCCATGATTCTTTGCTTTGCCTTTGTGAGGTGTAATTGTTTAATTTTTGTCATAGTCGAGCATTGGATGACATATTGTATCTGTCATGGAGGTACATGGTTCATGGATATGCCAACCTGCAGCTTGTTGTACTAGTGATAGTACGATAATGCAAGTTTTGACAATCCATACATATTCCTACATGTTAGTGTCTCTCCGTGTAAGTACGAATTTTGGTGATGCCTTCATCTATGATGATGCTCTGCCTTTCGCATTCATTCATTGTGTGATTGTTCTAGGAGTCCTCGTATTTATTTGAAAATCTGTGCACATGTACATCATTCTAGAGAAGCATTCCCATACCAGCACATGTATTTGAAAAATCTATTCAAATCTCCTCACTTCATATGTTGCTATCAACACTAAGTTCAGAGTGTTGCATGCTGTTAAGAGATACTGCAGCTCCAAAGTAGACAACTAAAACATATTAGTAAAATCAGTATGCATCCCTAGTGATGCTTTATCTTGTTATTTTAGTCCATGAGTGATGTATTGGAGCATCACTGACTTGTATTTTTTTTCAAGGTCTATACAAGTGCCATCTTTGTCTGGCAACATCCGCCTCCTGTGTCATGTCATGTATCTATTTCACTTTAGATGTTTTAAGTGAATGATGTATTACTTGCGAGTGTTGATGTACTGATGCAAATAGTGCTTGTGTACTTTTGACTAATCTAATTTCCCTCTCATTTATAGGAGTTCCTCGGCCAAAGAAATTCGAAGAAGCTCGAAGCCCCAGTCAACGGCTCGCTTTATATGTTATTGAACTTGTAATCCAAAATTTGCTTGAAATTTTGATGTAATGCTGATCTTGCTAGGAATTGGGTGTATATTTACTTGTTGTACCTATTATTTAATGTTGGGTGTACTTGTTATTCAAATGCTGGGAATTTGAATGTGATAAATATATTTAGTTGGATGTGAACATAATATTGAAAGAGTTCTTGGCCCAAACACTACTGGACCTTAAAAAGGCCACAGCCCAAACATAGCTGTGGCCTGTTTTAGCAATGCCAGTATATTAATTTTCGAAAATAAATAAAATGGACTGTAAAAGGGCCGAAAGGGCGAGACTTGAACAGGAATTGGACTGAAAAAAGGCTGAGGCCCGAACAAGGATTGAACATTCAAGGGTGGGGCCTAGAAAAAAAATGTTGCAATGTTGGGCTAGGCCCATGAAATCGACCAAAAATTGACAGGAAAAAATAATAATAAATGGGCTGAATTAATGGGCTCGGCCCATATAGACACCTACTTGGACCGGGCTGAATCTTACCAGTGACGTTTTGAATTGGTCGCAACTTAGCCACGTCAGATTGCCACATCGGATCCGACGTGGCCTGGGCAGACAGCTAGTGACCAAAACAAAACAGTAGGCATATTTTGGTCGTAAACGTCTACAACCTTCTCATAGAGAAGGTCGTTAATTTCAGTTTACGACTGCCAGCTTTTGACCTTCTGTTTTTGGTCACAAAAAGGTCGCAAATGAAAAACAATGACCTTCCAGTGACCAATAGTCAAGGTCACAAGTTGACATATTTCTTGTAGTGAATGGAGGGAGAGGTACGGGGAACCATGTTTTTGGGACGCGCCTGTCTTAAATATGGGAAAGTTACGAACTTAGCCCCCGTTTAAAATTTGGACGTCTCGTTGGTTGGGGATACGACGGTAATCTCGCATCTCGCCAATATTTGCCCAGAGTGATTTCAGGCAAGGAGAGGGTGGTTGGCGCCCATGGTTCGTGCCCACGGTTTATGAACGACACTACAGGAAACAGGTAATTTGCCGTCTGTGGATCACAGACGGCAAAGACGTAAATCCAGACGGCAAAGAGTTTGCCGTCAGGAAGTAGACGGCAAAGTCAGACGGCAAAGATTAATCGGCAAAGAATACTTTGCCGTCTGCTATTCTTTCTGGATGAAGGCAAAGATTTTGCTGTCAGTCTGTATTGTTTGCTGTCAACGAGACCATCCAGACGGCAAAGAAAAGCAACCTAACAGACCCGCGCCCCTGACGGACGGCGTTAGTGTTTTGCCGTCAGGCAGACTACTTCTTTGCCGTTAGGCCGAAACATCACAGACGGCAAAGCATTTTTTATTATTAAAAAAAAATTAGACAAACAGTCTCGTCACCACACGTCCACATCATCTCGTCAAAGCTCGCCCGAGAAAATATTCTTGCCGCCCGCACGCATGGAGCAGACACAGACGCCGCCCCGACAATAAGCTGCTCACGATGCCGACCTCACCGGAGAAGAGCTGTTGGCCGTGCCCGACCTCACCGGAGAGAAGCGCTGCTGCCGGAGGGAGGCCATGCCGGAGTGAGGAGGCGCTGGAAGGAGGAGGTCGCGCTGCTTGCCCGAGTGTGGAGGCCCCGAGGGAGGAGCCTGCCGCGCCACGAATGAGGAGGCCGCGCCGCTCACTAGCCAGCGCCAGCCACGCCGCGGCTGCTCGCTCGGTGTGAGGCGGCGGAGGGAGGAACTCACGCCACCCGCCTGCTCACGAATGAGGAAGCCACGCTGCTCACTGCCCAGCGTCGTGCCGCCAAGGCTGTTCACGCTGTCTGCGCCCGTGCTGCCGTCGCCCGGAGAGAGAGGCGCTGGAGGAGGAGACACCATAGGGAGGAGGCTGCGCTGCACAGGAGGAGGCGCTAGGGAAGGAGCTGCGCTACTCGCCCGGCTGTCTGGGAGCGGCGGCGGTGCGAGGCCTCCGGCGTGGGGCGCTCGGGAGCGGACGGCGGAGCAAGCCAGGAGGCCGGCGGCGGCTTCCATGGCGACGAGGGACGGGGCCGGCTCGACGGGGATGGGGAACGGGGATGGGGAATGGGGCCAGCTCGAGCGAGGAGAGAGGACGGGGTAGTTGGAGCGGAGCGTGGCTAGGTGCCAGGGTGGCTGGCGGCGACCATGGCGGGGCGGTTGGGGAGTTTCGGGAGAGAGAGATGCGTAATAGATAGCGAGAGTTAGCGAGATAAGGGAGACAGAACGTGGTGGGGTCGGCTGAGGGAGAGAGAACGTGGGGAGAGAGAGAGAACGTGGTGGGGGCGTGGGAGTGAGATACAGCGTGGGGTGTGGATCGTGCCACCTCATCGATCCGGGGGATCGATCCACGAGGTGTGTTTCTTCTTTGCCGTCTGCCATTTCTACTACAGACGGCAAAGAGCTACTTTGCCGTCTGTAATAGAAATGGCAGACGGCAAAGTTATTTGCCGTATGCGGGTCTTATTACAGACGGGAAAGTAGCTCTTTGCCGTCTTTAGTAAAAATCATAGACGGCAAACTTTTCTTTCCCGTCTGTAATAAAAACCACAGACGGCAAAGTTTTCTTTGCCGTTAGTTATTCTTTGCCAACAGCAGCTGACGGCAAAAGTGCTCTTTGCCGTCTACCCCGATGAAAAGCTGACAGCAAAAATCCTCACTGACGGCAAACTAGCTGTTTCCTGTAGTGCGGGGCTGACAGGTAGGGCGGTTGTGTCACGTCTGAGTGAAGTTACAAACCTGCCCCTATTAAAAATACTTGCCTACATCGATTTTGGCCGAGTCGAGTTTGTTTTGCCGCCTACCGTGTATGAATCAGGAAATGGAGGGAGAAACAGAGGTCTTTCGGATGAGCTTGAATCAAATGTGTCATGCCACCCATGTTTGGCGCCCACCGTGTCGGAATGGGCTCAGAGGCGATCGTGTCACGTCTAATTGAAGTTACTAACCTACCCCTATTTGGAGCAATGGAAATCGGGCCGATGGATTGTCCGTGTAATGGGTAGATAGTCATTTCCATCTCCCAAACACTTGGCTTCGGGCAGCCGACGTGGGAGTGGACATTTTGCCGCTTCTTTCGAATTTTGAGACAATAAGCATCCACGTTTACCCTGGCAACTAAATTCGAATCTATTTTGTATTCCTATACGAATCTTTATAAATCATTCTATGTGTTTTTATATATCTTCAAAAGGACGACAAAGATGTATTCCACTGTCATATATGAATATGGTTTACAAATGCCGATACCCAAATTCAAAAGCTAGAATCCAGTTTAAGGTGAATTCGATTATTTCGAACACTTCATGTCCAACTCAAATGTCACACGCAGCATAATGTGTACTCCCATTTAGATATGTGCACAAGCGATTTCTCAAGATTCAAATACCGAGTCAATCAACCAAGAATGTACAGAACTAATAGACATATAAACACTTATAGAGTATATGGATCAATAATATCAACTAACATACATAAGCCAGGCCGTTGTATTTTTTTTGCTACAACAACATCCTTTTTTTAGCCAAGCTACTACAGCATCTTGGCCCTTTCCGACGTGTGCCACTTATTGTCCATCTATACTACTATTATTGATGAATACACATTCAGCCCGATTGGCATATTTGTAGGTCTGGCACAGCAATCAAAATGAAATGTCTCCAAATCTTATCAATTAATACAGACTTGTGCTCAAATAAAACTACAAACCAAAAAACAAAAAACAATTATTACATGATCTCTAAAACAAATGGTTTAATTGATTACATGAACAAAAAACACAAAGGTTATTCAACGATGGAAAGAACATTTCACCTGTGATTTACCAAGTGGGAATTTAATTTCCTTTTTTCCTTCAGGACCTTAACAATGTGGTCAGTCTCAGCTTGTTTTGTTTTGAAATCCATCAAATATTTAATGGTTGTCTTGAGTACTGCTTGTGGTTGTGCTGTTTACTTCCTCAACATGTCAACTTCATCTCTAAGTGCAGAAGAAGAATCTCTTTCTACCACTAGTTTAGCCTTTAGAGCATCAGCAGTTGGCAATTCATAATGCACGATTGGGCCGGTGCCACTGCTGTGGGATGATACAACATCCATGGGGACCTCGCTCTTTGATCTTGGCTAACCTGTTTTGCCATTAAAGTTCCGATTGGATTCAAAAAAGTTGAAGTTAGCAAAACATCTCAACTGGGAGTTATAACAGCAAACCAGTTAAACAAACAAGAAATTAAAGAGTTTCAATTGGATGCTGAAAAGTAGTTATTAACATCATTGTAACCCATTGTTGCAGCAACAAAGCAGTTAAACAAACAAGTAGCTATTTAAGTTTAGGAAAACAGGTAATTCTTAACAGTAAGTATCAAACACATAGATAGGTGCAGTCTATAATAGGATTAACAGGCTGTGGCATTATGTAATCAGTAGAAAACTAAATTTAGCCAAGCGACGTAATTGAACAATTTTGCAATAAGTGGCTAACTAAAATTCTGAGAAGCAGGTAACTAAGCTTACTCTAGCTCTTTGTACAGGCACACTACAACTTCTTTTTTGCTTACAAGGTTGTACAAAGGAGTCCATGGCATCAATTGCTTGGAAACGCAGTCCCAATACTTCTTTTCTTCCCACACTGCATTGGTAAGTCGAATGGTCAATCTAGAAAAATGGTGCGTCCTTGATATATTATATGAGGACGTGTAGTCAGACTAGTTATAGCCACACACATCACACTGGCTTTTACTATATATTTCATGCGATTACTTTCGGCATATCGAGATCTAAGCAATCTACAATAGGATGAAAAGACTGGCACCCTTCACATTATTGGCGAACTCAGCTCATAGAAACAAGCAATTCCACCATTTTGTGGGTAAATCAAAAGCACCACTGGAATATTTTTCACTACCCCAATCATACACACAAAAAGGGGCGACGCCACCATACTAGGGAAAAGGCTATACACAGAATCTTAGCAGCAGCGCGGTTCAAAAAACTGCGCTAGTGCTATATAGCGATGTGAGCTTTTAAAAACCGCTGAGACACAAACTTAGCGATGGCGCTGTTGCAAAAAAAGCGCTACTACTAATATTCCCATTGGCAGAATGCTAGGCTACGCATAGCGATGGCGAGCTTAGCGTAAACGCTACGGCTGAAACACGATTAGCGGTAGCGTTTCGAGAGAAGAGCGCTACTACTAACGGAAATAAAATAAGATGATAAACAAATAGAAATTTAAATGAAAATGAAAGAAATAGAAAAAGGAGAAAGGAAAAATAAAATGTAAAGCAAAATAAACGAAAAGCGAAAAATCGGAGGAAGGCATAGCAGCAGCGTTTGTTTGTAAGAGGCGCTATAGCTAACGTAGGCTGCAGCGCGTGCCCTGAACCTCCGCTATAGAAGCGAATAGGAAATTAGCTATAGCAGCAGTGCGTTTTGAGGAAAGCGCTATAGCTAACTTAGCTATAGCGCGTTTTGCGAAATGCGCTACCGCTAAGTTTGACTTAGCCAAAAACCGCCCCGGCCACCACTTCCCCCAAATCCCTCAAACCCACCCCGGGCGCGCTGCTGTCTCCCCGATTCCTCGCCCACACCGCCCGACGCCGACGACGCCACAGAGCCGTCTTGTTGTCGACGACACCGAGCCGCCCCAACGCCACGGAGCGCTGCCTCGTCAACGCCACCGAGCCGCCATCGACGCCACCTTCCTCGCCGTCACGGAGGCGACCTGCCTCCCTCGTCGTCACCGAGACGCCCTGCCTCCTCGCCACCACACGCCTCCGCCGCCACCACCGAGCCATCATCTGAAGCCCCACCCTCCTCTCTCCCTCATGCATAGGTTAGCCAGGTTTAATTAGGTTAATTATCTAGGTTAGGGCAAAAATTTAGTTAGGGCATTGACAGAGAAGTAGTTAGGTTAACTAGTTTAATTAGGTTAATTATCTAGGTTAGTGCAAAAACTTAGTTAGGGCTTTGACGGAGAACTAGTCAGGTTAACTAGTTTAATTAGGTTAATTATCCATGTTAATTAGTGCAAAAATTTATTTTAGGCTTTGACAGAGAACTAGCTGCGTTAACTAGTTTAATTAGGGTTAATTATCTGGGTAAACTAGATTAACTGACTAGGTTAAATAGGTAGGTTAATTAGGTTAGTTGGATTAAGAAGCTAGGTTAAGTAGATTGGCAAAGGTTTTGATTTTGCAAAGACCACTATTTTTCAAGGAAAAGAATTTAGGCAAATTTTATTTTTCATTGAAGTGGTCATGTTATATCTTTTCATTGAAGTTGTTCGATTGTGCCCAAGTGGTGGCTTTGTTGTTTCGAGGAATGATCTTTGAGTGGCCTATGTTTTGCGGAATGTTGATTCATGCATTTCTGTTCCGGCAAATTTCAAGTTCTCGATTTGTCCACTTTTTAGCAAAGGTCATGCCGAAATTTCCCGTGAATTTCGGCATGACTTGTGCTACAAACTAGGACATATCGAGTGCCTAGGATTTGCCGCACCAAGAAGGAGTCAACATTCCCGCAAAACAATAGTCCTTTTTTATGTCATTATTCATTTTATTAGGTCTAGAATTAATTGACTAGATTTAATCATAGGAAACAGGGCTAGCAACGATGAAGGACAGGGTTCTGGTCATTGCAACGACGTCTACCGGGCGGCAGACAAATTTTTTAGCTTTACCGACGATCAACATATGTTGTTGCTGGGCCCGCATTGGGGACTGAGACCGACACGCATGACCGGTCTTTGAGACCGATCGTGAACCGGTCTTGAGGCCGACACGGCGCTGAGATTCAGACCGGCATCGAGACCGGTCTTTGAGACCGGTGCTGCCTCGGGGAGCGGAGCCGGTGTAGAACCGAAAGCAAAGAGGCAACGGGTTCCTAACAAACTCAGGACTACTAGACTGGTGGTCACGGAGGTGGACAACGGCAATTTTGAGCCAAAGGCGCCCGAGGAAGCGCGCGCGTGCTACAACAATCAAATAGGCTACATCATACGGACAACCGCCACCATCAACGATGAGAATCTAAAGAAGATAGAAAATATGAGGAGCTCCCTCCTAAAGAAACTTCACCAGATGTTCTTGTTCCCGGGCCGGAATAAGAAGGATTATGAAGATCCAGACAATGACCCGGCAATGAAGAAGATAAACAAACACGCCATGACCAAGTTTAGCAACGCGTTGGCCGCCTGGAAAAATCGAGTGAAAGCAAAGATCAACGACGGGGAACCCTATTCCGAGATTGTAAAGGATAGTCCGACAATCACGGAAGAGCAGTTTCAAATATCCAAGGAGGCTTGCGAGGCCGAAGCTGCCAAAGAAAAGTCTAAGTACATGAAGGGGCTTCAAAAGAGGAACATTGGGACCCACCACCTCGGAAGCCGTGGTTACGGCGGAAAGAGGTCCAAATGGGCCAAGGAGGGCGCTGAAGCCGCGAGTCAGGCATCCTGACCCTTGGCGGATTTCACCGTCCCGCAGGCGTGGCGTCCCGAGGGCCCGCCACCGTTGGGACCCATCAAGAAGGTTTATGAGACAACACCGGTCATTACGGAGTTCATGAGACTGCTGGTAATTTTAGTTTCGATCAATTCATTGCACACGTTAGTCATATTTGTAAACGAGCCTTGTGCCTTTTGCGAGAGAGCAATGCGGATTGCGGCGGCGACTTCGCCGTCGAGGCATTGGCGAGGCCAAGTGGGACACTCCATTCAGCCGGCGTTGAACATATTGAAACGACAACGGTGGATACTCGAGCGTTATATGGGCGCGTGCGGTGTCGGAGGCGGCGCCACGTGGAAGAAGTACTACCGTGAGACCACGGAGGAGAGAAAGGAAAGCGGAGGTTAATCAAGAAAGCATCGACAAGAAGGTTGAGATTGCGGTTGAGAAGAAATCATCTCGAGCGATCGCAACAGCGATAGCTGCCGCAAAACAAGGCGATTGCAGATATATCTACTTCCTTGGTGACGGGCGTTCACACTTGGACAAGGAAAATCCAAAAAAATGAAGAGGACTTTCCGTTCTGACTTCTTGGCAGCACATGCTCCCGCGACCGCTCCCACACTGCTCCCGCACGGCTCCCTTTGCTCTACTTTGCTCCCGCACGGCTCTCCCGCACCGGGCGTGCTCGGTGGTGCCTCCTCTTTAGCTGAGCTCGGCGCCCTCACGGTATCTTCCACGGCCCCCTTCAATATAAATGTATAATCTCCCGTTTTCATTGCCTTTCGGATGTCTCACGTCGCAGACTTTTATTTGCAGGCGACGAAACCCGTGCACCATATTGTACACCATCGTGAATGAAGGTGGACGTGGGGAAGGGGACGATAATGGAGCCGAAGGAACCATTGTTCCACAGCTGGTCGATCCCCCCGAACGTCTTCAAGGTTTCCATGGCCAGTGTCAAACCAGGCCACGAGAATTTGCCTCCACTAATACTAGTGTGGGATAACGACGAGACCCCGCAGCGGCTTGGTGATTGTTGCAATGGGTGGGTCCTGTTGTGGCCAAAGAGTCTGCTTCGTCTGGAGGCGGCCGGGAGCACACCCACGAGCACGCAGCCTCAGCAAGGTATGAACATCAACACCCCACCTACCTAATTAGCGTCGGGTGTCGGGTTGGGTGATAGCGACGGGGTAGCGGTGGCTCCATTAGAGGCTGATGGCGTCGCCATGGATGAGGATGAGGATGACGATGGCGCTGAACAAGATGTCTATCTGGCGCCTCCTCGTGGTTTGAGCATCATGAGTCGGTGCACAATTACCGTCTCAACGTGTTATTGACGACCATCCGGTGGTAAAGAAGCCTAGGAAGAGAGCGAGGAAAGGCAAAAAAGCTGATTCTATGTTCCAGCCGCCTCAGGAGCCTCGGCTTCGGGACCGTGTAGATATCCCCGATGCGGATAAATGGCATATCCCCGGTAAACCAATCCTACCTAAAACAGCGCTACGGGCCAGATTCGGCGATCTAAGGAGACTTCATGATGATGTGCTGCGGCTAGAGAAAGGCCTCATCGCCTCGGAAGATCCAGGATACCCACTCTACGTGGTTAACGTTCCGCAGCAAATGTCGTACGTCAAGGGCTTCCCCGCGGATAAGTTCTTCCTCCGATTCGATTACATATTCGACATGTTTCACGTGAAGAAGCTGGATTTTACTTTTGTCCGCCTTTATGCCTTGCACATGAGCTACATCATTGGGGTTGAGCAGATAGCTCATATCGTGTCGCTGACCGTACTACATGCACGAGGCCTTCTTGGGAGTCTGTGCACGGCATCGTGAATCTGCCGAGGGATTACATCGTCGGTTTCATGCTCGCCAATAAGGACAAGGAGGCGATTCTCGTGCCTTATCATCCCGTGTAAGTCATCCGCTGCTATCCTTCCTTCGATTTCAATAATTCATTTGCACGGTGGAGGCTAATTAATTTGAGGTGTACTTATTTTATTGCAGCGGGCGCGCCGTCCTCATCATCCTCTACCCCGATTCTCCCACGCTCTTTACTTGGACTCGTCGAAGAACATTCACAAAAGGATTACACCCACATCAAAGATGTTCTTGATGTGCTATGTTTTACTACCAAGCAAGGGGTGGAGAGGTTAGGGACAAGAAGAAAAGGCGGCGAGCACGCCTTCAGCCATAAGACCAACCTGCTGCATCCGACAACCGAGCGATTCTCTTAATGATGGATTCTATGTCCTACACCACATCTTTGGAGTACCGACGGGATCACGGAACCTTCACATGGCACCTAGATCTAGCGATGCCCATATTCGCAATGGGCAAAGGACATAGGAGATATCGAGGATCATCGACTTGAGCTGAGTTCTATAACATCCAGCGCGAACTTGCCCAAATCATCATGAATGAGGTCGTCGGAAAAACAGGAATGTTCCATGCAGAAGGACAAATGTCGCGGGAAGACGTCCGAACATGGATAGCCTCTCAGCGTCTCGACATGAAGCCTTTCACAAAGCTCGATGACTATCTCCCTGACTTGGATGGATGGCACGACATGATGGAGTGATTGTCGATATATGACAATGTGTCCGTTTAGTCCATACTTTCTTTTATGACAAAACTTTGAGTTATGCACGGTGAAACTTTATTTGTGATGTAATTAAACCGTCCTCCTCGACTAGCGAAAATCACTCTAGTTAGGTCATTTGGGTACGATTAACTTTGTTATTTATGCTTATGGTATGTTGTTTCTATTTTTGTCAAGTTTGTCTCTTTGTGTTGCTCAACTATATATGTTGCATATTATTGACTCATGTGACGATGCAGGTGCATAGATCATAAATGGAGAAGAAGTGCTATGCCAGGAGTATATATACGACAAGTGGCCGGAGTGTCAGGCCCAGGTGTACCGGTTTTCGGTTTCCGAGCGACACATAATACTTAGTTTAGGTTCACGCTAATGCGAGAGAGGGATACGAACTCATGTACTCAAAGTGATAGCTATTCTCGTGTATATCATTGTTTAGATGGATGACAATGTATTTGCAAGTAATCGAGACTTGTATCGCTACTTTTGAGATTGATGACGAGAGACCACTTTGTGTTGGATGATGATTATGATGATGACATGATTTGATGAGACTAATTGTATGTATATGCTATGATTACATTTGTATGTGGATGATATGCTAAAGATTATTGTATAAAGCCTATTCAAATGCAAAACAAATAAAAAACAAATCTGCAGGGAAAAAACTAATAAAACTAGTAGTAGCGAGGGGATTTAGCGATGGCGCCGACTTACGATGGCGCTTACCTCTAAATGGCGCTGCAGATAATACCGATGGCGCCCTTTTCTAAAGAGCGCTGCAGCTATTCATGTGTAGCGATGGCGTGTGTCAACACGCGCTCTTGCTATACGTTAACTATGGCGCCTTATTAGCGCGGGTACCAGCATCTCTGAAAAAACCCAAACCCGCGCTACTGCTAGGCTTTTCCCTAGTAGTGATAGGGGCTGGTATGGGCGGCTGCCTTGGGTGGCTGGAAAGTGTGCACCTAGTTTGAGTCGTCCAGGTTGGCCCAAGCTAGTTTTGTTCGTCCCAAAGCACGAGTAGGTAATGTAAAAAATGAAGAAAAATGTTTCAATTTGGATGCGCCAATAACATAAGTTCAAGGCAGGCTCTATAGCAAGCTCGCAGCCCAAACAAGCGCCTCCCATATCGATCGATAGCAGGAAAACTCCTAATTCGTTCGCTCCAGCCTCCAGTCTGGTTCGCTCCTAACATAGCCGCCGCTGGACAGACCGACACATCACTTCCTCTTGCCCTTGTTGGAGGGCGGTCGCCGGGCTTCAAGCGAACGGAAGGACAAGAAGATGAAGATCCAATCCTGGGTGTAGCATGCGTGGGAGGCGGCGGCAGCAAAGACGGCATGGCGTCGAGCTTGCATAAGCAGACGATCAAGACTTGCAAGAGTAGCATGCGCAACGAGCAGGTACATCACATCCCTTATTATATCTAATTCAACTCTTCAATTTCTGGCCAATAGTTAAACCTGATGGTGTTGTAAAACTGCTTGTATGTAGGGAATCTATGAGAAAATGAAACCAATTTCTACTTATTTTATAACTCCCCCAATCAATACCGAACTGACTGAATCTGATGTATCTAATCAAGTTTTCGGTGCAAACATACAAGCTCATGTTGTTCTTGAGCCGGAAGTGTCTAATGAACAGACTGCTAATGAAGTATTTGATGCAAACATTTTACATGCTCCTGGTGATGAACATATAGTGTCTAATGAGGGATCTAATGCAAGCATTTTGCAAGCTCCCATTGACGGCTTTAGTGTCTAATGATGATATGCTATGTTGAGAGAGACATAGAGATTTGCAGGCATTGGTGACAAGCAAATTATAGTGCATTTTCATGGCTTGAGGAAACGTCGAGGCCATCTAGCAGAAAGTCCCCGTATCATGACAACGTGGCATAAATACTTTTCTAATCCGTTGTTTGAAACTATTGGCGGACTTGTGCAGGATAGATATATTGATATGCAGCTTGCGCACTGGTTATAGATGCAATTACACTTATTTTCAGCCAGAAAATGAACAATTCAAGCAGGTACACACCATGTTTGTAGTCCTTGTACACCATGTTGCATTTTTTGTTTTTTGGTGTTTGCATCATTTAGTGTTTATAATCTGAACTACTTTGGATCATTAGCTGGTTTTCAAAGTGCATGTAGCTTCACATTTCTCAAGTTATGTTGATTTCCGGAGTGCAAGTGTCTTCGTATTTTTTATGTTAAAAATGTTCGCCCTTGGTAACTTGAATTCATGGATCCGCCACTTCACACAAATCATACACGAATGCCAGTACAAATTAAATGAAATGCAGGGACTTACGCTAGCTCGTTGTACAGGCTCACTGCAGCTCTGCTTGGGCTTGGGATGTTCCATGTACAAGTCCATGTTACCACTTCCTTGGATGTGCAGGCCTTGTGCTCCTTGCATCCCCCTCTTCATTTTTGACATGGCAAATGGTTGATCAAATAAGAGGAATCGACCTTGCTATTGTACCGGAGGACAGATACTTACAAGGTTATACGGGTGTGCAGGAAGTGTACCAGATCCCATAGCACCGTCATGCTTCACTAAAAAATTGTTTTGCTTGTTTTAGATGATATATCCAGAAGAAATAAGAGTTAATTAAAGTCAGAGTTGCATAGGCGTGTAAGCTAAGAGAGCAGTGAAAGGATATCCAAACATCGTCGGAATAGTGCACAAGGGAGTGAGTGGATACCTAGTTCAGGCCGGCGTTTGGGCATGCTCGCCTAGCTAGAGTGCGGGTCACTTCAGAGCCGTTGAGGGTGATGCACTGGCATTGGCTGGCCGCGCACGGATGCATATCTTGAGTGGCAGCGTAGCGCTACGATGCGGTGGATGAGACCGTTGGTGAAGCCCCAACGGCCTAGGGGGCGGAGGTGCGACGATGTGCTCGGTGAAGTGACCCCGGTGAGGTGGGAGACAGCGTCGGTGAAGCGCACCTGATGCGGTGGAAGTCGGTGTTTGTGAGGCACGTCGGTTGCGGCGGCCGACGTTATCGGCGGACCACCCGGTGCGGTGGACGAGGGCGTAGATGAGGTAGCTCCAGTGCGGTGGTGAAGCGCGACCGTCGTCTTCGTCGTCGTCGTCCGGCACAGAGGTGGGGAAAGAGACGAGACGAGGGGCGATTCGAACTTTGCTTGGGTTGGCGGCGAATTACGGATTTGAGTAATCAGGGCACAGATGGGGACGGTGGAGAAGGGAGATTTTGCAGGGCTGGAATTGCGGCCACCAGACATTTCAATCCGAAACGTGGAAGCGCGAACTTATTTTGTCGTTGTCCTTTTTTGGGGGGGGGGGGAGGGGGAAGGAGGGAGGGTGAAGGAGGGAGGGTGGTCGGTGGCTGGGTGCTAAGCGTCCATCTGACACACACGACCACCACGACACGACCCTGGTCTGCCTCGTGCGCCTACATTTGAGAATACAAACGAATCTTCTTTCACTTGAAAATGAATCTGTATGTATTACCATGCCCGTGTTTTCCTTGCAAATAATTAGTCATTCAAAACGAGATACTATAAATTAATTAATAAGGAGTTATTTGAAAAAAAAATTGAAACAGTATCCATGCTAACGTGGATTAGAGTGTGTGTCACATAATTAGTTATTTGAATTAGAGTGTGTGTCACATAGCGATCTCCAATTCTAACATGGATTTCGCATTTCACTGTATCCATGCTAATTTTTTAATACAAATTCATATGTATACGATGGACACCATGGTAGTGAGAAAACTTTTGGATGGATTCATACATATGACCTACAAAATAGCACAACAAATCGAGTCAATGTCAACTTTTCGAAACCTAGTATGGCACGAATTCGAAATAATTACCCATATGCATGGTCCTCAGTTCAAATCTTACAATGTACACTGAATTGAAACATCGATATTAAGTCTCGTACTATCTACATTCAAATTTTGTTTTTATCCCCCCGCCCCTCGGCAAACACGCTACATACTTCCAGTATCGGTCAATCTTCCACTCATAAACACCTTAGGAAGCTATCGGTTTCCAACACATGTTCATTCTTTCTCTCCATGTTTCGATCTCTAACTCTCTCAACTACACAACCAACTTTTTCCACTCTATTACCAAATGTATTTACCTCACACACCCGCCATTGCACCCCATGCCCAGCTCTCTCTCTCTCCCTCTCCCTCCCACACTCTGGCGCTAGATACATGCATTGCCTATCTAGCCCCCCAACCTCTCGTGCACACGCACGCACGTTGTCTATCTAGGTCACTCCCTCGAGACTGTCTCACTCTTTCTTCCGCACGGCGGACCACACTCGCTCAATCTCACTCTCTTTATCTGAGTCTCGATTAACCCGTTTTCTTTCACACACAAATGATCTCCCTGTTCGGGCCTCGATCGACACAGTCTATACTCTCTCATGCAGATTGTCTATCTAGGTCAGTCCATCCAAGCCGCCCCCACTCTTTCGACCTCATGCGAGCCACGCTCGCTCAATCTCTCTCTCTCTCTCTCTCTCTCTCTCTCTCTCTCTCTCTCTATCTATCTATCTATCTATCTATCTATCTATCTCTCTCTCTCTCCCTCTCTCTCTTTGTATGTCTCGATTGACCTCGCTCTTTCCCGGACAAAAACGATATATCACCATGTTTGAGCCCAATTTGACCTATTCACATGGTATAGTCTCTCACACACAATGTCTATCTAGGTCACTCTCTCCAACTCGTCTCACTCTTTCGATCGCACGGCAACCCTATGTGATCGATTGACCTTGCTTCCTCCCACACACAAAATATATCTACATGTCTGTGACTGGATCATCTCTCAAGCTCTATCTTACAGCCCTCACCCTTGCTAAAAGCTCAATCGGGCAATATCTCTCGAGAGTATATATATCTGTTCAATGAATGCCGGACCACACTCACTTTGTCCACTATATAAATGTCTCTCGATTGACCTCGCTTTTTCACGCCGTATCTTCCACACATTGAAGCTACCTCTCCATCCCTCACAAAGCTGGAGCTATTTACATTGCGATGGGCACTCCAACCTTGGATTAATTTGTGTAGGCATTTATTCCGGTCGGTTTAGATTATATTTTCGTAGCATTCGGCCCACAACTACTACAAACACTGTTGCAACCCTCGCACCTCCCCTAGTTGATTTCCCTTTGGCTCGGTCATCCCTCTCTCGCACGTCCTTTCTCGCCTTCAACGTCGCAGCATGGTATTATTGCAAAAAACTCTGTTGTTCTCTTTAATTATTATAAATAAGCTACAAAATTACACACCAATAGTCCATTTGGAATGGAACAAATTCGACCCACAAATTAAAGTGCTAGAAACTACACACCGAGGGGCCCACATGTCATGATACAAATTTGGACCCATATACAAATTAAAAAATAAAGGACGAGGATCGAACATGCGATCAGGGCCTTCAAGCTGCACATCAATAGGCAACATACGTAGAACATCAATGTTTGTTTTACCCCCCCCCCCCCTTTGTTCACATAATGTTTTTATATTACCATAGCCTATTTAATGGATAACATGTAATATTATTTTTAGTACTATTCGCCTTCACTTATTGGTGGGTTCCATGTGTGCTCTCTCTCCCCTCCCCTTCTGCGTTTAGACGCACGGGCAAACACGAAGAACTGACATGCGATGTTGCCGTCGACCATATCTGGACGCGTTCACAAGTTACGGCACCAGTTTCACATACTAGCAGCACTAGTCAGTGTGTACGTGCAATGCACGTTAATTTGGAAGTATATTAAGTGCATGCGGATATTAAGTAGGATATTATTTGCGTGTTATTATGTGATTAGCACTATTTTTGGCATGAAATTAACTGCACGCTAAATGTGTTGAGCACTCGACATTGAAGCAGTCTAGGTCGTTGGATGTCAAGGAATACATGTGGCTTGATGATGTTTTATATTTAATTTGATGCGGCTCTAGCAGAATATTCAATCGATCAAACCATAGATTTCGTTCAGTCTAACTCCGACTTTAAATTATACGATGATCAATCTAAAATAAATGGAAATGATAAATGTTTGGATTTTAAGCATGGTAAACCGAACGTTTTTCATGGCAAATTTAGATTATGGCGCGACGGCGGTGGCATCTTGTGGTGGGAAGCAGCTGCTCTGCTGTGCTCTATGTGTTGTCGGGCCACTGACCGACGGCGACGGTGGCGTCTTGCGCCGTTGTCGGCGTACTCCTGGACGTTGTCCTAGCTTCAAGGAAGGCCAAAATGTTCTGGACTTCGGAGCAAGTCAACTGGCGGGAGGAGGCGACTGGCGTTGCTGCAAGGAATCGGTCGACGACGGCCATCCATGCCGCTGAGGGGGGCACTGGCACCCGCACGGGGACAGGCACTGTCAACGGCGCGGCGGAGACATCCGTGTGCACGGGCACGCACGAAGCGCTGCGTCGGTCATCTTGTGAAGCGCATCTGTTGGCAGTGCACCGCACCACCACAGGCGCATGCGTTGGCAGATGCACGGGCACGTGAAAGTCGGCAGGGACCTTGTGGAACCCTGTTGCATCAAGTTCGGCGACAATGTGCGGCTCCCAGCCCATCAATGCCACGGGGATGGGTGTTGGCGCAGTCGGGGCGACGGGAGCCGGAAAGGGAGTGGGGACAGGCGCAACGTCTTCCCGCAAAGGCCAGTTCAAGCTCGTCCCAAAGCGCCTTATGTTCTTGAGACTCCGGCTGGGTGTCTTCCTTAGAAAACTAGAAGACTAAGAGCAGACCATCGTGATGCGGCATGGCATACGTTTACGTCAGGCTGGTTGGAGGTAGATGACTGGAGAATTGGAGAGGAAAAGAGAAGATTGCAGCGATACTGGGTAGTGCGGGGTTGATTTTAAACTGCGGCCAGCGACATTAAAAGTGGGACAAGTTGGGACGAAGGTGGGCGGTGGAGCCTGGTCAAAGGGGTCGCCTCTCGATGAGCCTGCACAGCGGTCTGCTCGCATGCCCCCCTGTCAGCCGGCACAGGCAGTCTGCTCGCACGCCTCTCGTTGACTCACACACTTGCTCGGACGGCACCTGCCGATGAGAAGCGGGACTCGTGGCGGCACGTAAACGCCCACGGTTTCAATAGTGAAAGCGTTCACCTTAACGTGGCAGCTCTTCGTTCCAAAATACCTTGGCTATTCATTTGTGCAACTTGTCATAAGCAGCTTGTCTCAAATTGAAGAAAAAATTACGAAGTAATATTTGTGCCAAATCACGTGACCATGCTCAGTTTCGAGAATTTATAGTCACTTTTGGATTTTCTGAAATTTAAGATCCAGGATTCAAAACAATATCATAACCTACATCATGCAATAAAAATTCAAGCCATACATCTGTCCTGTTGTATTTCTTAAGGAAGGATTTGGTCAAACATTTTGCTTAGTTAGACTTCAGACAATTATATATCCAGAGTAAACGGATAATCCCTCCATACAAGTGCATTGCCTGATATATTAACTCAAGTACTAGGCATGAACAAACGGGCTCAATTCTGTGCTCATCCTGGTGTAGCTGTAGTAGTACTAGGCAATGCAATTAACAGGTGACCTTGGCGAGCAGCGACCGAGGGAATTGAACCTTGCTCGGCACAGTAGGTAACATTGTTTAGTTACTAAACCATCCCCCCGTTGTTCATCGGTAGTCATTATCGACCGGGGACATGAGCAGAATTTCCTAGGGCAGGAATTCTGGCCGCCAGATATTTCGACTCGAAACATGGAGGCTCGACTGGTTAGGGTTGCCTAATGTGCGTACCACGCACGCTGATAGGTCTCCAACGTATCTACTTTTCCAAACACTTTTGCCCTTGTTTTGGACTCTAACTTGCATGATTTGAATGAAACTAACCCGGACTGACGCTGTTTTCAGCAGAACTGCCATGATGTTGTTTTATGTGTGGAAAACAAAAGTTCTCAGAATGTCTTGAAAATCCACGGAGGCACTTTTTGGAAAATATAAGAAATACTGGGGAAACAATCAAGACCAGGGGGCCCACACCCTGTCCACGAGGGTGGGGGCGCGCCCTCCCCCCTGGGCCCCCTGAGGCTTCGCCGACCTCAACTCCAACTCCATATACTCCGTCTCACAGAGAAAAAAAATCAGAGAGAAAGTTTCATCACCTTTTACGATACGGAGCCGCCGCCAAGCTCTAATCTCTCTCGGGACGGCTGATCTGGAGTCCGTTCGGGGCTCCGGAGAGGGGGATTCGTCGCCATCGTCATCATCAACCATCCTCCATCACCAATTTCATGATTCTCACCGTCGTGCGTGAGTAATTCCATCGTAGGCTTGCTGGACGGTGATGGGTTGGATGAGATTTACCATGTAATCAAGTTAGTTTTGTTAGGGTTTGATCCCTAGTATCCACTATGTTCTGAGATTGATGTTGCTATGACCTTTCTATGCTTAATGCTTGTCACTAGGGCCCGAGTGCCATGATTTCGGGTCTGAACCTATTATGTTTTCATAAATATATGTGTGTTCTTGATCCTATTTTGCAAGTCTATAGTCACCTATTACGTGTTATGCTCCGACAACCCCGAAGTGACAATAACCGGGATACTTCTCCGTGATGACCATAGTTTGAGAAGTTCATGTATTCACTATGTGCTAATGCTTTGTTCCGGTTCTATATTAAAAGGAGGCCTTAATATCCCTTAGTTTCCGCTAGGACCCTGCTGCCACGGGAGGGTAGGACAAAAGATGTCATGCAAGTTCTTTTCGATAAGCACGTATGACTATTTACGGAATACATGCCTACATTACATTGATGAACTGGAGCTAGTTCTGTGTCACCCTATGTTATAGCTATTACATGAGGAATCACATCCGACATAATTATCCATCACTGATCCATTGCCTACGAGCTTTTTACATCTTGTGTTTCGTTTATTTACTTTTCCGTTGCTATTGTTACAATTACTACAAAACCCAAAAACATTACTTTTGCTACTGTTACCTTTATTATCATATTACTTTGCTACTAAATACTTTGCTGCAGATACTAAGTTATCCAGGTGTGGTTGAATTGACAACTCAACTGCTAATACTCAAGAATATTCTTTGGCTCCCCTTGTGTCGAATCAATAAATTTGTGTTGAATACTTTACCCTCGGAAGCTGTTGCGATCCCCTACACTTGTGGGTTATCAAGACTAATTTCTGGCGCCGTTGCCCGGGAGCATAGCTCTATTCTCCGAGTCACTTGGGATTTATATCTGTTGATGACTATGAAGAACTTGAAAGACGCGAAAACCAAGATTTTGCCCTCAACTACGAGGGGAGGTAAGGAACTGCCATCTAGCTCTGCACTAGATTCTCCTTCTGTTTTGAGTAAGCGTTTGACACCTAAACCTGCTACTGCTATGAATTTTTATATGTCGCATGTTATTGATGATGCCACTTCTGCTATGCTTGATACTTATGATGAAATTACTTTTGTGCATGATACTACTTTGCCATTAGGTGAATTTCTTGATGAACAACTTGCTAGGGCTAGAGAGAATGAAATTATTGAAGATGTTATTATTGATGATAGTGATGATGAAAGTTCTCCCAATGATTATGAATTGCCTGTTGTTCCTGAGGGTTATGTTATGGAAGAGGAAGCTGCTAGAGCTATCTTTACTTGTAAAGATAGATATGATCTTAAGAAATTATTAGCTAAATGGAAGTAGCAGTCTCTTAATGCTAGAATGAAACCTGACCCTGCTTTCGCTACTTCACCTATTTGTGTTACTGATAAGGATTATGAATTCTCTGTTGATCCTGAGATTATTACCTAAGTTGAATCTGATCGTTTTTATGGCCTTGAATCTGAAACTGTTGTGGCACATCTTACCAAGTTGAATGATATAGCCACCCTGTTTACTCATGATGACAAAACTCACTATTATTATATCCTTAAGATATTTTCGTTCTCATTAAAGGTTGATGCTAAGACTTGGTATAATTCTCTTGCTCCTGGTTGTGTGCGTAGTCCCCAAGATATGATTTATTACTTCTCTGCTAAATATTTCCCTGCTCATAAGAAACATGTTGCCTTGCGGGAAATATATAACTTTGCGCAAATCAAAGAAGAGAGTCTCCCACAAGCTTGGGGGAGGCTTCTCCGATTACTTAATGCTATGCCTGATCATCCTCTTAAGAAAAATGAAATACTTGATATCTTTTATAATGGACTAACCGATGCTTCCAAGGACTACTTGGATAGTTGTGTTGGTTGTGTTTTCAGGGAAAGAACAGTCGATGAAGCTGAATTACTATTGAATAATATGTTGACTAATGAAAATAATTGGACTCTTCCTGAGCCAATTCCTAAACCAATTGAGCCAACTCCTGAGCCTATCCCTAAACCCACTCCGAAGAAGAGAGGTGTTTTATTTCTCAGTCCTGAAGATATGCAAGAGGCAAAGAAATCAATGAAAGAAAAAGGTATTAAAGCTGAAGTTGTTAAGAATTTACCACTTATTGAAGAAATACATGGTGTTAATATACCGCCTATTGAAGAACCACATTGCCTTGATAACCCGACACAGGTAGTAAAGGTAAATTCTCTCTGTAGATATGATAAAGTTGAAATCCCCTCTACTAAATTTCATAGCCCGTGCTTAGATGAATTTGATGACTTTATGGTTAGACAAGAAAGTTTTAATGCTTATGTTGGTAGAGAGTTAAAGAATAATGCTTTCGAGATAGGAGGCGTGAGCGATAATATGGCTAAAGTTAAAGTTGAACTCAAACTCATTAGCAAATATGCTTCTATGGTTGCTACTCAAGCTGAGCAAGCACTTAAAGCTCAAAACGATTTGCTTGATGAACTAAATAATAAAAATGACTTTGCTGTTAGAGTGGCTGGCCACCCTAAGAGAATCGAGCAAGATTCTCAGAGAAATAATTTAGAGGCACTTAGTTCTTCTAAAAAGAAGAAAAAGAAAGACGATAGGACTTTACATGCTTCTAGTGAACCTACTGTAGCACACCTGAGAATCCCAATGATATTTCTATTTCTAATCCTGAAACACAATCAGGTGATGAACATGAACCTAGTGATAATGTTAATGATAATGTTCATGTTCAAGCTCAACCTAGCAAAAACAATGAAGTAGAGATTGAACCTGTTGTTGATCTTGATAACCCACAATCAAAGAATCAACGTTATGATAAGAGGATTTTGTTGCTAGGAAGCATGGTAGAGAAAGAGAACCATGGGTTCAGAAACCCATGCCATTTCCTCCTAAACCATCCAAGACAAAGGATGATGATGATTTTGAGCGCTTTGATGAAATGATTAGACCTATCTTCTTACGTATGCGCTTAACTGATATGCTTAAAGTAAATCCTTATGCTAAGTGTATGAAGTATATCATTACAAACAAAAGAAAGATACAGGAAGCTAAAATTTCCACCATGCTTGCTAATTACACTTTTAAGGGTGGAATACCAAAGAAACTTGGAGATCCGGGGGTACCAACTATACCATGCTCCATTAAAAGAAATTATATTAGAACTGCTTTATGTGACCTTGGAGCCGGTGTTAGTGTTATGCCTCTCTCTTTATATCGTAGACTTGAATTGAATAAGTTGACACCTACTGAAATATCTTTGCAAATGGCTGATAAATCAACTGCTATACACATCCGGTATTTATGAGGATGTGCTGTTGTGGTTGCAAATGTCACTATCTTAACGGACTTTGTTATTCTTGATATTCCCGAGGACGATAGTATGTCGATTATCCTTGGTAGACCCTTTTGAATACTCGAGGGCTGTTATTGATTGCAACAAAGGCAATGTCACTTTTCATGTTAATGGTAATGAGCATATGGTACACTTTCCGAGGAAAGAATCTCAAGTTCATAGCATTAATTCTATTGGAAAAGTCCCAACTATTATTATTGGAGGTTTTGAATTTCCTCTCCCTGCTGTCAAGAAAAAGTATGATATTCTTATTGTTGGGGATGTTCATATCCCCGTTGAGGTAACTTAGTGTTATTCGAAATTTCTCCGGTTCTGTGTTATTCAGAATGATTTTCTTAACAAGACTTGATCAACCTTGTTAGTGGATTCATTTTAATGATCACGAGATGGATGAAACTTGAAGGCACAACCTTCCGTACCCTTTTTTTACTTTCTGTTATTTAGAATTAATAATGCAAAAATAGTATTATCTGTCTGTTTTCTGAATTATCCGTGAATTAAAAAACATCCCGAAAATAAAAGTGCTTCAAATGCCCTGCAAATTTAGTATGATTTTTTAAGGAATATTTGAGGATTTTAGGCACTGAAATCACTGCAGGAGGGGCAAGCACCAGGCCACAAGATTGGAGGGCGTGCCCACCTACCCTGGGCGCGCCCCCCGGTGTCATGGGCCCCTGGTGGCCCCCCTCCACTTATGCCAGCACCCACACACTCCATCTTCTTCCCAAAAAAATTCCCATCCAACTCAAGCACGAGTTCTAGCTCATTTTGCTGCGATTTTTGATCTCCTTGCTCAAAGCTCCATTCACAAAACTGCTTTGGGAGATTGTTGCTTGGTATATGACTCCCCCATTGGCTCAATTAGTTTTTCTTCTGGTGCTTTATTCATTGCAAATTTTTGCTGCATAGGTGACCATGTTCTTGAGCTTGCATGTTAAATTTATGAGGTCCCAAGCAATTCCAATGCATGATATAGGCTCTAGGCACTTGTTGGAGTAGTTGCTACCAATCTTTTTTAGTTTTATTCACTTTTATTTTGAAGTTACTAAAATTTCAGAAATTTGCAAAAAATGTTAAGGAGACTTTTAAGGGGCTCTTCTAGCCAAGGCTCTGAGGAAAAACAAGCTAAAGAGAAGGAAACAGGTAAGTATAATCTTCCTCGCTTAGCGGAAGTACGGCCGTGTGAATGGCCATGTGATAATTTCTTGAAAGAAGCTGGAATTCATGAAGATTTTTATTCTTTGATCGAGAATGCAGACCTCACCGATTTCCTCCACGATCGGATCGATCAGTATCTCTTACTTACCAATACTTTCGTGCAAAAAATTTATTATTATCCTAAGAAGTCACCGCCTTCAGTATCATTTCATTTATATGATGAATTCAGAGAAATGTCTTTACGTGATTTTTGCGTGGTTGGTAGGATACCCTTTGAGGGAGAATTAGAGGAACCCGATCGTAAAGATGTGGATGGCTTTGTTAACACTATCACTGTAGAGGATCCAAAGAAGGGTTCCGATGCGAAAATCTCTAGCATACACTTTCCTGTTTTATGCTACTTTGCCATATTTGCTAGTAGATGCTTGATTGGTCGTGAAAATAGTGGAAACTTTAATGTTCCTGATAGTATCATTCTTCAACATGCCTTGTTCGGAGACAATAGTTTTAGTATGGGTGCCGTCATTGCTAAACGGCTAAGCCTGAATCGAACAAAATGCCCCATATTTGGAGGTATCTATGCTTCACGTCTTGCTAGATATTTTGAGATACCTATTAGGCACCATGAGAAAGAGGAGACAAAATTGCCTCCTTACATTTTAGATTACAAGAGCATGGTAGCACACACGTTGATTGTTGACAACAAAGAGAAGATGCTCTTGTATAACCTTAGATTTAATAAGAAACACAATGAGACTATTATTTTGCCGGTGCCTCTGTTGTTTGATTTGACTGCAGATAATTTTCTTGTCACACCGTAAGTGGTGTACGCTCATCGAGGCCAAGCATCCACTCCAGAACCTAAACCTGAGCCGGAACCTGAACTGGACCCTTATCGTGCATCATCCTACCAGTGGGATCCGTAGATGGCCAGCCAGTGGTATCCTGATTACACCTTCCAATACACCGGGGAGAGTAGCAGCGGTCCTTGGTATTAGACCAACTTAGGCCAAAAGCCTAAGCTTGGGGGAGTACGTATTTCTCACCAACTTTACATTCATGTTCACACACTACACTAGTCGTCGGTGCTCATAGTCTTTCTTTGTATTATCCATGCTAGTTCCATTTCCTTTTTCTCGCTTTCTTCTTGTGTGTTTGATAAACTTTAAGAAAAACCAAAAAAAATAGTTATTTTAATTTCCATGCTTGTAGTAGAATTAAAATGAAAACCCAAAAAGATTTCTAGTTCTTCTTCTTACTTGTTGGGAGCTTTCCCGTGTAAATAGTTTTATTTTCTTTTCTTTCCTTTAGGGATCGAGAAGACCATATTGAAAATGTTTAGTGGCTCTCATATGCATGATTGTTTATTTAATTTAGAAGCCATATTACCATGTCTTCTCTCTTGAGTTGAATGCTTGTAGATTCCAGCTTAGTCCAATGCATGTGCACTATTATTATTATACACATTGTTCGGTTGTGCAAGTGAAATGCAATAATGATGATATATGATGGACTTATTGAGATGAGAAAATCTGGAATGAACTCGACCTCTCTTGTTTTTGTAAATATGATGAGTTCATCGTTTCTGATTCAGCTTATTATGAAGTAAACATATTTGCAATGACATTTAGAGATTATAGTTGCTTGTGCCATGCTTGGTTAGCTATGAGTTATAATGGTTTAGCTTGCGTGCCAACATGCTATTAGAATGATTATGATGTGGTATGATGGGATGGTATCCTCCTTTGAATGAATTGAGTGACTTGACTTGGCACATGTTCACGCATGTAGTTGAAACAAATCAACATAGCCTTCATGATATTTATGTTCATGGTGGATTATATCCTACTCATGCTTGTATTTGGTGTGAATTAATTTTAATGCATGTTTATGACTGTTGTCGATCTCTTAGTTGGTCGCTTCCCAGTCTTTTGCTAGCCTTCACCTGTACTAAGCGGGAATACTGCTTGTGCATCCAAACTCCTTAAACCCCAAAGTTGTTCTATATGAGTCCACCATACCTTCCTATCTGCGGTATTTACCTGCCGTTCCAAGTAAATTTGTATGTGCCAAACTCCAAACCTTCAAATGAAATTTTGTTTTGTATGCTCGAGCAGCTCATGTTACAACTAGGGCTACCTATATCTTCCATGCTAGATGGGTTATTCTCAAGAGGAGTGGACTCCGCTCCTCATTCATGAGAAATGGCCAGTAACCTGGATGCCCAGTCCCATGACCCAAAAAGATCAAAGCAAATCAATATAATTAAACAAAACTCCCCCAGGGTTGTTGTTAGTTGGAGGCACTCGTTGTTTTGAGCAAGCCATGGATTGATGCTTGTTGGTGGTTGGGGGAGTATAAACCTTTACCATTCTGTTTGGGAACTGCCTATAATGCATGTAGTATGGAAGATACGACCATCTCATAGTTGTTGCGTTGATAGTGAAAGTATGCCGCCCAAAATGTTATTCAATCACTATTTTAAAATTGAGCTCTGGCACCTCTACAAATCCCTGCTTTTCTCTGTGAAGGGCCCATATATTTACTTTTATGTTGAGTCATCACCCCTCTTATTAAAAAGCACCCGGTGGAGAGCACACTATCATTTGCATTCATTATTGTTGGTTTATATTGGGTATGACTTGGCTGGATCTCTTTTACCATGAATTACAATGTTTAGTCAGTCCTTGATCTTTAAAGGTGCTCTGCATTTATGTTTTGCGGTCTCAGAAAGGGCTAGCGAGATACCATTTTGTTATATCATGTTATGATTGTTTTGAGAAAGTGTTGTCATCCGAGTTTTATTATTATGGCGCGCTAGCTGATTACGCTATTGATATGAGTAATTGTGACACCTAAGTGTTATTGTGAGTATGGTTAGTTCATAATATTTGCTGAAACCTGAATGCTGGCTTTGCATGTTTACAACAACAAGAGCAAACAGAGTTTGTAGAAGTTTTTCTTTAGCACTTTCAGTTTATCAACTGAATTGCTTGAGGACAAGCAAAAGTTTAAGCTTGGGGGAGTTGATACGTCTCCAACGTATCTACTTTTCCAAACACTTTTGCCCATGTTTTGGACTCTAACTTCCATGATTTGAATGAAACTAACCCGGACTGACGCTGTTTTCAGCAGAACGGCCAAGATGTTGTTTTATGTGTAGAAAACAAATGTTCTTGGAATGTCCTGAAAATACACGGAGGCACTTTTTGGAAAATATAAAGAATACTGGCGAAAGAATCAGGACCAGGGGGCCCACACCCTATCCACGAGGGTGGGGGGACGCCCTCCCCCTTGCCGCGCCCCCTGTCTCATGGGCCCCTGAGGCTCCGCCGACTTCAACTCTAACTCCATATATTCCGTCTCGCGGAGAAAAAATCAGAGAGAAAGTTTCATCGCGTTTTACGATACGGAGCCGCTGCCAAGCCCTAATCTCTCTCGGGAGGGCTGATTTGGAGTCTGTTTGGGGCTCCGGAGAGGGGAATTCGTCGCCGTCATCATCATCAACCATCCTCCAGCACCAATTTCATGATGCTCACCGCCATGCGTGAGTAATTCCATCGTAGGCTTGCTGGACGGTGATGGGTTGGATGAGATTTACCATGTAATCAAGTTAGTTTTGTTAGGGTTTGATCCCTAGTATCCACTATGTTCTGAGAATGATGTTGTTATGACTTTGCTATGCTTAATGCTTGTCACTAGGGCCCGAGTGCCATGGTTTCAGATCTAAATCTATTATGTTTTCATAAATATATGTGTGTTCTTGATCCTATCTTGCAAGTCTATAGTCACCTATTATGTGTTATGATCCGACAACCCCGAAGTGACAATAATCGGGATACTTCTCGGTGATGACCATAGTTTGAGGAGTTCATGTATTCACTATGTGCTAATGCTTTGTTCCGGTTCTCTATTAAAAGGAGGCCTTAATATCCCTTAGTTTCAGCTAGGACCCCGCTGCCACGGGAGGGTAGGACAAAAGATGTCATGCAAGTTCTTTTCCATAAGCACGTATGACTATGTACCGAATACATGCCTACATTACATTGATGAACTGGAGCTAGTTTTGTGTCACCCTATGTTATTGCTATTACATGAGGAATCACATCTGACATAATTATCCATCACTGATCCATTGCGTACGAGCTTTTCACATCTTGTGTTTCGTTTATTTACTTTTCCATAGCTATTGTTACAATTACTACAAAACCCAAAAACATTACTTTTGCTACCATTACCTTTATTATCATATTACTTTGCTACTAAATACATTGCTGCAGACACTAAGTTATCTGGGTGTGGTTGAATTAACAACTCTACTGCTAATACTCAAGAATATTCTTTGGCTCCCCTTGTGTCGAATCAATAAATTTGGGTTGAATACTTTACCCTCGAAAGCTGTTGCAATCCCCTACACTTGTGGGTTATCACACGCCACCAGAAGGACACGAGCTCGGTTTTTTTTAGGATCAACACAAGCCAAGGTCTGGCTGTTACGCCGTTGGGTCCTAGCATTCGAGAATACAAAAGGAACCTTTTAAATTGCCGAACGAATCTATGTGTATTACAATGCCCGTATTTTTCTTGCGAATACTAATCTCAACGTGGTAATTGATTTATGATGAGTTCTTGAATTAGAGTGAGTTTGTGATATAGTGATCTCAACGTGGATTTCACATTTCATGGTATCCCTAGTAAGTTTCTCAATGCAAATTCAAATTTAAAAGATGAACAATATGAAGGTGAGAAAACTTTGTATGTATCAAGCATATGACTACACACACACACACACACGAACACAACAACAGTCCAATAAGTATAGTGCATCTATTTCTCCAAACCATGCATGTATCACACGAATTCAAAAACACTCCTTCTGTTCCGAAATATTAGTCTTTTAGAGATTTCAATAAGTGACTACATATGGAGCAAAATGAGTGAATCTACACTCTAAAATATGTCCATATACATCTGTATGTGCCAGTCCATTTGAAATCTCTAAAAGGACTAATATTTAGGAACGAAGGGAGTAAAATGTAAGACATGCATGGTCCTCAATTCAAAGGTTAAAATGAATAGGAAACTGAAACATGAACATTAAGTCTAGTACTACAGTACATGCAAATGTTGTTTTTAGGCAGAGCTATGATTCTCGGGGGTCGACCCCTCGACCATAGATAAAATTGTGAAGCTCTGTTTAGGGTTGTTTATATTATATTTGTCCCCACCCGCCCAAACACCGACAGGTTGTGCACCCCCCCACCCTCCTCCCCGGGAGAATATCATGTGCCCCCATACCTTAGATGTTATATGCCGATAGAGTTGCTTGGAGCTTGTAGATCTGAGATATAGCAGCTCACATGATGTCTTAATATTTTTACAGGAAACCTTGATGAGTTTGAGAATTGCACGCAATTTGTACAAAAACTACTCAAATGCCCTTGTATCACATATCCAACAACCTCGAAGCTCGTATCACCATAGCATCTAAGATGAAGGACATCATATTCTCCTATATGTAAGAATATCATGTGCTACCACACCTTAGACGCTTTGGTGATACAAGCTCTTCGGAGCCGTTGGGTTTATGACCCAACAACTGCTCGGTGGTTCGAATGGTTTTTTGCAGAAAAGCGCCCAAAGAGTTCGGCCACTGCTTACAAGTAGAAAGACTGCCCAGATGCCATTGGATCTCAGATCAAACGACCTCGAAGCTCGTATCACCGTAGCATCCAAGATGCGAGAGCACCTTATGTTTTCTCGCATGGGAGAATATGAGGTGCTCCCGCACCGTAGATTCTATAGTGATACGAGTTCACGGAGATCCAGCGGCCCACAGTAGGAGGTTTGAATGTTTTTTCAATATATGGCTGAGAGAGTTTTGGAATTGCGCAGAAAGTACAAGTACTATGCATGTGCCATCTGATCACTGATCATATGACCTAGATGCTCATATCACTGTAGTGGGTAATTAAGCTACGGGGAGCACCTAATATGAGCAAGGGGGAGCCGTTGGATCCAAGATGCAGCGGCACACACGAGGCCTGAATGTTTTATTTGCAAAAAAACCTTTGGAGAGTTTGGAAATTGCGCATAATTACAAAGACTACTCCCAAGCCATTGGATCTCACTTCCAACGGTGTAAAAACTCATATCACCATAGCATCTAAGCTGCAGGGTGGATGTGATATTCTATGCCACTGTCATTTTTGTTCGTAAACTTGCAAAATGCGTGTAACTCATGCCGTTACTTGTCTAACCGCGCAAAGTGTTTGTTCAAAAAAACCATCCTACACTGAAATATCGGAATAACACACGGGGGTCCCACTTGTCATTAAAATTTGGACCTAAAACTAACAAATAAAAGACAAGATTCGAACTGGCAACCTGGACTACAAAGTGTAAGTCGATAGCCTGAAACAACAACAGTTGTTGGCTTTGTCCCATAACTTGATTTTATACAGTATTACATTGAGTAGAGTAGAGGGAGTGCCTCGTCAACATGTGCATGACCGTTGACTCACTAACTGGTGGGTCTCAGGTCTGCGATCTCTCTCGCCTCTCCATCATTAACCTTTGCACGGGCACACATGACGAGCGGCACTAGCTTGCCGTGGTGTTATTACAACTAAAAAAAGCTTGGAAAATAGAAGAATCGCCTAGAGCAAGATACATTGTGGCTGGTCGAGACGGAGCTAATCACACCTATCCTCCATGCCACGTTAGCATGATGAAGATGTGTGGCTAGTGGGGTGTTTTCGACCGACTGGCTGGGTCCCAAGGTCGAACCATAGGTACTACGTCTGATACAGTATATTTTTACACGCACATTTTTCCTCCGTGCCGAGACGTGGCACACCCTACCGCGCGGTTTCTGGGTCCTCTCGGGTGGTGCACGCATATATTCTTCCTGACGTGGGATGCCCTACCACGTGTTTTCTGGGTCCTCCTCGGTCGTAGTGCCGAAGCAAGTAAATGAGTCGTCAAATCACGAAAGACCACTGTCGGTGTCAAAACCGGTGGATCTCGGGTAGGGGGTCCCGAACTATGCGTCTAGGCGGATGGCAACAGGAGACAAGGGACACGATGTTTTTACCTAGGTTCGGGCCCTCTCGATGGAGGTAAAACCCTACTCCTGCTTGATTGATATTGATGATATGGGTAGTACAAGAGTGGATCTACCACGAGATCAAGGAGGCTAAACCCTAGAAGCTAGCCTATGGTATGATTGTTGTTCGTCCTATGGACTAAAACCCCCCGGTTTATATAGACACCGGAGAGGGCTAGGGTTACACAGAGTCGGTTACAATGGTAGGAGATCTACATATCCGTATTGCCAAGCTTGCCTTCCACGCCAAGGAAAGTCCCATCCGGACACGGGACGAAGTCTTCAATCTTGTGTCTTCATAGTCTTGGAGTCCGGCTGATGATGATAGTTTGGCTATTCGGACACCCCCTAGTCCAGACTCCTCAAGAGCCCTGAACCAGGCTTCAATGACGACGAGTCCGGCGCGCATATCGTCTTCAGCATTGCAAGGCGGGTTCCTCCTCCGAATAATTCATAGAAGATTGTGAACACCAGGATAGTGTCCGGCTCTGTAAAATAAATTCCACGTACCACCGTAGAGAGAATAATATTCACACAAGTTCAATCTGCTGACGTATTTTGTGGCGTGACGCCACACCACTACCAAGCCTTTACTTGAATCGTTTTTATTATACCACCTCAGCGCGTTTAGCGAAGCGGTTTCCTTGGCACGTCATGTCGCAGCAGAGATCGTGTTCCCCTTATTCCGGGATTCCCATCAATACGGACGTGGGTAACCCAACCGCGCCCGTTGCCACGCCCCCTTCATCGAAGGCGGGTTCTAAACGGTCACGGAGACGGCTCTTGGTATTCTCCTTCTTTATAATGAGACCCAGGCTCATTCTTTTTTCTTCAATCCTCAATCGAATCCACCCCTTGCCCCGAGCTCCAACACTCAGGGCTCCAGATTCGAGTGCTTCGGAACTTCGACAATGTCCGGCTCTGACTTGCAGGGCCGATGGATGCCGGACGTGCTAAAGCTGAGAGAAGCCAGGTACTTAACCTACGAGATTTCGCATATGCTTCCTTCCCAAGGGCAAGTCATTCCCACTCCCGAGCCAGGCGAGAGCGTCGTGTTCGTGTCTCACCTCCGTCGGGGTTTAGGCTTCCCGATTGATCCCTTCGTGAGGGGGCTCATGTTTTACTATGGGTTGGAATTCCATGCCTTGGCTCCGGAGTCTATCCTCCACATCTCATCATTCATTGTCGTCTGCGAAGCCTTCCTCCGCACTACCCCTCACTTCGGTTTGTGGCTCAAAACCTTCAACGTGGAGCCAAAGATGATCGAGGGGCGTCAAGCAGAGTGCGGCGGGGCGGTTGTAAGCAAGAGGGCCAATGCTCCCTGGCCCGAGGGCTCTTTCCTGGAGGAGCCCGGTTTGTGGCAACAGGAGTGGTTCTATATTACCGCTCCCAGGGGCAGCAGGCAGAAGCCGCCGCCCGTCTTTCGCTCGGGCCCTCCACAATGGCTGATATCATGGGTCAACAAAGGGCTTAACTGGGGGCCGTCAAAGGATGTACCCCTATTGCAGGGTCGGATTCGAGACCTCCAAGGGAGGGAGATCAATCTGGTTGTAGTAATGCAGGTTATGCTGATTCGGCGTCTTCTGCCCTGCAAACATCGCCCCCTCCGTCTGTGGGAATTTAATCCTGAGGGGCCACGAGCTCTCCAACACTTCATGGGTACGACACCTGTGGAGATGTACAAATCGTTCTTCGGATCACAAGAGGTGTGTCCGGAATTGATCGAGGACGCCGGCTTAAGCTGCAATCGCCCGGATACTCAAGTAAGTAGCCCTGTGTCCGGACATACCATTTGTTTGCATATCTTGGATTTGCCTTTTAACCCATCGTCCTTTGAACAGGAGTGGATAGCGCAAGCAAAACTAGTACGGTGTCCAGCCCCCCTCCTGGAGACCGCGCCGGATTCGGTGTTGGTCAAGATGCTGGAGGTTGCGCCTTCAGAGGAGGGCGAAGGGGAAAACAGAGAAACTACCGCCTCTACTGAGGAGGCTTTCGAGAAAGGGGGGATCGAGAATCCCTCCTTCTAGGGGGAGAAGAGCACCGCTTCCGAAGATCCGGAGGCTAAGGCCTCAAAGCGGGGGGAGAAATCTGCACCAGAGGGTCCTACGCCAGGGGAAACCCCGGCCGCACTATCTCCCCTAAGGAATCAGCCTTCCAGCGAGCCATAAGTAGGAAAAGGGAGTTTTGTAATATGGGACATCCCTATTTTTGCTTCTGAGGATAACCGAAGTTTTTACCTTGTAGTTCAGATCTCCACCCTTCTCAGCTGAGCTCATCCTCGGGGGACCTTCGTCCGGAGATGATGGAGAGCGAGACGCCTCCATCTGCCACACCATCAGGCGGGGCGGACGACCCTAAGGTGTCGTCATGGAGGGTCTCCCCGAGTCCTGCAGGGCTGGAGAGTTCGGCACCTACTGGTGTACGGCCGGGGGAGCTGAAGGCTATGCTCGAGAGGGCGTCTATCTCAGAAGATCACCGTACATTGATGAGTATGGTGATTGAAAGAATTTCATCCGCTGAAGGCGGGTTGCATGACGCCGTCAGAAGTTTACTGGCAGGTTTTGAGGTACGTAAAAATGACATACCCTTTGATAGTTTTGCACATAGAGTGCGCCCTGTATAGATAGTAGCCCCTGAGACTCGGTATGTTGTCGAAAGCGACAGCGTGCCGAGGGTCATAATCTCGGTTATTAATTCTCACCCTTCCTATGCAGGTGGCGGATCGTCCGGTGGCCGGCCGGACTGATAGGGTTGCCGAGCTAAAGCGGCAACTCGACGTTGCGGATGCGGACATCACGCTGGTCAACAAACGACTTGACGAGTCACAAGGTAAGTTGTTTCTCCGTGGTCACCTAGTAAGGGAGCTGATGCCTACTCCTTACAACATGTATGCTTAATGCAGATGGTGCCGCTGCTGTGGAGGACCTTCGAGCAGAGCTTGCTCGAGCCAAGGAGCAGGCCAGAAGGAGTGATGCGGGTGCCTCGAAGGCAGCCGAAGAGCTAAAAGCTGAAAAGGCTGCTCACTGCCAAAGCAGGAAGGAGATGGCCGGAATGGCCGTGAAGCTAAAGGATGTTACCGACCGCTATGAGGTTCTTGAAAAATACGCCGAGCGGAGCAAGAGGACCTGAAGAAGGCCACCGCCGAAGCCAAGGATGCCCGTTCTGCAATGAGGCTATAAAGGAGGAGTTGCGTCAGCCCGGAGACATTGCGGCTGGAAAGCCCTTTCTGCTGCGCAGGAAGTTCACAGATCAGAAGTATGCTCAGCTTGGCCAGCTGTGGGGTGCGGAGGATCCCTATCCGGATTTGGCGGCGAGTGCGGCGGATGCGGTTGTGCACTTCCGAAGCCAGGAGGATCACGAGATGGAAGAGCTTTTTTGGTCTCAATTCCACAGTCTGGAGCATTCACTTCCGTTGACCGACCGGTTGGCTGAGTGGGCTGAGCTGAATAGATTGTCCGGATTTGCCATGACGGATGTAGTGTCTCATCTGCGGCCGGATAGGCCCAAGCCGAAGAGTTATTTTGGCTTATTGCAACAATTCCTTGGGGCGGTGCCGCATATCAAGGCGATGAAGCGGTCGGCATACATAGGGGGTGCGCGGATGGCTCTTGCCCGTGTTAAGACATATTGGGAGGAGAGGGATGCCACTGCTGTTGCGTCCCGGGGTTCGGACGAGAACCGGTTACCCTCTGAGCACTATTTTGGGGAAGTCCTGCAGGGCACTCGTTTAATAGAGTCGCAGTTCTCGAAAGATGTTATGTTCAAATGACATGTATGATTTGTAAAACCATATTTATGATAAAAGTGCTTTTTATACTTGTGCGTTCAAGTATTAAAATATCTCCTGTGCGGCCGTTAATGTATATGTATATATAACCTGAAAGATGGCAGTCTTCGGCTTCAGCCCCCACGCACATGGTGCGGCGGTGTTTGCAAAATAGCGCATTTTCACACTTAATCCAACGTCTTGGTCCTGTGAAGGAGGTGGTAGCGTAGCAAACTAGGCAACCGGACTATAATGCTTTATCACTTACACTTAGCCATAGGAGTTCGAAGGAGGGGCTACGATATTGCCCCTAGGGGCACCGCGCTCTCCGAATTTGGGGGTTCGTATGTGCTTGATCGGGAAACGGTCCTTTGTCAAGGCGGAGGAATTCTAGACATTCCGATAGTCGATCGAGTGGTTGACCAGTCTCTCGCTATATCATCACAGTCGCCGGCTTTCTCTCTCGAGGTGCTCGCCGCCGAACCGGGGCACAATCGCAGTAGTTCTCCTGGTGCCATGTTAGCCGATGATACGGAACGTAAGGCAGCAAAACACAGGAGCCCGGCAAACCCAACATTTGACCAAAGACATGATTCAGAGCTGATGCATATAAGGCCTAACTCGAGACGCCGAACACTCCCTGAGGTGTTCGGTCTTTATGAAAACGGGCAAAACGATGCCCTAAGCCCCTATTGTCCAGGTACGGGCGAAAACTTCTGACGCGGCCAATGCCAAAACGCCAGCCTCCTCCTTGGTTACAATAGAAAACCAGGGGATGTGTATCAACAAGAGACAGTAAGAAAGGTTTACGCAGGGTCTTAATCTGAAAAGAATCCTTGCAATGGTCCTCGCTGCACGCTCTGCAGGTCTCTGTTGTCTCAGATCTCGACGGCTATAGCACACTGTTCATCTATAAAGGAGAAGAACTTTAGCTTGGGAAAATATCGTGCAAAAATTGTATTTAAAACAGAGTATGATTTTTTAAAAATGAATAAAGTTGAGCTTTAGTGGCTCTCATTGTTCATGCTCACAACCCCTTGTAAAGGGGTATGCGGCTAGGAAGCCCCTAGTTTATTTATGCCGGACTCGCCTAGCCGTGTCCGGGGTCTTAAGCGACCTTTCAAAGAGATAATGCCGCGTGGGCCGGGCATTTTAAGTGTAAGAGACGTGTAATGCGGTATTGCGTTAAAGCGGGCGAAAGCTTCACGTCCCAATAGTGCTTGGTGGCTACTTTTAAATGGGGCGATATGGAAGATTAGCTTTTCGTGACGGAAGTTGTCGGATGAACCGAACACAACTTCTAGTAGTAAGGAGCCTATGCAATTGGCGTAAGGGCCTGGCGTCACTCCTTTGAAGGAAGTGTTGCTATGGCGAATTTTGGTAGGGTCTATCCCCATCCTGCGGATTGTGTCCGGATATAGCAGCTTTAAATCGCTACCACCATCCATTAGGACTTGTGTAAATTGTAGTCCGTCGATTATAGGATCCAATATCAAAGCAGTCCATCCTGCATTTCCAATACTTCTGGAGTAATCCAAATGGTCGAAAGTAATTGGTTTTGACATCCAATCTCGGGATTCCGCTGGGGTGGACCGTGCGGCATGTGCTTTGATAGCCGCCGCCGTATTTTTCATTGTTATCACTTGAAGTGAATTCACTGTTTTTACTTCTAGTGGGAAGTTCTTTTGTTTTCCGGCGCACTGCTTGTGGGGTTCATCATCGTCCTCGCTTGGCGTGTTGAGCCCCTTGTGTTCGGTGTTAAGTCGGCCGGACTGCTTGAAGACCCAACAATCTCGGTGGGTGTGGTTTGCAGGATTCCCGGGGGTACTGTGGATTTGACATATCCAATCCAGGATTTTGTTTAGGTTGGATAGCTCGTCACTGTTGTCCTTAAGAGGCGGTGATTTGCTGTTCGGCCGAGAGTTTTTGAATCCGGCGTTGACCGCCGTGTTCTTTGGGCCATTGTCTTTATTCCGGCGCTGATCTTTTCTGCGTCGTGATTTCCCATTTCCATCTCTGACCTCGGATGTACTTGGGTCGCTGGTGCTGCATCTTGCCAGCCAGCTTCTTTTCCCGCGCAAAAGTGGGTCATGAGGCTCGTTAGTGCGGCCATTGTTCTTGGTTTTTCTTGGCCGAGGTGTCTAGCGAGCCATTCGTCTTGGACGTTATGTTTAAAAGCTGCTAAGGCTTCGGCGTCCGGAGAGTCGACTATTTGGTTCTTTTTGGTGAGCAACCTGTTCCAGAATTTGTGTGCTGACTCTCCGGGATGTTGAGTTATGTGACTTAAATCGTCTGCATCCAGAGGGCGGACATAAGTCCCCTGAAAATTTGCTCTAAACGTGTCCTCGAGCTCTTCCCAACTTCCAATGGTATTTTCTGGGGGGCTTTTGAGCAAATGCCGAGCTGGCCCCTTGAGCTTGAGGGGTAGGAATTTTATGGCATGGAGATCGTCTCCTCTAGCCATATGTACGTGTAGGATGTAATCCTCAATCCAGACTCCGGGGTCTGTTGTTCCGTTGTATGCCTCTATGTTTACGGGCTTAAAACCCGCTGGAAATTCATGATCCAGTACCTCATCGGTGAAATATAGTGGGTGTGCGGCGCCCCTGTATTTAGGTGTGCCGTTATCTTCGAACACTCTGCGTGTTGTGTTGCTTCCTAGAGCCCTCTTTTTTGGCCCATAAATGGACCTGACCGGGCCATCCTTTTTGCGAGGATCTTTGTGTGTATCCTGTGCCGGCTTGTGTGCAGCGCTGCTTGCCGCTCTTAGCCTGTCATCTGGTCGTCTATCCGGCCAGGCGGCCTCTTTGCTTTTGGATTGTGGTGGCTCTACGGCCTCCTCGTCGAATTCGGGTAACAGCTTGCGCTTCGGGTAGCTCTTTGCTTGGTGATTATTGCCGTATTTGTCTGCGGTCTTGAGTACTTTGCTCCATCTCATTCTGAGTATGTCTTCTGCTGTTTTGAGCTTTCGTTTCTGCTTCTTCAAACTTCTTGCAGTGGCGACGAGCCTTTTGTGAAGGTTTTAATGCTCCGATGATGTGTCCGGCATGAGATCGTCTGGACTTTTGTTTTTGCCGGGGATGGGTTGCTTGTCTGATTCATCCTGTTCGGATGGTTGCTTGATTGCATGTTCGTCATCCACTGGTTCGCCCTGCTCTATGGATGGGTCATTATGGGTGCTGTTGTTATCGAGGCGGGACTTCGGGCGGCGCTTGCGTCGCCGTTTTGGTTGTTTTTCGTTATCGCCTCCTTTTGGTGTATCCACAATGTATACGTCATGGGTTGAAGTGGCTTTCCAGTGCCCAGCAGGCGCTAGTTCTTGGTCGTCTCCGGCATCGTCGTCCATGCCGTCGATGTCTAGCAAGTCGGTTAGATCATCGACAGTTGCTACAAAGTGGGTGGTGGGTGGGCTTTGAATTTCTTCATCGTCTGCATCCCAACCATCCTGACCGCAATTCGGCCAGGGTTCTCCTGATAGCGAGAGATATTTCAGCGAATTCAGGATGTCGCCAAAAGGTGAGTGTTGAAAGATGTCCGCGGCGGTGAACTCCATGATAGGCGCCCAATCGGATTTGATTGGAGGGGGCGCAGGAGGTTTGGAGTCCGGCGAGGAGTCCGGCACCTCGGAGTCACCAACGTCACAAGGGACACGGTCAGTATTCGGCTCCATCGCCGTAGGGGTAGCAGCCCCCGAGGCGGTGTCTAGCCACCCGTCCTCGATCTGGGCAGCCGGCTCCGAATTGAGGATTGGAGCGGACTTGTGTGCGGCCTCCAGGGCACTTTCCGGCAGTAGAGCTAAATCATGCTCATCGTGACAGTGTGGCGCGCTCGGCTGTGGCTCCAATTCGTTGAAGATCAAGTCTCCACGGATGTCAGCCGTGAAGTTTAGACTTCCAAATCTGACCTGATGGCCAGGGGCATAGCTTTCGATCTGCTCCAAATGGCCAAGCGAATTGGCCCGCAGTGCAAAGCCGCCGAATACGAAGATCTGTCCGGGAAGAAAAGTCTCACCCTGGACTGCGTCGTTGTTGATGATCGAAGGAGCCATCAAGCCTATCCGTGACGACACAGAGGAACTCTCAATGAAAGCACCAATGTCGGTGTCAAAACCGGCGGATCTCGGGTCGGGGGTCCCGAACTGTGCGTCTAGGCGGATGGTAACAGGAGACAAGGGACATGATGTTTTTACCCAGGTTCGGGCCCTCTCGATGGAGGTAAAACCCTAATCCTGCTTGATTGATATTGATGATATGGGTAGTACAAGAGTGGATCTACCACGAGATCAAGGAGGCTAAACCCTAGAAGCTAGCCTATGGTATGATTGTTGTTCGTCCTATGGACTAAAACCCCCGGTTTGTATAGACACCGGAGAGGGCTAGGGTTACACAGAGTCGGTTACAGTGGTAGGAGATCTACATATCCGTATTGCCAAGTTTGCCTTCCACGCAAAGGAAAGTCCCATCCGGACACGGGACAAAGTCTACAACCTTGTGTCTTCATAGTCTTGGATCCCGGCTGATGATGATAGTTCGGCTATCCGGACACCCCCTAGTCCAGGACTCCCTCAACCACCTTTCCTGCCGAGTACATCAGTGAAGCACGGTGGCTAGCTAGTTGGGCTAGTTCGACCGATTAGCTAGGCCGCCGCCACATTTGTTTTTTCACCCCTTTTTTATCTACTTGCCGACAGGTAAATTTAAATATCCACCGCGGCGTTGCTCTGGTGTTTGGGTGCGGCAGGATTTTTAGTTTTTTGATTGACGGAAGCAGGCGCGGCAGGACTTGTAATTTTTTGATTGACGGGAGCAGGCGCGGCAGCAATTAGTCACGATGACTCCGCCTGTAAAACCCACTGCTCCCTGATGTGAGAAGTCATCGACTGGTGTTTTACCATGGTGAAAACCAAAAGATTCCCCGCTCCTCGGCTGGCTCCCTCTGCCTTCCCGTCGATTGCATTGCCTTTCAGCCGTTTCGCCCCCTTTGCTTCCTCTCCTCATTGCTTCTACCTGGTGCCATGGCGGCGCAGCAGATCACAGAGTCCGAGGTGAGGCGCCTGACATAGGAGCTCCAGGCCAAGGATGCGGAGCTCAAGGCCAAGGACGTGGAGCTCCGTGCGCTCAAGGAGGAGAGGAGGGCCATGGTCTTCCGTTATGTGCGGGAGTTCATGGAGCTTCAAAAGCGGCTGGCGTCCACCACAAAGATGCTTGAGGCGTTGGCGGTGTTGCTGTAGAAAGCGGGAGATACGATAGGCTGTTAGGGGAGCCGGCTGGAGCGCGAGCGGGCCGATCGTGACGAGGTCCATTCTCGCCTGAGCCACTTGGTGAACCAAGTTGCCACGCACGTGTTGCGGCCGAGCGATGCCTACCGTTGTGCCAGCGCGACTATGCCGGCCATCGGGCTAAACCCGTTAGACCACCCGGTCGACTTCAGCGAGCTGCCGCTTCCTAACATGGTCTCCTTCTTCACCTATATCTCCGAGGAGCTGAGCCGTCTCCGCGCGATGGTGGGGGCGGAGCTGGACAAGGAGGGGTTGCGGGCTGCCGTCGCCATTGCCGGGCGAATCCTTTTAGGGCTCCATCACCGGAATCCATTCGTGCCATTGGACGCCACCTTTGATGAGCGGGCTCCCGTCGACCGGGAGCGGGCTCTGTGGGCGGTTGCACCCTACATCACCAACGTCGTTGCCTCGAGAAGCAGAGGGACTTCAGTGGTGTTTAGGCGCCCTCTGCATGGTCATGTCCATGTCTCGGCGCAACATCACCATTGGATCAAACTCAGATGGTGCAGATCAGTCACTGTAGCACAAAGCGGGTGGGTGTGTTTGGTTGCATTCTCATCTCAGTATAGTTGTTTCCTCTTCGTGTATTTGTGTTAACCTACTAGTGTGGACTCATGCACCCTTAATGCACTCTGCCAAACACCCAAAAGTAGGTCGAGAAGGGAACTTTTTCTCCTATCCCGTGCACCCTTCATACACCCTGCCTAACACTATTCGTGCTTCATATGGTTCATGTTTCGTGGAGTACTGTAGCACCGTACTCTTCGTCCGTTGTAGACCTAGTTCTGTTAATATTGATCTCACCATTCATTCTCGACCGGACAATCGAAAAAGCGGTACTATGTTACTACATTACTGTTCATATAGTTGACATGCGCACAACATCATTTGTTATCGTCATATCTTACTACACTAGACATATGAACCACTGCACATGCCTAGTAGTAGGAGCACTGTGTATGTTCAAGTGGCTGCCGTGTTTCGCACTCCTCCGTCGTAAGAGTGGAAATGCTTGCTATAATCATTTTTTCTTCAGAAAAACAATGAACACGCTCTACCATGTGGATCCTCCTCCAGCCATGCACTAAATTACTCACTTTCGCCGACGTGTGGGACAGCCAACATCGGGGTCCACCAGCCATGCACTTGAAGGAAATATGCCCTAGAGGCAATAATAAAGTTATTATTTATTTCCTTATATCATGATAAATGTTTATTATTCATGCTAGAATTGTATTAACCGGAAACATAATACATGTGTGAATACATAGACAAACATAGTGTCACTAGTATGCCTCTACTTGACTAGCTCGTTTATCAAAGATGGTTATGTTTCCTAGCCATGGACAAAAGAGTTGTCATTTGATTAACGGGATCACATCATTAGGAGAATGATGTGATTGACTTGACCCATTCTGTTAGCCTAGCACTTGATCGTTTAGTATGTTGCTATTGCTTTCTTCATGACTTATACATGTTCCTGTAACTATGAGATTATGCAACTCCGTTTACGGAGGAACACTTTGGTGCTACCAAACGTCACAACGAATCGGGTGATTATAAAGGAGTACTACTGGTGTCTCTAAAGGTACATGTTGGGTTGGCGTATTTCGAGATTAGGTTTTGTCACTCCGATTGTCGGAGAGGTATCTCTGGGCCCTCTCGGTAATGCACATCACTATAAGCCTTGCAAGCAATGTGACTAATGAGTTAGTTACGGAATGATGCATTGCGTAAGGAGTAAAGAGACTTACCGGTAAAGATTGAACTAGGTATTAGATACCGACGATCGAATCTCGGGAAAGTAACATATCAATGACAAAGGGAACAACGTATGTTGTTATGCGGTTTGACCGATAAAGATCTTCATAGAATATGTAGGGGCCACTATGAGCATCCAGGTTCCGCTATTGGTTATTGACCGAGAATAGTTCTAGGTCTTTTCTACATTGTTCTCGAACCCGTAGGGTCCGCACGCTTAAGGTTTCGATGACAGTTATATTATGAGTTTATGAGTTTTGATGTACCGAAGGAGTTCGGAGTCTCGGATGAGATCGGGGACATGACGAGGAGTCTCGAAATGGTCGAGACGTAAAGATCTAATATTGGACGACTATATTCGGAGTTCGGAAAGGTTCCGAGTGATTCAGGTATTTTTCGGAGTATCGGAGAGTTACGGGAATTCGCCGGGGAGTATATGGGCCTTATTGGGCCATACGGGAATAGAGGAGAGAGGCCGAAAGGAAGGAGGCGCGTAGCCCCCCTCTGGTCTGAATTGGACAAGGTGCGCCCCTTTCCTTCCTCCTCTCCCCTCTTTCCCCCGTCTCCTACTCCAACAAGGAAGGAGGGAGTCCTACTCCCGGTGGGAGTAGGACTCCCCTTGGCGCGCCCCTCCTAGGCCGGCCACCCCTCCCCCCTTGCTCCTTTATATACGGGGGAAAGGGGGCACCCTAGGACACACAAGTTAATCTTCGTGATCGTTCCTTAGCCGTGTGTGGTGCCCCCCTCCAACATATTCCACCTCGGTCATATCGTCGCGGAGTTTAGGCGAAGCTCTGCGCCGGTAGAGCATCATCATCGTCACCACGCCGTCGTGCTGACGGAACTCATCCACGACACTTTCCTGGATCGGAGTCCGGGGATCATCATCGAGCTGAACGTGTGCTGAACTCGGAGGTGCCGTACGTTCGGTACTTGGATCGGTCGGATCGTGAAGACATACGACTACATCAACCGCGTTGTCATAACGCTTCCGCTTACGGTCTACGAGGGTACGTGGACAATACTCTCCCCTCTCGTTGCTATGCCATCACCATGATCTTGCGTGTGCGTAGGAAATTTTTTGAAATTCCTACGTTCCCAACAGTGGCATCCGAGCCTGGTTTTATGCGTAGATGTCATATGCACGAGTAGAACACAAGTGAGTTGTGGGCGATACAAGTCATACTGCTTACCAGCATGTCATACTTTGGCTCAGCGGTATTGTGAGATGAAGCGGCCCAGACCGACATTACGCGTACGTTTACGCAAGACTGGTTTCACCGTTACGAGCACTTGTGCTTAAACATGACTGGCGGGTGTCTGTCTCTCTCACTTTAGTTGAATCGAGTGTGGCTACGCCCGGTCCTTGCGAAGGTTAAAACAGTACTAACTTGACGAACTATCGTTGTGGTTTTAATGCGTAGGTAAGAACGGTTCTTGCTCAGCCCGTAGCAGCCACGTAAAATTTGCAACAACAAAGTAGAGGACGTCTAACTTGTTTTTGCAGGGCATGTTGTGATGTGATATGGTCAAGACGTGATGCTATATTTTATTGTATGAGATGATCATGTTTTGTAACCGGTAATCGGCAACAGCGAGGAGCCATATGGTTGTCGCTTTATTGTATGAAATGCAAGCATACATAATTGCTTTACTTTATCACTAAGCGGTAGCGATAGTCGAGAAGCAATAGATGGCGTAACGACAACGATGCTACGATGGAGATCAAGGTGCCGCGCCGGTGACGATGGTGATCACGACGGTGCTTTGAAGATGGAGATCACAAGCACAAGATGATGATGGCCATATCATATCACTTATATTGATTGCATGAGATGTTTATCCTTTATGCATCTTATCTTGCTTTGATTGACGGTAGCATTTTAAGATGATCTCTCACTAAAATTATCAAGAAGTGTTCTCCCGAGTATGCACCGCTTGCGAAAGTTCTTCATGCCGAGACACCACGTGATGATCGGGTGTGATAGGCTCTACGCTCAAATACAACGGTGCAAAACAGTTGCACACGCGAATACTCGAGTTAAACTTGACGAGCCTAGCATATAATAGATATGGCCTCGGAACACGGAGACCGAAAGGTCGAGCGTGAATTATATAGTAGATATGATCAACATATTGATGTTCACCGTTGAAACTACTCCATCTCACGTGATGTTCGGACATGGTGTAGTTGATATAGATCACGTAATCACTTAGAGGATTAGAGGGATGTCTATCTGAGTGGGAGTTCTTAAGTAATATGATTAATTGAACTTAAATTTATCATGAACTTAGTCCTGGTAGTATTCTGCAAATTATGTTGTAGATCAATAGCTTGCGTTGTTGCTTCCATATGTTTATGTGTTCCTAGAGAAAATTGTGTTGAAAAATGCTAGTAGCAATGATGCGGATTGGATCCGTGATCTGAGGTTTATCCTCATTGCTGGACAGAAGAATTATGTCCATAATGCACCGCTAGGTGATAGACCTATTGCAGGAGCAGATGCGCACGTTATGAACGTTTGGCTAGCTCAATATGATGACTACTTGATAGTTTAGTGCACCATGCTTAACGGCTTAGAATCGGGACTTCAAAGACGTTTTGATCGTCATGGACCATATGAGATGTTCCAGGAGTTGAAGTTAATATTTTAAGAAAATACCCGAGTTGAGAGATATGAAGTCTCCAACAAGTTCTATAGCTAAAAGATGGAGGAGAATCACTCAACTAGTGAGCATGTGCTCAGATTGTGTGGGTACTTCAATCGCTTGAATCAAGTGGGAGTTAATCTTCCAGATAAGATAGTGATTGACAGAATTCTCTAGTCACCATCACCAAGTTAGTAGAACTTCGTGATGAACTATAATATGCAAGGGATGACGAAAGTGATTCCCAAGATCTTCGTGATGTTGAAATCGACGAAGGTAGAAATCAAGAAAGAGCATCAAGTGTTGATGATTGACAAGACCACTAGTTTCAAGAAAAGGGCAAAGGGAAAGAAAGGGAAACTTCAAGTAGAATGGCAAACAAGTTGTCACTCCCGTGAAGAAGCCCAAAGCTGGACCTAAGCCTGAAACGGAGTGCTTCTACTACAAAGGAAATGGTCACTGGAAGTGGAACTACTCCAAATATTTGGTGGATAAGAAGGATGGCAAAGTGAACAAGGGTATATTTTGATGTACAGGTTATTGATGTGTACCTTACTAGTGATTATAGTAGCCCCTGAGTATTTGATACTTGTTCGGTTGCTAAAAATTTAGTAACTCAAATAGGAGTTCTGAGATAAGCAGAGACTAGTTGAAGGGGAAGTGACGATGAGTGTTGGAAGTAGTTCCAAGATTGATATGATCATCATCACACACTCCCTATACTTTCGAGATTAGTGTTAAACCTAAATAAATGTTATTTAGCTTTCGCGTTGAGCATGAATATGATTTGATCATGTTTATTGCAATACGATTATTCATTTAAAGTCAGAGAATAATTGTTGTTCTGTTTACATGAATAAGACCTTCGATGGTTATACACCCAATGAAAATAGTTTGTTGGATCTCGATCGTACTGATACACATATTCATAATATTGATGCCAAAAGATGCAAAGTTAATAATGATAGTGCAACTTATTTGTAGCACTGCCGTTTGGGTCATATCGGTATAAAGCGCATGAAGAAACTCCATAAAGATGGATTTTCGGAATCACTTGGTTATGAATCATTTGATGCTTGCGAACCGTGCCTTTTGGCAAGATGACTAAAACTCCGTTCTCTGGAACAATGGAACAAGCTACTGACTTATTGGAAATAATACATACCGATGTATATGATCCAATGAGTGTTGATGCTCGTGGCAAGTATCGTTATTTTCTGACCTTCACAAGATGATTTGAGCAGATATGGGTATATCTACTTGATGAAACATAAGTCTGAAATAGTTGAAAGGTTCAAAGAATTTCAGAGTGAAGTGGAAAAATCATCGTAACAAGAAAATAAAGTTTCTGCGATCTGATCACGGAGACGAATATTTGAGTTACGAGTTTGGTCTTCAATTAAAACAATGTGGAATAGTTTCACAAACTCATGCCACCTGGAACACTACAACGTTATGGTGTGTCCGAACGTCGTAATCGCACTTTACTAGATATGGTGTGATCTATGATATCTCTTATCAATTTACCACTATCGTTTTGGGGTTATGCATTAAAGACAAGTGCATTCACGTTAAATAGGGCACCATCTAAATCCGTGGAGACGACACCGTATGAACTATGGTTTAGCAGTAAACCTAAGTTGCCGTTTCTTAAAGTTTGGAGTTGTGATGTTTATATGAAAAAGGTTTTCAACCTGATAAGCTCGAACCCAAATCGGAGAAGTGCGTCTTCATAGAATACCCAAAGGAAACTGTTGGGTAATCCTTCTATCACAGATCCGAAGGCAAAACATTCGTTGCTAAAAATGGATCCTTTCTAGAGAAGGAGTTTCTCTTGAAAGAAGTGAGTGGGAGGAAAGTAGAGCATGATAAGGTAATTTGTACCTTCTCCCGAATTGGAAAGTAGTTCATCACAGAAATCAGTTCCAGTGACCACTACACCAATTAGTGAGGAAGCTAATGATATTGATCATGAAACTTCAGATCAAGTTACTAACGAACCTCGTAGGTCAACCGGAAAAAGATCCGCACCAGAGTGGTACGGTAATCCTGTTCTGGAAGTCATGTAACTAGACCATGATGAACCTACGAGCTATGAGGAAGCGATGATGAGCCCAGATTCCGCAAAATGGCTGGAGGCCATGAAATCTGAGATGGGATCCATGTATGAAAACAAAGTATGGACTTTGACTGACTTGCCCGATGATCGGCAAGCCATAGAAAATAAATGGATCTTCAAGAGGAAGACGGACACTGATAGTAGTATTACTATCTACAAAGCTCGACTTGTTGTGAAAGGTTTTTCAACAAGTTCAAGGTGTTGAATACAATGAGATTTTCTCACTTGTATCGATGCTTAAGTCTGTCTGAATCATTTTAGCAATTGCCACATTTTATGAAATCTGGCAAAAGGATGTCAAAACTGCATTCCTTAATGAATTTATTAAAGAAGAGTTGTATATGATGCAACCAGAAGGTTTTGTCAATCCTAAAGGTACTAACAAAATGTGCAAGCTACAGCAATCCTTCTATGGACTGATGCAAGCATCACAGAGTTGGAATGTACGCTTTGATAAGATGATCAAAGCATATATTATTATACAAACTTGCGGTGAAGCCTGTATTTACAAGAAAGTGAGTGGGAGCTCTGTAGCATTTATGATACTATATGTAAATCACATATTGTTGATCAGAAATGATATAGAATTTCTGGATAGCATAAAGGGATACTTGAATAAAAGTTTTTCAATGAAAGACCTCGGTGAAGCTGCTTACACATTGAGCATCAAGATCTATAAGGATAGATCAAGACGCTTGATAAGATTTTTCAATGAGTACATACCTTGATAAATTTTTGAAATAGTTCAAAATAGAAACAGTCAAAGAAGGAGTTCTTGCCTGTGATGCAAAGTGTGAAGTTGACTCAAGACCCGACCATGGCAGAAAATACAAAGAGAATGAAAAGTCATTCCCTATGCCTCAGTTATAGGTTCTATAAAGTATGCTATGTTGTGAACCAGACCTATTGTATACCTTGCTCTGAGTTTGACAAAGGAATACAAATTTGATCTAAGAGTAGATCACTAGACAGCGGTCAAGAATATCCTTAGTGAGGACTAAGGAGATGTTTCTCGATTATGGAGGTGATAAAAGAGCCCATAGTAAAAAGTTACAACGATGCAAGCTTTTACACCAATCCAGATGACTCTAAGTCTCAATCTGGATACATATTGAAAGTGGGAGCAATTAGCTAGAGTAGCTCCGCACAGAGCACTGTGGACATAGAATATTTGCAAAATACATACGGCTCTGAATATGACAGACCCGTTGACTAAACTTCTCTCACAAGCAAAACAAGATCATACCTTAGTACTCTTTGGGTGTTAATCACATAGCAATGTGAACTAGATTATTGACTCTAGTAACCCTTTGGGTGTTGATCACATGATGATGTGAACAATGGGTATTAATCACATACAGATGTGAATATTGGTATTAAATCACATGGCGATGTGAACTAGATTAGTTACTCTAGTGCAAGTGGGAGACTGAAGGAAATATGCCCTACAGGCAATAATAAAGTTATTATTTATTTCCTTATATCATTATAAATGTTTATTATTCATGCTAGAATTGTATTAACCGGAAACGTAATACATGTGTGAATACATAGACAAACATAGTGTCACTAGTATGCCTCTACTTGACTAGCTCGTTTATCAAAGATGGTTATGTTTCCTAGCCATGGACAAAAGAGTTGTCATTTGATTAACGGGATCACATCATTAGGAGAATGATGTGATTGACTTGACCCATTTTGTTAGCCTAGCACTTCATCGTTTAGTATGTTGCTATTGCTTTCTTCATGACTTATACATGTTCCTGTAACTATGAGATTATGCAACTCCCATTTACCGGAGGAACACTTTGTGTGCTACCAAACGTCACAGCATAACTGGGTGATTATAAAGGAGTACTACAGGTGTCTCCAAAGGTACATGTTGGGTTGGCGTATTTCGAGATTAGGTTTTGTCACTCTGATTGTCGGAGAGGTATCTCTGGGCCCTCTTGGTAATGCACATCACTATAAGCAATGTGACTAATGAGTTAGTTACGGAATGATGCATTACGTAACAAGTAAAGAGACTTGCCGGTAACGAGATTGAACTAGGTATTAGATACCGACGATCGAATCTCGGGCAAGTAACATACCGATGACAAAGGGAACAACATATGTCGTTATGCAGTTTGACCGATAAAGATCTTCGTAGAATATGTAGGAGCCAATATGAGCATCCAGGTTCCGCTATTGGTTATTGACCGAGAATACTTCTAGGTCATGTCTACATTGTTCTTGAACCCGTAGGGTCCGCACGCTTAAGGTTTCAATGACAGATATAATATGAGTTTATGAGTTTTGATGTACCGAAGGAGTTCGGAGTCCCGGATGAGATCGGGGACATGACGAGGAGTCTCGAAATGGTCGAGACGTAAAGATCGATATATTGGACGACTATATTCGGAGTTCGGAAAGGTTCCGAGTGATTCGGGTATTTTTCGGAGTACCGGAGAGTTACGGGAATTCGCCGGGGAGTATATAAGCCTTATTGGGCCATACAGGAATAGAAGAGAGAGGCCGAAAGGAAGGAGGCACGCAGCCCCCCTCTGGTCCGAATTGGACAAGGGGTGCGGCCCCCTTTTCCTTCCTCCCCTCCCCCTCTTTCCCCCTTCTCCTACTCCAACAAGGAAGGAGGGAGTCCTACTCCCGGTGGGAGTAGGACTCCCCTTGGCGCGCCCCTCCTAGGCCGGCCGCCCCTCCCCCCTTGCTCCTTTATATACGGGGGCAGGGGGCACCCTAGGACACACAAGTTGATCTTCGTGATCGTTCCTTAGCCGTGTGCGGTGCCCCACCATATTCCACCTCGGTCATATCGTCGCGAAGTTTAGGCGAAGCCCTGCGCCCGTAGAGCATCATCATCGTCACCACGCCGTCGTGCTGACAGAACTCATTCCCGACACTTTGCTGGATCGGAGTCCGGGGATCGTCATCGAACTGAACGTGTGCTGAACTCGGAGATGACGTACGTTCAGTACTTGGATCGGTCGGATCGTGAAGACGTACGACTACATCAACCGCGTTGTCATAACGCTTCTGCTTATGGTCTACGAGGGTACGTGGACAATACTCTCCCCTCTCGTTGCTATGCCATCACCATGATCTTGTGTGTGCGTAGGATTTTTTTTTGAAATTACTACGTTCCCAACAGCACTAAATTATTCCTTAGTAGAGTGACGGTAGACTACCCCGATCGAAGCGCCGCAGTAATGCCCAATGAGGCGTCAAATCACAAAACCCCCTCCTTTCCAGCAGTAAGTTGGACGGACGAAGCAACCATCATTTCACTCCTCTCTCTCTGCTTCCTCCCTTGAAGAAAACCCCCCACACACTTCGCTTCTCCCTCACCTCTTTCCTCATTTCACTCTTCTCTCTCAGCTTCCTCTCTTGGATGTACGCTGGAGCACCGGCCGACGTGATGTCTATCGCTCTGGCCAAAACCATCGAGGCTCATGGTACGAAGAATCGCAAGCACCTCGCTGAGACTACCGCAAACAAGCTCAAAGCCATCGCCCTGTCCAAGCCCTCCTCTCCGGGATCCCTCATTAAGCAAGTCCAGGTAATATCTCTTCTTGATGATCTTTTTCTCGATCTTGATCGTGTTTTTTCATCTAACATGCAGTACTAGTACTAGTAGTACAACTTTCTGGATGATCTTGCATGTGATTTTTGTGTGCCAAAATGACGGTTCTAAATTCCTCTTTTGACCAAAACATGCGAGAGGTTGACACTGATTTCTTATAGATTACTTTCAACTACTCCCTCTATCCCAAAATTCTTGTCTTAGATTTGTCTAGATATGGATGTATCTAATACTAATATGTGACTTGATACATCCGTATCTAGACAAATCTAAGACAAGACTTTTGGGACGGAGGGAGTACTTTATGAACATCAATGCTACCTTTGAAGAGGGTATATTTGCCTTAGTAACTTGTGTTATGGATATTGCAAGTAATCCCTCCGCTCTCATGCCTTTGAAGACATGTTCTAGTGTCTTTGTTCACTCATTTCTGTGTGTATATGTAGTCATATATGGAGTATAATATCGAAAATCATCTTATATTTATTAACGGAGGTAGTAATAAAATATGGTTTCTGTTTGAATTAGAACCAGGTCCGCGATGGGAATGAAGTTCTCAAAGTCATGCCATATGAACTGGAAGACCTGAGGATGAGTTCTATTGCAAAACTATCCAGCTGCTGTGTCCTTGTCGCCACGTGTCCTGAACTAGTGTTTTCCTGTAGCATTGTTGTCAGGCGTGTTCTCGAGGTTGTACTTGACCACAACAATTTCCTGGTTGTGCCTTCGATTACGAAGGGTGTGGTTCTTTTAAAGCTTCCCAACAAATTTCATGCGGCATGTCTTCATCATCATGTTTATGAGTGGAAAGACCACTCTGTTAGGTTCTCCAAGATTAACGAGATGGTGAAGGTGCAGGTAGACATCTCTCACGAAGTCCATGGCCTAGTCGGTTATGCGGGGTTCATCCCATAGGTCGGTGGCAAGAAATAGTCTGCAGAGTTTAATTAGTGCAACTTTGCTTGTCTGTAGTAAGTACTATTGTTCAGTACTTGATTTGTGTTTGTGAACCATGTATTGTTTAGTACTGCCGCTTTTGGTGTGTGGTCAGTTCTGAGAACGGTCTATGTTAATGCTTGTCCACTCAATTCAGTTTGTATATTTTGAAGTATCCAGATCATCTTTTTTGTGAGGATGGTTTATCAATTATGGTTACACTCCAATATCTGTATGCATTGCAGGGTTTATCGCACCCACCAGGATTTCCAGTCCCATGGATGTTCGGTCTATACGATTTGGCACGGCCTTTGGACTGACCTGCTTGTGGGAGTAGGCGGGGGCCCTGCATGCCACGCGTAGTTGGATGATCAATCTTCTGTTTAGTACTTCAACATAGTGATTTCCTGGTAAGGATTCACTCGTGTCACATCAAGTAAATCTTATTGATTTACTGTCTAAATCTTATTGATTTACTGTCTAAATCTTATTGATTTAATGTCATGTTTTCTTTCTTTTCCTGCAATTTTACGGTGCAGGTTTTGCCACGTGACATTCATCACAGAATAAACCGTTTGGTTTGCTCTACGATGGCTATTTTTGCTTGTTTCACTTCTTATGTCATGTCAGTAACGAAGGTACTGTCCATCACTTATATTACTGGAAGAAATTGGATCAGTCTATTGTCTGAGTACAAGCTTAATCCCTATGATGAACTGCAGTTTGGTTTAACAAAAATGCCACAATTAGTCCTTCTCGCCTTTAAAAGAAATGAAGAAAAAAATTGGATCACGGTCACGGAGCCTAGTCAAGTTAGAAAGCTGATCATAGCAGACCAGACACGATCACCGCTGTCTCGGACATCGGTACCACCTTCAACAGCGGATCGAGCACCGGCAGTTGCTCTAGCACTAGCAGCCGTAGCAGCTCAGTCTGATCCAGCTGAGGATTGGGCACCGATCGTGTCAGCGGATCAGGCTCATCTACCAGAGGATCGGATATCGACACAGGCACCTGCTCCGACACCATCTCTACAAGGAGCACCATCTCCGGCAGCAGTAGCGGCTCCGGCACCTGCACCAACACTAGCACTTGCATCTGCTCCGGCCCGTGCAGCGGCAACCGAACGAGTAGTTGCACCGGCAACAGACTGGGCTGCAGTTCACACTTCATATACCAAAGTCCTTACAAAAACTGACATGTCCAACTTCTTGGTAAGCGTTGGCCGCCCAAGTGCTTCGTTCTTTTTTCTTTCCATGTTGTTTCACATGATTCACTATGTTGATCTAACTGTTTGGGTATGTCTTCCTGTTTGCAAACCGAGAATTCCTAGAGCAACGAGGGAGTAGTTCAACAATCCGGGCGACCGCGGCCAAGTTTCTGTTACCATGTGCAGCCTTGGTGTGAATGAACCTGCTCAATATACCATAAGCACAAAGGATGGTCGCATGATGATTGATGCTAAAGGATGGTCAAGGTTCAAATCTAAATCATATCTTGCGGTAGGGGATGATGTCAAAATCAAACTTTCCCAGCAAGGAGAGCCGGTCCAAATCAACTTTGAAATTCTTCAGTAGCAGCACGCAACTGCCAAACTGATCTATCCTCCGAGAGATTTTGATGTAATAATCTGGCATGGTGAAACAAGTGTCCTTTGTGTATAAGTAGTACGACAGTATTATTTATCACATGGTATATCATTGATAGAATTGCAACTCTCATTTCTGGTTAGGAACTGTCGTTTGATTTCATTCCAACAGCTGTCGTGCTTTATTCAATTTTGTGTATTCGCCTTGCGACTGCATCTAAAACCAGCGCCGTACCGATCACTTGCAATATGAAAAGCGCTGGGGTAGAACACATGGGCCCCCAAACATGTAGGGTGGGCATGCGTCCCAAAGACCAGAACCGTGAGCCTGTCTGAGTATTATATTCTCAGCTGAACCCCCATAATGCCCGTGCGTTGCACGTAACATCAAGATGCATTTGTATGAGTATTTTATCTTGTGAGAGAAAAGGATGAACGAGGGAAGGCCTTACTTGCAAATTGGAGAGGTGTGTGAGTACCATTTTGCAAAATTGTCATAGTTTCGTTCCTATCCGTCAGATATAAATCGGACGGCCTATATTGCAGGATGGCAGGCGAACCATCATCACCAACTCGACTATACTATGTTAAAAACAACTTTGTTTTTTACAATTATATATGTTATGTATATTCCCCTTGATTTTTCTTATGTATAAAGTTGTGATATAAAAGATTTGTATATTTCTTTACAGAGGGAGTATCTCTTTGTCAAAATTATATTTATGTGTAACTAGTTACTCCTGTCTTTCTACTTCCACTACACCACGGTGGAGCTTAGGTGACACAATTCTGTGGGCAAAGGTCTACTGATGTCCACAAAATTACTGTTGGCGTATCTTTTAAGTTGTGTCTTCACATCATGTGTCGGCGAAGATAAATCGGTGTGGACACAGCAATTGTCAGCAACCACAAAGCCACCACGTATCAGTCGGTGTTTTCTTAACAACACGTCATGTGTCGGCACATGTATGGTGATTGACAGTTTATCAGTTGGCGTAGGTACTGAAGCAAATATGCCCTAGAGGCAATAATAAAGATATTATTTATTTCCTTATATCATGATAAATGTTTATTATTCATGCTAGAATTTATTAACTGGAAACATAATACATGTGTGAATACATAGACAAACATAGTGTCACTAGTATGCCTCTACTTGACTAGCTCATTGATCAAAGATGGTTATGTTTCCTGACCATAGACATGAGTTGTCATTTGATTAACGGGATCACATCATTAGGAGAATGATGTGATTGACTTGACCCATTCCGTTAGCTTAGCACTTGATCGTTTAGTATGTTTCTATTGATTTCTTCATGACTTATACATGTCCCTGCAACTATGAGATTATGCAACTCCTGTTTACCGGAGGAACACTTTGTGTGCTACCAAACGTCACAACGTAACTGGGTGATTATAAAGGAGCTCTACAGGTGTCTCCAAAGGTACATGTTGAGTTGGCGTATTTCGAGATTAGGTTTTGTCACTCCGATTGTCGGAGAGGTATCTCTGGGCCCTCTCGGTAATGCACATCGATATAAGCCTTGCAAGAAATGTAGCTAATGAGTTAGTTATAGAATGATGCATTACATAACGAGTAAAGAGACTTGCCGGTAACGAGATTGAACTAGGTATTGAGATACCGACGATCGAATCTCGGGCAAGTAACATACCGATAACAAAGGGAACAACGTATGTTGTTATGCGGTTTGACCGATAAAGATATTCGTAGAATATGTAGGAGCCAATATGAGCATCCAAGTTCCGCTATTGGTTATTGACCGGAGACGTGTCTCGGTCATGTCTACATAGTTCTCGAACCCGTAGGGTCCGCACGCTTAAAGTTAGATGACAATTATATTATGAGTTCATGTGTTTTGATGTACCAAAGATAGTTCGGAGTCCAGGATGTGTTCACGGACATGACGAGGAGTCTCGAAATGGTCGAGACATGAAGATTGATATATTGGACGACTATATTCGGACACCGGAATGGTTCCGGGGTGTTATCGGCTATATATCAAGTACGGGGTTACGGAACCCCTTGGGGTTCTTGGACCCCGAGGGTTAATGGGCCTCATGGGCCCAAAGTGGAGAAGAGGAGGGCGGCGGGGCAGGCCGCCCCTCCCCTCTAGTCTGAATAGGACAAGGAGGGGGGCGGCGCCCCCTTTTCCTTCCTCCCCTCTCTCCCTTCCTTCCCCCTCTCCTACTTGGACAAGGAAAGGAGGGAGTCCTACTCCCGGTGGGTGTAGGACTCCTCCTGGCGCGCCCCCTCCTGGCCGGCCGCCCCTCCCCCTTGCTCCTTTATATACAGGGGCAGGGGGCACCTCTAGACATAACAACAATTGATCCTTGAGATCTAGTAGCCGTGTGCGGTGCCCCCCTCCACTATATTCCACCTCGATAATATCGTAGAGGCGCTTAGGAGAAGCACTGCGTCGGTAGATCATCATCAACGTCACCACGCCATCATGCTAACGGAACTCTCCCTCGACACTCGGCTGGATCAGAGTTTGAGGGACGTCATCGAGCTGAACGTGTGCAAGAACTCGGAGGTGCCGTGTTTTCGATGCTTGATCGGTCAGGCCCTGAAGACGTACGACTACATCAACCACGTTGTGCTAATGCTTCCGCTTTCGGTCTACGAGGGTACGTGGATAACACTCTCCCGTTTCATTGCTATGCATCATCATGATCTTGCGTGTGCTTAGGAACTTTTTTGAAATTACTACGTTCCCCAACAGTGGCATCAGAGTCTGGTTTTATGGTAGATGTTATATGCACGAGTAGAACACAAGTGAGTTGTGGGCGATACAAGTCATACTGCTTACCAGCATGACATACTTTGGATCGCGGTATTGTTGGATGAAGCGGCCCGGACCGACATTACACGTACGCTTATGCGAGACTGGTTCTACCGATGTGCTTTGCACACAGGTGGCTGGCGGGTGTCAGTTTCTCCAACTTTAGTTGAACCGAGTGTGGCTACGCCCGGGCCTTGAGAAGGTTAAAACAGCACTAACTTGACAAACTATCGTTGTGGTTTGATGCGTAGGTAAGAACGGTTCTTGCTCAGCCCGTTGCAGCCACGTAAAACTTGCAACAACAAAGTAGAGGACGTCTAACTTGTTTTTGCTGGGCATGTTGTGATGTGATATGGTCAAGACGTGATGCTATATTTTATTGTATGAGATGATCATGTTTTGTAACCGAGTCATCGGCAACTGGCAGGAGCCATATGGTTGCCGCTTTATTGTATGCAATGCAATCACCCTGTAATTGCTTTACTTTATCACTAAACGGTAGCGATAGTCATAGAAGCAATAGGTGGCGAAATGACAACGATGCTACGATGAAGATCAAGGTGTCGCGTCGGTGACGATGGTGATCATGACGGTGCTTCGGAGATGGAGATCACAAGCACAAGATGATGATGGCCATATCATATCACTTATATTGATTGCATGTGATGTTTATCCTTTATGCATCTTATTTTGCTTTGATTGACGGTAGCATTATAAGATGATCTCTCACTAAATTTCAAGGTATAAGTGTTCTCCCTGAGTATGCACCGTTGAGAAAGTTCTTCATGCTGAGACACCACGTGATGATCGGGTGTGATAGGCTCTACGTTCAAATACAACGGGTGCAAAACAGTTGCACACGTGGAATACTCAGGTTAAACTTGACGAGCCTAGCATATACAGATATGGCCTCGGAACACTGAGACCGAAAGGTCGAGCTTGAATCATATAGTACATATGATCAACATAGTGATGTTCACCATTGAAAACTACTCCATCTCATGTGATGATCGGACATGGTTTAGTTGATTTGGATCACGTGATCACTTATATGATTAGAGGGATGTCTATCTAAGTGGGAGTTCTTAAGTAATATGATTAATTGAACTTAAATTTATCATGAACTTAGTACCTGATAGTATTTTTCTTGTCTATGTGTTGTAGATAGATGGCTCGCGCTGTTGTTCCATTGAATTTTAATGTGTTCCTTGAGAAAGCTAAGTTGAAAGATGATGATAGCAATTACACGGACTGGATCCGTAACTTGTGGATTATCCTGATTGCTGCACAAAAGAGTTACATCCTGGAAGCACCGCTAGGTGTACCACCTGCGCTAGCAACTGCAGACATTGTGAATGCCTGGCAGTCGCGTTTTGATGACTACTCTATAGTTCAGTGTGCCATGCTTTACGACTTAGAACCGGGACTTCAACAATGTTTTGAACGTCATGGAGCATATGATATGTTCCAGGAGTTGAAGTTAATATTTCAAGCAAATGCCCAGATTGAGAGATATGAAGTCTCCAATAAGTTCTATAGCTGCAAGATGGAAGAGAATAGTTCTGTCAATGAACATATACTCAAAATGTCTAGGTATAATAATCACTTGATTCAACTGGGAGTTAATCTTCCTGATGATAGTGTCATTGACAGAATTCTTCAATCACTGCCACCAAGCTATAAGAGCTTCGTGATGAACTATAATATGCAACGGATGGACAAGACTATTCCTGAGCTCTTAGCAATGCTAAAAGCTGCGGAGGTAGAAATCAAAAAGGAGCATCAAGTGTTGATGGTCAATAAGACCACCAGTTTCAAGAAAAAGGGTAAAGAGAAGAAGAAGGGGAACTTCAAGAAGAACGGCAAACAAGTTGTTGCTCAAGAGAAGAAACCCAAATATGGACTTAAGCCTAAGACTGAGTGCTTCTACTACGAGCAGACTGGTCTCTGGAAGCGAAACTTCCCCAAGTATTTGGCGGATAAGATGGATGGCAAGGTGAACAAAGGTATATGTGATATACATGTTATTGATGTGTACCTTACTAATGCTCGCAGTAGCACCTGGGTATTTGATACTGGTTATATTGCTAATATTTGCAACTCGAAACAAGGACTACGGATTAAGCGAAGATTGGCTAAGGACGAGGTGACAATGCGCGTGGGAAATGGTTCCAAAGTCGATGTGATCGCGGTCGGCACGCTACCTCTACATCTACCTTCGGGATTAGTTTTAGACCTAAATAATTGTTATTTGGTGCCAGCCTTAAGCATGAATATTATATCTGGATCTTGTTTGATGCGAGTCGGTTATTCATTTAAATCATAGAATAATGGTTGTTCAATTTATATGAGTAATATCTTTTATGGTCATGCACCCTTGAAGAGTGGTCTATTTTTATTAAATCTCGATAGTAGTGATACACATATTCATAATGTTGAAGCCAAAAGATGCAGAGTTGATAATGATAGTGCAACTTATTTGTGGCACTGCCATTTGGGTCATATTGGTGTAAAGCGCATGAAGAAACTCCATACTGATGGACTTCTGGAATCACTTGATTATGAATCACTTGGTACTTGCGAACCATGCCTCATGGGCTAGATGACTAAAACACCGTTCTCCGGAACTATGCAGCGAACAACAGATTTGTTGGAGATCATATATACTGATGTATGTGGCCCAATGACCATTGGGGCTCACGGCGGGTATCGTTATTTTCTCACCTTCATAGATGATTTGAGCAGATATGGATATATCTACTTAATGAAACATAAGTCTAAAACATTTGAAAAGTTCAAAGAATTTTAGAGTGAAGTGGAAAATCATCGTAACAAGAAAATAAAGTTTCTACGATCTGATCGTGCAGGAGAATATTTGAGTTACGAGTTTGGGATACACTTGAAACAATGCGGAATAGTTTCGCAACTCACGCCACCCATAACACCACAACGTAATGGTGTGTCCGAACGTTGTAATCGTACTTTACTAGATATGGTGTGATCTAAGATGTCTCTTACTGATTTACTGCTATTGTTTCGGGGTTATGCTTTAGAGACGACCGCATTCACGTTAAATAGGGCACCATCAAAATCCGTTGAGACGACGCGTTATGAACTGTGGTTTGGCAAGAAACCAAAGTTGTCATTTCTTAAAGTTTGGTGATGCGATGCTTATGTGAAGAAACTTCAACCAGATAAGCTCGAACCCAAATCAGAGAAATGTGTCTTCATAGGATACCCAAAAGAGACTATTGGGTACACCTTCTATCACAGATCTGAAGCCAAGACTTTTGTTGCTAAATTCGGATCCTTTCTAGAGAAGGAATTTCTCTCGAAAGAAGTGAGTGGGAGGAAAGTAAAACTTGATGAGGTAATTGTACCTGCTCCCTTATTGGAAAGTAGTTCATCACAGAAACCAGTTCCTGTGACAACTACACCAATTAGTGACGAAGCTAATGATATAGATCATGAAACTTCACATCAAGTTACTACCGAACCTTGTAGGTCAACCAGAGTAAGATCCACACCAGAGTGGTACGGTACTCCTATTCTGGAAGTCATGTTACTTGAACATGGCGAACCTATGAACTATGAGGAAGCGATGATGAGCCCAGATTCCGCAAAAAGGCTTGAGGCCATGAAATCTGAGATGGGATCCATGTATGAGAACAAAGTATGGACTTTGGTTGACTTGCCCGATGATCGGCAATTCATCGAGAATAAATGGATCTTCAAGAAGAAGACTGATGATGATGGTAATGTTACTGTCTACAAAGCTCGACTTGTTGCAAAAGGTTTTCGACAAGTTCAAGGAGTTGACTACGATGAGACTTTCTCACCCGTAGCGATGCTTAAGTCTGTCCGGATCATGTTAGCAATTGCCGCATTTTATGATTATGAAATATGGCAAATGGATGTCAAAACTGCATTCTTGAATGGATTTCTGGAAGAAGAGTTGTATATGATGCAACCTGAAGGTTTGGTCGATCCAAAAGTTGCTAACAAAGTGTGCAAGCTCCAGCGATCCATTTATGGACTGGTGCAAGCCTCTCAGAGTTGGAATAAACGCGTTGATAGTGTGATCAAAGCATACGGTTTTATACAGACTTTTGGAGAAGCCTGTATTTACAAGAAAATGAGTGGGAGCTCTATAGCATTTCTGATATTATATGTAGACGACATATTGTTAATTGGAAATGATATAGAATTTCTAGATAGCATAAAAGGATACTTGAATAAAAGTTTTTCAATGAAAGACCTCGGTGAAGCGGCTTATATATTAGGCATCAAGATCTATAGAAATAGATCAAGACGCTTAATTGGACTTTCACAAAGCACATACCTTGATAAAGCTTTGAAAAAGTTCAAAATGGATCAAGCAAAGAAAGGATTCTTGCCTGTATTACAAGGTGTGAAGTTGAGTCAGACTCAATGCCCGACCACAGCAGCAGATAGAGAGAAAATGAAAGATGTTCCCTATGCTTCAGCCATAGGCTCTATCATGTATGCAATGATGTGTACCAGACCTGATGTATGCTTAGCAATAAGTTTAGCAGGGATGTACCAAAGTAATCTAGGAGTGGATCACTGGACAGCGGTCAAGAATATCCTGAAATACCTGAAAAGGACTAAGGATATGTTTCTCGTTTATGGAGGTGACAAAGAGCTAGTTGTAAATGGTCATGCAAGCTTTGACACTGATCCGGACGATTCTAAATCGCAAATCAGATACGTGTTTATATTAAACTGTGGAGCTGTCAGTTGGTGCAGTTCTAAACAAAGTGTCGTGGCGGGATCTACATGTGAAGCGGAGTACATAGCTGCTTCGGAAGCAGCAAATGAAGGAGTCTGGATGAAGGAGTTCATATCCGGTCTAGGTGTCATACCTAGTGCATCGGGACCAATGAAGATATTCTGTGACAATACTGGTGCAATTGCCTTGGCAAAGGAATCCAGATTTCACAAGAGGACCAAGCACATCAAGAGACGCTTCAATTCCATTCGGGACCAAGTCCAGGTGGGAGACATAGAAATTTGCAAGATACATACGGATCTGAATGTAGCAGACCCATTGACTAAGCCTCTTCCACGAGCAAAAGATGATCAGCACCAAGGCTCCATGGGTGTTAGAATCATTACTGTGCAATCTAAATTATAGATTCTAGTGCAAGTGGGAGACTGAAGGAAATATGCCCTAGAGGCAATAATAAAGTTATTATTTATTTGCTTATATCATGATAAATGTTTATTATTCAATCTAGAATTGTATTAACCGGAAACATAATACATGTGTGAATACATAGACAAACATAGTGTCACTAGTATGCCTCTACTTGACTAGCTCATTGATCGAAGATGGTTATGTTTCGTGACCATAGACATGAGTTGTCATTTGATTAACGGGATCACATCATTAGGAGAATGATGTGATTGACTTGACCCATTCCGTTAGCTTAGCACTTGATCGTTTAGTATGTTGCTATTGCTTTCTTCATGACTTATACATGTTCCTACAACTATGAGATTATGCAACTCTCGTTTACCAGAGGAACACTTTGTGTGCTACCAAACGTCACAACATAACTGGGTGATTATAAAGGAGCTCTACAGGTGTCTCCAAAGGTACATGTTGAGTTGGCGTATTTTGAGATTAGGTTTTGTCACTCCGATTGTTGGAGAGGTATCTCTGGGCCCTCTCGGTAATGCACATCACTATAAGCCTTGCAAGCAATGTAGCTAATGAGTTAGTTATGGAATGATGCATTACATATCAAGTAACGAGACTTGCCGGTAACGAGATTTAACTAGATATTGAGATATCGACGATCGAATCTCGGGCAAGTAACATACCGAAGACAAAGGGAACAACGTATGTTGTTATGAGGTTTGACCGATAAAGATCTTCGTAGAATATGTAGGAGCCAATGTGAGCATCCAGGTTCTGCTATTGGTTATTGACCGGAGACGTGTCTCGATCATGTCTACATAGTTCTCGAACCCGTAGTGTCCGCACGCTTAAAGTTAGATGACAGTTATATTATGAGTTCATGTGTTTTGATGTACCGAAGATAGTGCGGAGTCCCGGATGTGATCACGGACATTACGAGGAATCTCGAAATGGTCGAGACATGAAGAATGATATATTGGACGACTATATTCAGACACCGGAATGGTTCTGGGGGGTTATCGGATATATACCGGAGTACTGTGGGGTTACGGAAACCCCCCGGGGGGTTAATGGGCCTCATGGGCCCAAAGTGGAGAAGAGGAGGGGCGGCCAGGGTAGGCCGCGCCCCCTCCCACTCTAGTCCGAATAGGACAAGGAGGGGGGCGGCGCCCCCCTTTTCCTTCCTCCCCTCTCTCCCTTCCTTCCCCCTCTCCTACTTGTACAACGAACGCGCCCCCTCCTGGCCGGCCGCCCCTCCCCCTTGCTCCTTTATATACGGGGACAGGGGGCACCTCTAGACACAACAACAATTGATCCTTGAGATCTATTAGCCGTGTGCGGTGCCCCCCTCCACTATATTACACCTTGATAATATCGTAGCGGTGCTTAGGCGAAGCCCTACGTCGGTAGATCATCATCATCGTCACCACGCCGTCGTGCTGACGGGACTTTCCCTCGACACTCGACTGGATCGGAGTTCGAGGGACATCATTGAGCTGAACGTGTGCAAGAACTCAGAGTGCCGTGTTTTCGGTGCTTGATCGGTCGGGCCGTGAAGACATACGACTACATCAACCGCGTTATGCTAACGCTTCCGCTTTCAGTCTACGAGGGTACGTGGACAACACTCTCCCCTCTCATTGCTATGCATCACCATGATCTTGCGTGTTTTGAAATTACTACGTTCCCCAACAGGTACGCACTTAGCGACGTCAAATGTGTCGGCATATGTAGGGTGTATGGGCATGGATTAAGTGTCGGCGTAGGTTGACACGTGTCAATGTATCGGAGGTTTCAACCTTGGCGCGAGATTTAGGTGCGAGGAGGCGAAATTTTCGGCGTGCCCGTGCAAAATATCCCCAAATCTAGCCAGCTCCTACCTCAATTAAAAAAATGCAACTCCATAACCCTACCCGTGCCTGCCGCCACCGCCCTCATGCTCGATCCACCGTCATCGTTGTTCTTACGCTCCACCCTGACGCCCCAGCCGCCATCGCACTCCATCCCGTCGCCTAGCCGCCGTCGAGCTCCACCCCGTCGCCCAACCGCCTCCACCCCATCTCCCAGCCGCCGTCGAGCGCCACCCCGACGCTCAGCCGCCGTCGAGCACCACCCCGATGCCCAGCCACCGTCGAGCACCACCCCGATGCCCAGCCGCCGTCAAGCACCACCCCGATGCCCAGTCGCCGTTGAGCGCCACCTCAACGCCCAGCCGCCATGGAGCTCCAGCCCGACCCAGCCTCCCCCGAGCTCCACCCCAACGTCGATCTGCCATCCTCGCGTCCCCCTCATCCAGCTGGCACTCAACCCCGACTTCCAGCCACCTCAGAACGTCCTGGGCACCGTCGGTCTTCGTTCGCTTGTTCCCTACCGCCGCCATCAGTGGCCCCCTCCCTCGTCCCTGCTGTTGCCGGACCTTCGATCTTTGGCTCTACACACTGTCTGCTTGCGGTGATCGACTTGCAAGCTATGCCCCTACCAAAGCGAGCCGTCATTGCTGTCGATTTGTACACAAGACTCATCCCCGTCCATACTCTGCTCCATGAGGTAAGCATCAGCTCTTCATGTGATTTCCTTCTATATACTGTTGTCTACTTGTGTATCACTGAACTTGAACCATATGCAGTTGTTTCCGTTGCTTGAATAATGATAGTTTGGTATTTCTATTGTTGCTTGAATAATGATTCCAGCTTCACTGATGCAAAGCTAACACTGCCACACTGGCCAAATACAGATTAGTTGGAAAATTTGATATTAAGGGTGCGTCATGGAAAAAACATGGTTTTCTCAGCCTAGGTACACCAAATTTGCTTTCTTTCTAACTCATAACGATATAATTATGTCATGAACTATTCTGATATCTAAAAAAATACATGTAGGCACACAAATGAGTATGTACAGGGGGTAGAAAAGTTTATAGAGTTTGCTTTTATTAATTCAACAAATGGAAACAAAATCTTGTGTCCTTGCAAGATATGTTTGAACTCTAAATGGAGAGTAGCAACTGAAGTACGTGATGATTTGATATGTACGGGTTTCATGGAGGGGTATCATACATGGTTGTTTCATGGAGAATCTAGCCACTCTTGCCCAAATATTGAGGGGGTAGAAGCAGAGACTTCATTGGCAGATAATGAATTAGCTGATTTCTTGTGAGACATAGCTTGTGGATTAGATGATGGGGGTGTTGGAAGAGAACAATGAGGACAGTAACAACCCCCATGCTGATGCTGATACCAAGGCTTATTTGAAGATGGTTGATGATGACAACAAAGCGCTATACCCTGGGTGTAAAAACTTCTCAAAATTGCGTTTTGTTGTCAAATTGCTCCACGTCAAACTTCTTGGGAGATGGAGTGACAAAACTTTTGACATGGTGCTCGAGTTACTTAGCGATGCATTCCCCATAGGTTCAGTACTTCCCAAAAATTTCAATGAAGCTAAGAAAATAGTTAAATCTGTTGGGCTTGGGTATGTTAATATTCATGCGTGTGAAAATGATTGTGTACTATTCAGAAATGAATTTGATAAGGAGAATCAGTGTCCAAAGTGTAAAACTTCAAGGTGGAAATCAGAAAAGAAGAGTCCTGATGGGAAAAGGGTACATAGGGTTCTAAAAAGGTTCTTCGCTATTTTCCTATTAAAAGAAGGCTTCGAAGGTATTTTGTTTCCTCCAAAACTCCAACTGGCATGAGGTGGCATGATGAACAACATACCAAAGATGGTCTGATTAGGTGCCCAGCGGATGCTATTTTCTGGAAGGATTTTGATTCCAAACATCCACTAATTGGTAATGACAGTCGCAATTTTAGGTTGGCTGCAACAACAGATGGCTTTAATCCATTTAGGACGACAAAGATTACCTACAGTATCTGGCCAGTCTTTTTGATTCCATACAACCTTCCTCCTTGGATGTGCATGAAGCAGCCTAATTTCATCCTTTCTTTGCTCATTCCTGGCCCTAAGGCACCTGGTGGCGATATGGATGTATACCTTGAGCCTTTAGTAGACGATCTAGTAGATATGTACTACCATGGTGTAAAGACATTTGATGCTTCTAAGTCTGAACTATTTGACCTTCGTGCTGCCATCCTTTGCACCATACACGACTTTCCAGGTTTAGAATACACTCATGGGTGTGCTACCTAGGGTGAGGTAGCTTGTCCTGAGTGCCATTCACTCACTTGTTATCTATAATTAAAGAAGGGCAGCAAATATTGTTATATGGGACATCGTAGGTTCTTATCATCCAACCATAAGTTTAGGTCAGATGAAAAGTTATCTGATGGCAAGTCAGAGCATAGGACTGCACCTATACCTCTTACCGGTGAGGAAATTGATGATTTGACAGCAAATCTTGAAAGATCCTTTGGAAAAGATATAGCTGCTAGGAAAACAACAAAGAGAAAACGCAAAGAAGGCGAATCGCCTCCCCTTTATAAAAGAAGATCTGTGTGGTTTAAGTTACCCTACTGGAAAGATCTGATGTTGCGTCATAATTTTGATGTTATGCATATAGAAAAAAATGTATGCGATAACATAGTTAACACACTTTTGGGCCTTGAGGGAAAATCAAAGGATAACGCAAATTCTCGCCTAGACATCCAAGCTTTGGGTATTATGGGGGACCTTCATCCTGTTGAAGTAGAAGAGGGTAAACTGTATATACCTCCAGCACAATATACTTTGACACCTGAGTAGATGAAACATTTTCTCCAAGTCCTGATGGGAGTTAAGTTTCCACAAGGCTTTGCAGCCGATATACGGCGTTATGTCCATGTTGTCGAGAAGAAGATTTTTGGACTTAAGAGCCATGATAATCACATTCTATTGCAACACCTACTTCCTCTTGCGATTCGAAAAATACTGCCAACAAGAGTATGTGCTGCATTGACTTGTGTGAGTAACTTATTCAAGAAGGTTTGCTCATCTGTTATCCGCATCAGTGATATGCAAATCCTAGAGGCTGAATAGCTGAGACATTAAGCATACTTGGAACTATATTCCTGCCAAATTTTTTTGATGTCATGGTCCACTTGATGGTGCATCTGCCTGCCCAAGTTAGAATTGGTGGTCCAGTACACTTCCGAAGCATGTGGTCGGTAGAAAGGTGATCTTATAAACAAAATCTAATAGCAACATTTTTTTACAAACGAATTTTGCAAATAGGCTTACAATCTGTAGTATGTAGGTATTTGGGGCACTGCAAAGGCATGTTCGCACTAGAAGCCATCCCGAAGGATCAATCGCTGAGGGTTACATGTTTGATGAGAGCCTTACATATTGTTCTCGCTATCTAAAAGGGTGTGAGACTAGGTTCACCCGGCAAGATAATAATGTTCAGGTGCTAAATAATGAAACCTCCAGTACCAATCCATACTTCTGCCACAAGGGGCAATGTTTGGGTAGCATTGTATCATTATCGACCAATTCTTAGAACCAAGCACATAGATATGTATTGTTCAACCACAATGAAACAGAACCATATGTGAAGTAAGCTTCCCATGCTGTAGTAATATTATCTCTTCCTTTCTTACCTTTCTTACAATAGTTAATTTTATACACAATTACAGGAAGCACCGCGAGCACCTATCCTCAATTGGTCTTCCAATGAGAAAGCAATCAATACTATGCAACATGAGAATTTTCATGAGTGGTTTCGACAACATGTAAGTGGGACATGACTTAACCTATTGTGCTCAACATTAATCATGTTGACCTATTGTAACTAACAACAATTCTATACTCAGGTGTTGACATTAGTTGAAAGAGGTGTAGAAGTATAAAAAGAAATGCAAATTTTATCCCAAAGCCTTTCATGATTGCTAGAAAGTTTAACAGGTATACTACTAATTGGTTTGATTTCCATACACACTCAAGTGATAATGGCAGACCTATTCAAAATAGTGGAGTAGCTATAGCTGCACAAAATTCAGGAGGAGTAGAGATATATTATGGCATTATTAGGAAGATAGTTGAGCTAAACTGCAGCTAAAAAGCATATATGGTGTTATTTCGATGTGATTGGGCTGACAATCGTGAACAAGACAAATGGGTATAAACCGATCAGTTTGGGGTTACAACTGTTAACTTCAACCATTTATTCAGTAGCGGTGATAAGTTATCAGATGAACCTTTCATCTTAGCATCACAAGCCACACAAATTTTCTATGTTCCAGAGGTTGATAATGAAGGCTGGTGTGCAGTTGTCCAGAACAATAAACCACATGGCATGTACTCTATGGCTGCTATGGATGAAGAAAATATGGATGATGATGATGAAAATGTAGTTCTTGAAAATGCTAATAAGGGGTTGTTAATTGATCTACACACAGATGTTGATGCCGACATTGATTATACCAAATTTTCTCATGTAAGGACTGATATAGATGGAATAATTGTTGCTGCACCAAAGAGGAAGTAAGTGTGATAATGATTTTCTACATTTTATTTGGTAATTGTGTAAAATTTGGTTGTGATGTTAGTTCAAATACTTGATTGTTGTATAGACTACTAACTCATGTGTAAACACATAGAGGAGCAGGAGCAAAAATGGCAACCGCAGCAAGAAGCACAGAAAGAATCCCTGAATATGAACTTGAAAAGAACAAAAATGTAGTTGAAGTACTTCGAAAACAAAACGAGAACATTAAGAGAACTTTGAATCTGAAAGGTCTAGCAGATGCATATGAGTCAGAAGGCCTACCCGCTCCCCGAAAGAAGAAAAAGGTATTGCTTTGAGTAATGCATATGTTTGCACGTGCAGAATGACATGTTTGCATGCTATGGAAAGGTGAACATTGATATGGCTATCCCATTTAGAATAGTTAACACTTATTTATGTTGTAATTGTAGAGACAAAAGCAAACTCCTATTTCACAAACTCAAGCTTATGAACGACAATTGCGGTCTACTTCAAGATTAACTACTGAAATAACAACCGAACCTGAGGTTGTAGTGAATGAACCTAAAGGTATGCTTCTTGACTTTGATATGTGTACCTTTCATTGCTTAGAAGCTAGTTTGTGCATTCTTTGTGAACCTTGCAATTGAATGATAATGCACTTACAATACTAAACCTGTTTTCTGCATTTGTTGTGTATCAGGCCAGGAAAGGGAGGTCAGGAAAGTTACTACTATGAAAAGCATATGGGGAAGGCAAAACAAGCCCAAACACAAGTTCCAATTAAATGAGTATGGTCAGCCTTGTGGTAAATCTGCTACACGGTTTGCTAACTTTGTTGGAACACAAATAAGAACTAAGGGTTTTCCGGTTGAATTTGATGATTGGAGGAAGGTTGATCTATCGAGAAAACTTGCTTTATGGGCCGAGGCAAAGGTAATGGGTTTATGTACTGCTCTTATGTCCTGGATGCTATCTTACTGTTATGATTAGGAGTGACTAGAGATTTAGTATACGTCGTATTGTTCTCTAATAGCTTTTTTCGAACGCCTATTTTTCAGTTGTTTCGGGAATTAGACCAACGAGTTCTCCAATGGTATATGAAAACAACACAAATTAAATGGGAAGATTTCAAATCAGACCTAAAGAGGGAATATTATGATGAATCCTATTCGTATGATGAACTTATAGCATCATGTGACGCTAGAGTTCATCCTGACCAATGGAAGTTGCTTGTTGCATTTTGGTTAACTCCAAAAGCTAAGGTATGCTCTTTGTTAGGTTGGTATTACATGATTTTACTTGTTTGACATGATTTTATGACACCATTTGGTAGGCTCGCTCAATAAGAGGCAAAAAAATCGAGCAAATCATAATCAAAATCACACATCTGGAAGTAAGAGTTTTGCTCGGGTTGCCACTGAAACGGTATGCAACCATGCAATCTTTGTTGTAAACTTGGATGTTTATACATTTTGAAAATTGTTTTAATCTTTTTATTACTTGACATAGACCGAGGTGCTCAATCGTCGCCCGCGTAGACATGAACTGTTAGTTGAAACACATACACATCATAGTGGACTTCCTCAAAAAGGGTCTGCATTAAGAATTCTAAGTTCAAATGCCTTTCATATTTTTGTTTATGTATTAAATACTAGGAACACATAACACATTCCTTAAATTTACAGAAAGAACTTCAAGATGAAGCAGAAAAGCACCCTGAATTAGTAGACAATGGTATTAAGGATGGTGATTTGTGTAACACCCCAAAAATTTAACCAGGTTTTAGTTATTAAAATTTTTGCCAAGAGTTTAAAATTTTTGCCTGCAAGTATATCCCTGTTGATTTCAAAACTTTTCCTTTTATATTAAGAAATTTTTCCCAAGTGGATCCTTCCAAAACATATTGGACTTATATTCCCTCTCATTTAAAAACATCTCTCAATCAGTAGATTTACTTATTAAATTATTTCACCCTGAGCTTTATTCATTAAAATGACTTGTTTTAAGTTCTTGGAGAACTTTTTGAACTACAACCATTTGATATATTTATCTAAAAATCTAACCAAAATTTGGAGATGTCATGTGATGTCTCTAGATCACTTTTGTGCAATAATATATTTCATTCATTGCATACTTTGAGTGCTACACATGTTTTTCTCCTTTGGTCCAGTGAACAGTTTTGCACTACAACCCTTTTAAATATTTGTTTCTAGCTTCCACCAAAATTTTGGGATGTCAGTAGGAGCATATGATTCCATTATATGCATAAATCCAAGGATGTTGTTTGAAATTTTGAGTGAAACAATCTCATCTTCATTCTGGTCCAACATGATGGTTTGTACAGCAACCATATTCTTGCTTACTCTTTGGCCCTAGATTCTTTTCCCTACTTGTAGTCCTCCATGCTAAACCCCTAAGTCCAGGAGCATGCACTCATTGGATCATTCCTGCTTCATGAAATAATGCCATTCACCTCCTGTCCAGATTTGAAGTTCTGCAAAACTTGCAGTAGCAAGTTTATGCTTTTTCACCAACTAACCTCACCACCCTCTTGTGCATCCAAAGAGACACTGATCTGGAAGGATTGGTCACTCCAAGAAAAGCCTAGGTGCCTGTGGCATTTTGTCAAACACCTTGAGTGCATAGCCAGATTTGGCATGATTTCAAGTCTACATTGTGAACTTGGTCTCCTGACCAAACCACCACGTCCCTTGTTACCCTTACTAAACCTAGACTAGCCCTAGTTATTGCCAGCCTCAACCGCGACCTGTAGGCCACCCTGGCATTTCATCGAACACCTTTCGTGTGTGCCTTTGGGCCAGCCCCAGGCGTGCGTGTTACAGACGAGCCGTGCGCCGAGCCGGGTCACGCCCCGCACTCACTCCAGCCCGTGACCGACCGTAGCCAGCACGCCGTGTCCCCTGGCGCGCCACATGCTCCCCCCTCACAGCAACGCGCCAAGCCGCCCTGGCAGCCTACAGCGCCGCTGACAGAGCTTTTGGCGGCACACCGGCATCCGCAGCATGCCTCTGCCACGCTCGGTGCCGCCAAAGCCACCCCGGCTCGCCACCTGCCCCTGGGAACAACGCAAGCTTATCCCCTCGCTCGTCGACTAGCTCCCGTCGTCGCCGCGACGCCCTGACGCTACAGGGAGGCGGTTCGCCGTCGTCCTTATCGCCGGCCGCCTCGGAACCGACCTCCACCGTCTATATAAGGACCCCGGAGCTCAATCGAGACCTCGAGCAACCTCATATGCTCCTCCTAGTGTTGCCTTTGCCAGCAGTCGAGTAGGGGAAGGCCTTCTTCCCCGAGTCCGGCCGGTTCGGTCGCCGCCAAGCCCCGGCCGATTCCATCGCCACCAGTGCCTCCCCCTCTCCACTCTCTCCACCAAGAGCTCTCCCTCCCTCTCGCGAGTACCACCCCACGCTCAATCTTGGCCGGAGACCACCGCAGCCCCAAACTCACTTTGTCCCCGGAGCCTCCTCCGCCGCGAAGCTCGTCGCCGACGGCTCCCTCCGTCCCCATCACTCCCTCGATCACCGGAAGGACCGCCTAGGAGTGGCGGATCCATCCCTGCACTCGGATGCCCGCGAAGAACCGCCGTTCGCCGGCGGCGATCGCCGGACGCCCCGCCTCTGCTCGGGCAGAGAAGAGGAGGGAGTGGGGACTGGTCAAACCTGACCAGTGGGCCCCTGGACCCACTGTCAGAGACCCAGCCCCGCCTCCACGTGTTTAAGTGGAAGCGCAAAACCCCGAGTACGTCTCCCCTGTTCGAAGGTGTATTCTGCCCGAAACGTTTTCTTTTCTGTTTTGTTTTAAATAACAGATTTTTAACCAAACTTTGACCAGCTGTATCTTTTTTAATACAGCTCCAAATAAATTAATTCTTTCTCCTACCTCTTTAAAATATGGTCTAGTTTATTTTAAGATTTATTTAAAAATTTCAAAACAACTTTTTGTGCTGTTTTGATTTTGTGTGTTAATTCAAATATATTCTTTTAATAGGATTTTTGAAGATTTCAAGATGTTTTGGATTGCACCCTGTTTCCCAATGACCTGAAGGCAAGCATTCTGAACCCCGGCATAATATTATTGTGTGTTCGATGACACGTTTATAACATCACCTCACTTTGGAGGAACTTGTTATTTCATGTGATATGATCATATGCATGGGTGCATGTTAGTGATTTCCACGCTATTGGAAATGAACACACTTGTGATGATAATCATCCTCATGTGCCTTGCATGCATACCGCGAGAACCGGAAAACCTCTGCCTTGGGTAGGCATGAGTTTGTCGCCGGTCTCCGTCAGGGCGGTTATGTCTGGTATGGCATGGTAAGGTAATATGAGCGGTGACTCTGTTGGTTGAAATATATTCGTTATGTTAATCATGCAGGGAATACTTAAACCTCCTAAGTCGACCGTAGATCGAGTCTTGTTCCAGTAACACCCATACTTGTTTCGTACTACCACTCGTCTCTACAACAAGTAGAGTACGGTTCAGTAATTTGTCAACGCCTTTCTAGCACACACCGTACAGAGGGGCGGCATGAGGGTACCACGGCCATGGATTAAAGCCAGTCATCCGGTCAGGGGGCATGGGTGTTTCGGTTGTAGCCGAGGGGGTAGCTTCCCCAGTGTTGCGCGCGGTATAAATTTTGTGATCCCATGCTAATCGAGGTTGTAGCCTCCCCACTTAGAATTTTGCTTAACGAGTGTCATGGGTGATTCCAGACACCGGTGAGTTAAGCTGGTGTGTGCAAGTCAGGTGCGCTTTCATTTAAAAGACCGTAGATGGAATTAGTCCCAATGGACTAAAGGAATCCGTTACTCGTGGGTAAAGAGTACACCCTCTGAAGAGATTAAACCTATTAGAATAGCCGTGTCCATGGTTAAGGACTATAGTCTGGGATGGGTCAAGTGTCGGTCTTAGTGTCGGTCTTCGGAGGTGAAGCTGTTAACCAGAACTGGAACTACTACTTGTGAATTGTGATAATTATGATTATTATTATTGTTGACTAACCCATGATATTATTGTTATTATGGAGTATCTCTGGGATGGTTCTACCTCCGGGATATTCACTATGATTGTTTATTTTAAAGCCCTCTATGTGGTGTCGCTCAGACGCCCGACTGTGGCATTTCTTTTAAAGCCCTTTATGTGGTGTCGCTCAGACGCCCGATTGTGGCATTTCTTTTAAAGCCCTTTGTGTGGTGTCGCTCAGACGCCCGACTGTGGCATTTCTTTTAAAGCCCTTTATGTGGTGTCGCTCGACGCCTCGACCGTGGCATTTCTTTTAAAGCCCTTTATGTGGTGTCGCTCGACGCCTTCGATCGTAACATTTCTTTTAAAGCCCTTTATGTGGTGTCGCTCAACGCCCGATTGTGGCATTTCTTTTAAAGCCCATTTTGTGGTGTCGCTCGACGCCTTGCATCGTGGCATTTCTTTTAAAGCCCTTTATGTGGTGTCGCTAAGACGCCCGACTGTGGCATTGCTTGTTATTTATTTCATAAATTTTAATACTACTATGTTAATGCATTTTCATAAATAACCGCTTGCACGCATCAGAATTTTTTTACTTTTTTTGACTGACGTCATGAGCCTAAAATATTTTCAGCACACCATCGTTCTGTTATACCTGTGTTCATAATGTTTGCGAGTACATTCAAAGTACTCACTGGCTTGTCCCTGGCTATTGTCTTGGCCAGATTTTCTTGCACGGAGAGGAGCGACGCGATGACAGCCCCGGAACCTAAGCAACAGAGATAGCAGCCTCGCGGAGATAGGAGTTAACCTGGTCAGCTGTTCCTGTCGGGAAATGGAGTCTCATACACCCTGATGGTCCTCAAACCGCTTCCGCCCTCAACCACTAGAAACTATTTGTTGTACTCACAGGCCAGAATGGTCTTGTACTACATATTTTGTATTTTTGCTTGGAATTTCTGTATCAAGTTGGAGCCTCATCAGCTAACAGTAATCCTGGGGCTGATGAGCACGACGGTCTTTTTCTGGAAATTTATACCCGGAAAAACCGGTCGCCACAGACTTGGTATCAGAGCCAGGCTGACCGTTGGCTAATCCTATCTTAGCCAGGTCGAAAAACTTAGGGAAACCAACCCACCAGACCTTAACCAAACCCCAGCCAAGCTTCTCGTGCAAGATAGCCACACAGTGACCCCGACACTTTTGGCAGTCGGTGCCCAACCTACCAACCTAGCTTGTCGATCACGCGCCAGTAACCAGCGCCCAAGATGTCTCCTCCACAAGCGTGCTAAGGAAGACTCCGTCCCCTTTTTTCTATAAAAAGGGCACGCTAGCCCCAACCCAGCACAGCACATTCTCTATCCTAAGCCGAGCCATAATGCCTGGCCCCATCGTGCACAATGAGACCATAGCAACCAACCTTTGGAGGTTTTGTGACCATACTCGCAAACCTCACCCGTCGTGCCTACGCATTAGAAGAGCCCCCAGAATATGTTGTGTACCAAGGACCCATGAGCGGGAAGACCGCCAATTCAGGCCATTGTGCACATCTACGGTGGGGTCTGCATGCCGAAACGCCCCTGCTGTGTTCACCGGAAGGACAACTTCCTTCGAGCCACAAGCCATCCAGCTAGCCGCTCGAGAAGCTATAGTTCAACTCCGCGATTGTCGCCCGAGTTAATCGTCGCCGCTCTACTACTACCCTGACGCCAAGGGTATGGTAGACCACCCAAGTTGCCAATGGTGATCACAAGACAGATCCCGCATTGTTGCACCTAGTGCGCTATGTAAGTGCACTAGAGGCACTGTTCGACTAGATCACCATTGATCTGATCGCAGCTCGAGGAGAGCTGGTTCGTCGAACCCCAGCTAGAAGAGAAGACGAGCCCGACGCCGACAACCCAGTCGTGCTGTTCGGACACCCGATCGAGACCCTGAGATCAGCTCCAGCCAGCGGCCAAGGTGCCTTGATGACCCCAGAAGTGCTTCGTCACCTTTTGGGAGCACACTCCAACGGGATTGTGGCCAACAATCCCCGCAATGGTCATCATCGCTACCCCGACCCTGCAGTTCCTCCACCATCTCTGACTAATCCCGGCAGTGAGACATGTGGAGAAGCCTCGACATCCACCAGGCACCCCCGTTTAGACATAAACGAGGTAGACTAAGCCGTACGAGTAGTACTGAGGCTCAGTGTATCCTCACTTTGTAATCGTGCGACCGTGTATATTAGCGCAGCCTGTCGTTGTGCCTCTGCTTTAATGGTGTAAACCGGCCGTGATTGAGCCGGGTTAGCTCTGCTAGTGGTGTAGTTATGGAAAGGCCCAAGGCCTATAGTCGGTTTAGAGCTTGTAGCCGTGAACCGGCCTGATGTATGACTTGTATTGTAAGTTAGGAATAGAGAGATACCAACCGGGATACGAGTATGAACCGGTTGGGACTCTACTAAACCGGCAGGCGTCACTGTGTATATAAGGGGACGACCCGGCGGCGGTTCAAAACAGACAACAACATCTCGAGCCTAGGCGAAGCTTGTTTGCTCCCTAGCCATCGAGACTACATCAATTCCATCACAACTAGACGTAGGCTTTTACCTTCATCGAAGGGGCCGAACTAGTATAAAACCCCCGTGTCTTTGTGTCCGTTTAACCCCTACAAGTAAACCCGTAGCGATGGCTCCACGACTAAGTCCTCATGCTAGGACATCTGCCGTGACAAATCCACGACAGATGGCGCCCACCGTGGGGCTATCGCACGATGGTTTGGCGATCTTGGAGGGCAAGCTCAAAGGACTCGAAGGCTACGTCGTGGGCCGGATGACCAAGAGTCGTCGTGGCCGGATCTACATCGACAATGCCGGATGGGGTCCCGAGGCCGATTCAATCGAGTATGGATACCGGGTCCCCTTCGGCGGTATACACGTGTTCATCGGCAAGATCGGAGGGCCTGAGCCGGACATCTGCACCGACCTCGTCGAGACGGCTCAGCGCGCGCAACCAGCCCGGGCTAAACCGGCTGCGAAGCATGTCTTCGTTGGAGTTACCCATGGAGGGGAATATGATGCCGGTTGAGTGCGGTGGCGAGACCGTCATTTATTCGGCGATGAATCTTGACGGAGAGAGCGAGTCATTGTACCAGCTACAGGATGGTATGATCGGGGCTGTTCGATGGTGACGAGATTCCGGACCCCGAGCCAGCTGAACCGGATCGGTGTATTCACGGCCGGTACGCAGGCCGCAAACCTTTCTTCAACCGCAGCAGCAATGCTTTCCGGTTCAGCAGCGGCGGCCAGGGCAGGAGGCTCGGTGCGACCGCCGGTTCAAGTTTTGTCGATCTGTTTGATGCCTTGGCGGCGCTCATGGCGGAGGATAACCCAGCAGATCAAGAGGCTCATAATGCGAGATTGCAAAGGTGAGAAGCGAATCACGCAAGCCAAAGCGGATCTAGCGGCAGAGAAGGAGCGCATGGCGCAGAGCGGGCCGCTTTAGATGCACAAGCTTACGTACTCATGCTCGACGAGGCGCGCCGCGAGAGGTGTTAAGCGGAAGTACAGATCGCTGCCATCCGGTTTGACCCTAGAAACCTCTTTTCAGACACCCGGGCTGGACCCGAGAACCCGCCCAAAGACAGGAGGTAAACCGGATCGAGGTACCGGAGCAGCGAGCGACGGTCCAACCACGCCGGATGGAGCCCCACAAGAGAATCGGTGATTCCTCCGCTGCACAGACGCCCGGGCATTACTCTAACCCTATGGACAATCTTGTTGCGGCTGCGCGCGATTGAGGCAATCCCACCGAAGGAGATTCCCCAAGCGGTTGAGACACGCCGGGTTAAGGAGCTTCTCGGACTGCACTAATCCAGCGGGAAGCATATTCATATAGCGCGATCGGATTCACTCTACGCCCGTCAAGCGAAGCTACAAAGAGCGCATGGATGAACCGGCCCTATCAAATAACGCTGGACCGTGAAGCGCCCGAGGCAACAACCCGACGTGCAGCGCTTCGTAATGCTCGGAGGTGGTAGATCGGGCCCGGCCCGCAGGGAGGCCGAGTTAGCGACCTGAGGTGATGCGGGTCGGCCACGCCGGTTCGCCCTACCTCCTTCACAGGACCAGGAGTCTCCTCCGCTTTGGGAGTGCCCTGTTTAATCCCCGCTTTGCGCAATGTGCGTCTGCCTAAGGATTTTAAAGGCCCGCGTAAGGTGCCAAATTACACTGCAGATCTATCCCCTGAGGCGTGGGTTGAGAGTTACGAGATGGCCATGGAGATGCTTGACGTTGATGAAGCGGCATGTGCAAAATACTTCACCATGATGATGGAGGGCACAGCCCGTACTTGGTTGAAAAGCCTGCCACCCAACTCTATCAGTTCATGGGGTCGATTCTGGGCCCGGTTATCCGAATTTCAAAGATACATGTAAACAGCCAAAGTCTATAGTGGATTTGGCGGCTTATGTTCGAGAAGAAGGAGTCAACAACCCGCTGGAGTGCGCCGTGTGTCCGAGATTTTACACTCCTCGACCGGATCAACGCCGACTCGGCGATCATCACGCTTAGAAAGCAACTGCCGGTTTGAACCTCTGGCAAAAGTCGGGCGTATGAAGCGGTTACGCAACGATCTGAGAACCCTCATGACCGCTTTGGTGAAATATGCTGATTCAGACAGTACCAAGGATCCTGAGATAGATGATGACGAAGCAGGGAAGGGAAAGAAGAATGGCAACTCCAAGCAGCAGCATGTCAAACCGGCAGGTCATGGAAACGGGGGCAAGCGCAAGGCTGATGATTTCGTAGCCAACACTAATGCGCAGGACAGAGGCCCGCGGCGTAGAGGCAAGGCAAATCGGGGTCCAAATGCTGGTGCAGGCCGTTTGAATTACTTGCTGAATCAGCCCTGTCCCAAACACGGGACGAAAGAAAACCCATCGAATCATCTTTGGAAGGACTGTTCTATTATGCAAGAGTTCAAAAATTCTGATGCTTTCCGATATGACCAAGGATCAGGTGGCGGTTCGGGATCCGGTTTTCATGGGCCGGGTCAGGGCGGACTTCGGTTCAGGGGCACAACCAGGGCAATTTCAACAACCGAATAATCAAGGTAGCCAGAAGAAGCAGCAGCGGTCGAAAGCTATCGAGCCAGCCAAGCGGTTGAATGGCGGGCGGTATCATGTTTTCACAACCAGCTTGGACAAGCGGGATCGGAAGCTTCACAAACGGGCGAGAAATTCATTGAACCGGCTGTGCCACGGTATTTGCGTTGGTCGAGCAGCCTATCATATGGGCGAGAGGACCATCCCCGGGTTGATAATCCGGTCACTGGCTTTGGTGGTGGACCCCCAAGTTGGGGGCTATAAATTTACTAAGGTACTTATGGATGGAGGAAGCAGCATCAATATATTGTATTATGACACTTTCCGTCGCATGGGTCTCATAGATAAAGATCTCAGACCGTCCAATACGGTGTTCCATGGTGTAGTACCAGGCAAATCTGCTTATCCTATTGGCAAGATAGCCTTGGATGTGGCCTTTGGAGATGAGCATGATTCTCGGTCTGAAAAGCTAACCTTTGAAGTGGTAAAAATCCGGAGCCCATATCATGCCCTGTTTGGACGGCCGGCTTATGCTAAGTTCATGGCGCGACCTTGTTATATCTACTTGCAACTTAAGATGCCGGGTTACAAAGGAACAATAACGGTGCATGGAAGTCGCGAGTTGCTTTGGAATGTGAGGAAGGAGATGCAGCTTCGCAGGCGATGCGTGCCTACAGAGGAGTTGAAATTCTATAAGGATAATGTCGATCCGCAGATATGACCCTCCAAGAAGCCTACTACGGAGCATGAATCGGATCTGAAATTCAAATCGGCGGTGAAACCAAGCTTGTTGACTTCGTGCAGGCGATTCGTCCAAGCAGTTCACTATCGGTACCAACCGGATCCCAAATAGGAAGGCGCGCATCGAGTTCATCCGTGAGAACCGGACATTTTGCATGGAAGCCTTCGACATGCCGTGTACTGAGGAACTCGCTGAGCACACACTTAATGTGGATCCTAAGTATAAACCGGTAAAACAGTTCCTCCGCCGGTTTAATGAAGAAAGATGCAAGGCCATTGGAGAAGAGGTAGCCAGGCTTCTGGCAGCTGGTTTTATCATCGAGGTGTTTCATCCAGAGTGGCTCGCTAATCCGGTGCTGGTCCTTAAGAAAACGGCACTGGCGATGTGTGTGGACTACAGATCTTAACAAAGCTTGTCCAAGCAGATCCTTTTGCTCTCCCCGCATTGATCAGATTATTGATGCCACGGCGGGATGTGGCGTTTAAGTTTTACGGGCGCATACTCGGATATCATCGATCAAGATGGCGGTCAAGGACCAGGAGAAAACGGCATTTATAACTCCCTTTGGAGCCTTACGCTATGTATCTATGCCTTTTGGGCTCAAGAGCGCCCAAGCTACTTATCGGCGGTGTATGCAAATTGCTTGCATACAGTTGGCGCAATGTGCATGCCTATGTAGATGACATTGTGGTGAAGTCAAGGCAGAAGGAGACGCTGGTGGACGATTTGAAGGAGACTTTCGACAACCTGCGTATTTATAAGATGATGCTTAATCCGGCCAAGTGTGTTTTTGGTGTTCCGGCTGGCAAGCTTCCGGGGTTTCTGGTGTCCAACAGAGGAATCGAGGCCAATCCGGAGAAAATTAAAGCGATCACCTCCTTGGCTAAACCGAAGTGTATCAATGATGTTCAACGCTTGGCGGGCCGGATTGCGGCATCGAGCGGTTTATCGGCCGCCTTGGAGAAGGCTATTCCTTTATACCAGATCTTTGAGGAAGATGACCATTTAAATGCGAGTCCAGTGCGACGAAGCTTTCGAGGACCTAAAGCGGCAATTGGCCAACCCGCTTTGTCCTTGCAGCTCCGATTGACAAGGAACCGCTGTTATTATATGTGGCAGCCAATGCACGGCGGTGGCGTCGCCATTGTGGTAAGCGTAAGGAGGCAGGAAAGGAATATCCGGTTCAACGGCGGTTTATTATATCGATGAGTACTTATTGAGTCTAAACAGAGGTATCCGCATTGGCAGAAGCTAGTCTACGGTATTTTTATGGCCACCGGAAGCTGAAACAGTATTTCAAGGGCATCCTATTACGATGGTTAGTTCAGCTCCTTTGGGTGATATCATACAAAACCGGAGGCGATCGGCGGATTGCAAAATGGGCCATCGAGCTTGGGCGCATGGGCTCAAATATATGCCACGCCGCGGCGGTGAAATCACAAGCACTTGTTGACTTCATTAATGATTGGGCGGAGTTACAAGCACCGAGGAGAAGCGGATCATACATCTTGGACTATCCACTTGATGGGTCCAGGCAATTGGAAGGCTCGGGGGCTGGAGTCGTGTTAACTTCCCCACGAGGTGATAAGTTTTGTTACGTTCTCCGTCTAATGTTCCCTTGTACTAATAATGCAGCTGAGTATGAAGCTTTGCTCCATGGTCTCCGGATGGCTAAGGAAATGAACTTAAGCCGGGTTAAGTGTTTTGGTGACTCGGACCTGGTGGCGCAGCAAGTATCCGCACTTGGGACTCTAAGGACCCCTCATGGCTGCATATCGGCGAGAGGTGGATAATATTGCAGGTGCTTCAAGGGATATCAAGTAGATCATGTGGATCGCGGAAGAACGGCGGCAGACGCTTTAAGCCGATCGGGTTCTCGGCGTAAACCGGTTCCCCTAATGTCTTCCTCGACATCTTACACAACCCGTCGGTTCAGCTCCCTGGTGAAGCGGATTTGGCAATTCCTGACCCGGAGGCTCAGTTGGTGGCAGCATTACACGCTATTCCGGGTTGGACGGTGCCTTATCTTGCATATATGACTCGAGGAGAATTGCCAGACGATGAGGTTCTGGCCAGGCAGGTAATCCGGCGCTCCAAGTCCATGACGATTATTAATGGTGAGTTGCATCATCGCAGCGTTTCAGGGGCGTTTCAACGCTGTGTTTCCCCTGAGGAAGGTGGCGAAATTTTACGAGAGATCCATGAAGGGGATTGCGGACATCATGCGGTTCAAAGTCCACGTGGCAAAGGCATTCCGTCATGGATTCTCTTGGTTAATCGCTCATCTTGATGCGGAGGATTTGGTCAAGCACTGCGATGGGTGTCAGAAATTCTCCAGGCGTGCCCATATACCGGCACAGGAGTTGAGGATGATCCCAATAACGTGGCCGTTTGCGACGTGGGGGCTGGATATGGTCGGGCCTTTTAAGAGATCCAAAGATAAGAAGACCCACCTGTTAGTGGCAGTGGACAAGTTCACCAAGTGGATTGAAGCGGAGCCTATGAGTAAGTGTGATGCGGCAACAGCGGTACAGTTCATCAAAAAGGTGATTTTCCGGTTTGGCTTTCCACACAGTATCATCACTGACAATGGCACCAATCTGTCCAAAGGAGCTATGAAAGAATTTTGTGAACGTGAGCATATCCGGCTTGATGTATCGTCAGTGGCGCACCCCATCCAACGGGCGGCGAGCGTGCTAATCAGGAAATCTTGCGGGGCATCAAACCACGACTTCTGGTCCCATTACAAAGGACGCCAGGGTGCTGGGTTGAAGAGCTCCCATCGGTGCTATGGAGTATCAATACTACGCCAAACCGGTCTACTGGTTACACGCCTTTCTTCATGGTTTATGGAGCGGAAGCAGTTCTCCCCAGTGATATCCGGCACGACTCGCCCCGTGTAGCGGCTTATGTTGAAGTGGACAATGAAGCGGCGCGACAGGACGCTTTGGACCTGCTGGATGAGGCGCGTGATATGGCAGCCGCTCGATCGGCGATTTACCAACAAGACCTTCGTCGTTATCACAGCCGCGGGTTAAAACCAGAGCCTTCGGAAGGCGATTTGGTACTTCGTCTCATCAAGACCGAACAGACATGCACAAGCTATCCCCACCTTGGGAAGGGCCCTTTGTGGTCGACAGAATCTGCACAACGGCTCCTATTATCTGGTTGATATTCGAGAGCATAAAGACTCACGTACATCAGAGGAGGAGACCAACAGGCCGTGGAATATAGCTCATCTTCGACCTTACTACACATGAGTCATCGGCTCAGTTTATGTACATAGCATAACAATGTATATATTATCTTTTGATATAATAAAAATCAGGGCCTCAGCCAAAGCGGGGTCTCTGTCTTTCTTTTCATGCGTGGTTACACGGAGTGTTTCTGTTTTTCAAAGCGGCCTCCGGTTTACCCCTTGACAGTTATATTTATCATTTGGGGCTTGGTAGATCCGAACCATGCTACACCTCTTGATAAGCGAAAAGCCACTAGATCATTGGGGACACGGTCACGTCTGAACCAGTCACGCCTCTTGGTCGACCAATAGGGCCAGCGCCACTTGGGGCTTGGTGAACCCGAACCAATGTCACGCCACTTGGCGGCGTACGCCACGAGTCTTTTGGGGACTGGCTGACTAGCACCATCGCTACACCTTGAGGGCTTGGTTGCATCTGACCATGGTAATGCCATCTGACCAGCTCCAAGCAGCTCTCCTTTTTACAAAGAGTTATTGCCTTTGTTGCCATATTTGGTATTTGATTTTTTGTTGCGTTTCCAACATGATGAATATTTTTTCCGGTTTAGCTGTCAGTAACAAGCTGATAGTGCACGGTCTGGTATTACCCAAAGTTTTTATTTTTTCCGGTTTACCATCTTCCGGTTCATCTTTATGGAGAAACTTGGGGGCTTGTGCTCATTCAGCACGCTTATATGGGGGTTATTGATTCCCAAGACGGTTATGGTTTTTAACAAGAAAGCCTCCGCTTCAAGATTGGCTACGCCAGCTTTATGCCCAGATATGGCAGGTATTTGTATCACATACTAATTAATTTTCAATACGTAAAGACATATTGGATGCCATAAACCGGCGGGCGGTATCACCGCCGCCGAAGTTTAATCTTTTGGTTGCAGGAACTGGGAATCAAACAAAGTTTACTCGATGCACGAAGGCATACCCAGGCAACAAAGTTTGGCTAAAGCTATTACAAGGCAACACAGTGCCCAAATGATCATTGTTTTCTAAACCGGCTACCGGTTCAAGACTGTTCTTCGTCCTCCACCGCTTCAGCATCCTCTTCTCTACCCATTGGCTGGAAATCCACGAAGTCCAATCGATGCCCATCGGCAACGAAAACAGCTTCTTCATGAATCAAAGATGACGGCTCAATGTCGAGGCGTAAGTGTGCTTACGGATTGAGGGATCAAGTTTTCCGGTTCAAAAGTTGGAGCGGACACACGCTTGTTCTGATCGTTATATTGGGCTTGGTAGTGCTCCAAATCGGCTTCTTCCGTCAATTGACAAGCAAGTGGGCGTACTGCACGGTTTATTGCACGCAAGTCCTCTTCATTAAAGTCCGAGCCATCTTCCTTCACACTTGGATAGCCCTGGGCTGCTTCCACTGGATCAAAATCCGGCACCCATGCTTTGGCCCGGATCAAGGCGTTAATGGCTCCGGTTCGTGCAGCAGACTTCTTTACCTCCTCAATCCGGGAAGGCAGGATGGATAGCCGGTTCAAGGTGTCTTGGATCAGGGACGGCGCCGGGTTGTTATGGGACATTGTGGTAATCACACGTTGGGCTCCGGTATACAGCTGTTCTACTAAGGTGTACACAGCCTTTAGTTTCTTCCGCACGTCATTCCCCAAGTGCCCAACGCGTGTGCCTGCATTTCATAACAGGACAGTTTTAAACCGGAATACTGGAGCAACAAGACAAGTAAATTACACTTATTCGCAGGGGACGTACCGAAGATGGCTGCCGTCATAGAATGCACTTGCGCTTCACGGTTTGTCGATCATCTACCACGGTTTAAGGCGGCTTCAGCATTTTCCGCCCGTTTGAGCAAGTTGGCCTTTTCAGTGGCCCAGACAGCCTGTTCCTTCTTCATGTTGTCCTTCGTCTCTTCTGCAGCAGCCAGGGCAATAGTCAGCTCCTTCTTGGCCTTGTCTGTCTCGGCCTGCTGGGTCTCCAATGCTGCCCGTAAATCGGCAATCCGATCATCCTTGATCGCCACATCAGCCTGCATATTGATAGCATCATTAGCCAGCAATTAAAGTGCAAGTCTCAACCACACAACATCGTTATATGCTTGACACTTGGGGGCTAATGTACCTTCAATTGTTTCTGCTACTAATACATGGAAAAGTCCCAAGTTCAATACGCGTATTCAACTCGGCACTTGGGGGCTAATGGCTATTTGATTTTACTAAAGTGTTGATAAGCAGCTTTTGGAGTACCGGTTTAGGTTTACATACATAAACCGGCCTTGGTGGTTATGCGGGAGAATTGCAAAGTCTATCAGGGAAAATTAGCAAGTGCCAGTTTGATCAAAGACTGCAAACCGGCCCTTGGGGGCTACAAGGATTACTATACCGATATTAAGGAAAGGAGCGTTACCTCAAACTTATCTCTCATCAGTTTCACCAAGCCAGCTTCATAATCACGGCTACTGTAAAGCCGGTTTAGGTATCCGGAATGAAGGTCTTGGGCGCTCATAGCGGCATATGTTTCCAGCTCTACATTCCATTTTCCTTTCTTAAAAGCGGCAGAGTCCTCTTTCACAGTGTGCCGAGTTAAAGTAGCGGCATTTCCCGGTTCAGAGTGGCCTGTTCCAGTAATTACCACGTCGTCATCTTTCGATTCGACGGATTGAGTGGGCACAGTGGTTTTGGCAGGGCTATGAGGCTTTTCAGACTGGATGGCGCTGGCAGGCGGATCAACAGACATTGAAGCATCTGTAGGCCTCTCCTCTGGAATCACATCTTCTTGAACCGGGGGATTGTTCGGAATATCTTCAAAAGCAACATTTTCATGATCCGGTGCCTGCTCATGATCTGAGGCGGCAGCCTCCTCAGTGGTTTTCTCCAAACGAGCTTTCTTGCTGGGTTTCGGTTTGGTCCTGAAGAAACAGGAATAAGACATGTACATTACAGAAGAAATTGACAAATATGTGGTCATATTGACTTACCCGACAGCTATCTTCAGTGGCGGCAGCTGAGTGGCTGACGATTCGCCAGAGGACGAATGAGAGGTGACCTGATAATCGGAGTCGGACGGATTAAGAGGTTGACGGAATAAACCCGCTTTGGAATTCAAGGTAATAAAATGGTTGGAAACCTCGGTGCGGCGCTTTCGAGCCGGGCTGTTGGGTAAACCGCGAAGTAACTACCGTCCATCAGGCCGGGTTGTGCGGCGGCCTCGTGCTGCTGCGTCTTCATAAGTTTGGGATCCAAGTGAGCAAGAGGATGAGAAAAGTTAACTTTCCGGTTTGCCCGGCGAAATTTTGGTGAAGGTAAGCTTGTTGAATCGGAAGAGAGAATGGTTACCTCGGCAACTCCAGCGTTGCTTGGCTTCAGGCCAGCGTCATCGACAAGCATCGTCATCAATAAGGCGTGTAAAAACAAGCCAAGAGAATCAAGTTCGGATTACCCACATCATCATCGATGGCGGATCGACAAAGCCGTGGTTTTCCTCTTGTGGGCGGATTTCTTGACAACTTTCGTTTTGGGCCGGTTTTGCCGCCCAGCCTTATCCACTTTATCTTGCGAGTTTCTTGCTCCAAAATGGATCGTCACCTGGATCGGAAATAATTGAGAATTGCAAGTATGAAAGTAATGGTAAAATTAATGATGGCGCATCGAGAGGTTTACCGCAGAGGTGCGTTGAAGGTGCGATGAGCCAAGCGGTTTGGGCACGAGGTGCTCGGTTCGTTCAACATCTTCCTCATTTGAATCTGTGACTTCATCTTGAGACAATTCTATTTTGGTGTGTCGGAGTGGGTCATCGACATCGCCGGTATCTTGGCACATCAAACCGAACGCCGGCTCGGAGGCGGTATGCCCCAAGATAACCAGCAGCGTGCGAGATCGATTCCAGTTAAACCGTTGGCCATAAAGGCCCGGAGCTTGGATAGTTGGGGAGCATATCTGCTTCTCTCTTTCGCGGTCAATCGTTGTGGAAAGGGATGTGTGTTCTTGAGCCGCTCTGGCGGAAGCCGTAAAGGATTTTCACCTTGAGGGAGGTGTCTCTGAGAGAACCAAGTTGCGTTCCATTCTTTGGGATGAGAGTGAGCTTCACATGGGGATAAGTGATCTCTTTTCTCTTCTGGATAGCCATACCGCCCAATTCAGTATTGGGGCCATCGGTGAATTCGCTACGGCGGTTTAGGTGGAAAAGATCCCGGAACAGCTCGACAGAAGGCTCCTCTTGCGAGATAAGCTTCTGACAAGACTTGAAAATGACACAAGTTGGTGATGAATTGGGGCCGATATCTTGAGGGCGGAGTTGAAAGTTGGCCATTACGTCCCGGTAAAACTTTGACCCGGGCGGTTTGAAACCCCGGAACAAGTGATCTGCGAAAATAACAACTTCACCTTCCTGGGGAGTGGGAGGACATTCCTCACCAGGAACCCTCCAATGGATGGTGTTTCGATTATCCAAAGCGCCAATGGACACCAAAACTCATTCAGTTGTGTCTCAGAGACGTGGGAAGGGACCCAGTTGCATTCATACACCTGTTTGGCCATCATGAGGTCTACAAGGAGAAGAATCCGGTTTAAGAAAATACTCATTACAGAGTAATTGATCCAAGATATGACAAACCGGAGGGTGATCCGATGAATCAGTTCGATACGGTATGGTGTCAGACATATATTGGCGGTTCAACACAGGAACTAATGGTATGCTGATGCCGGTTTAGCAATTTTTGTTTCTATGGTGAGTTAAACCGCCTAATCTTGGCTTCAGAGGAAATCGACAGAAACAAGTTTCACAAGAGTTCATGTTTATCATGGATCAAACGCGCGTTTTCGTAAAAAGCAGAAAGGCGTCGCGAAAGTAAAGAAGAAGCAGGAAATGCACTATGAGGTATACGTATGTATATGCGGAAGAGCTATGGGATTTAGATGAGAAAGCGCAATGACACGCATTTAATCTTCGTTTGGTACAAAACAGGGATCATAATATCGCTCAGAGGCTAGGAAAGTGAAAGCATATGAAGAACACGGACGAAGCTTGAACCCTAGAACAGATCTAAAGATGATGAACAGATTAACGAAGGATAAGAGATTTACCGGAAACAGAAGGAGTTAATGTGAAAGGTCGCAGTATTCTGGTCCGAACAGGTTGATGCAGCGGCCACGGACGAAGCAGAGGTCGATGGCGACGACGGAGCTCTGGAGGCAGCGGCGCAAGGAAGAAGACGAAGAGGGAGCGAAGGGAGAAAACCGAATGACCCTTCGGTCTTATTTATAAGGCAAGAAAACTAGGTCAAGCGCGTGAATCCAGGGACGGTCATTAAAGAAGGTGCTATAAAGGATAAGCTTCAAGATGACGTCAGGCCGATTTACAGTGACCGGAAGCAATGATGTCATGCCGGTTGACAGTGATGACAAGATGACGACTTATTATACAAGGAAGATATCCAAGATGCAGGTTTTATAAAGGATTGACATGAACCAGTTCAAATCAATCTGGGGCCTAATGTTGGGGATATTACCACTAGGTGTAAACCGGCCGTGATTGAGCCGGGTTAGCTCTGCTAGTGGTGTAGTTATGGAAAGGCCCAAGGCCTATAGTCGGTTTAGAGCTTGTAGCCGTGAACTGGCCTGATGTATGACTTGTATTGTAAGTTAGGAATAGAGAGATGCCAACCGGGATACGAGTATGAACCGGTTGGGACTCTGCAAACCGACGGGCGTCACTCGTGTATATAAGGGGACGACCCGGCGGCGGTTCAAAACAGACAACAACATCTCGAGCCTAGGCGAAGCTTGTTTGCTCCCTAGCCATCGAGACTACATCAATTCCATCACAACTAGACGTAGGCTTTTACCTTCATCGAAGGGGCCGAACTAGTATAAAACCCCCGTGTCTTTGTGTCCGTTTAACCCCTACAAGTAAACCCGTAGCGATGGCTCCACGACTAAGTCCTCATGCTAGGACATCTGCCGTGACAAATCCACGACAGTAGCCTTGCGTATTTTCTTTGTCAGCGCATAGTTGCACATTTTCCGGGCACAACTACCAAAACCAACCCCGACGACACCTACAGTGACACGTCTCTTTATGAGATATGTGTATCTCTCTCACTGACCCCGACCTTTGGAGGTGATCTGGCAGTTTTATTACCTTCCACCACGGTAAATAAACCAGCCCAGATGCTATATAAGAAGGCCACCTTGTGACCTTACCCAGCAACCCTCACCTCGTGCACCACTCTCACAACCATTTCTTGCCATGCCGAGCCCTAGTATTTATCGGAGAACCCCAGATGCCACCCCAGGTAGCTTTGTCAAAATACTGTGGGATTTTTCCTGCAGTACCATGGGTTCAACCCAGCCACCCCAGTACGAGCTGTTCAAATCAAGAATCACCCCATCCACCTCGGAATATTGGCAGCAGTACACATTCCTCCTGTAGACCCAAACCAAGATCCAACGGAGGTTTCCTTCGTAGGGAAATCTATGTCGACCCCACGCTTGGCCATAGAAGCTGCTGCGAATGAAGCAATTGCTCGTCTTCGATCCGCAGTACCTTATGCCCGCGAACAAGGATATTATTATTTTCCGAGCCGTGCAACACCCGGAGGAGTGACATCTTTTCCCGGTGGACGGATTGAGAGACCCAATGCTAGCCAACCTTATCCATACATCATCGCTCAAGAGCATTTGAACCAGTAGTGATGGATTATCTCCAGTCTCGCTGATTTGAATCCTCAGTTGCCATCGGCGAACCTCGAGGCCCGACCAAGAGAGACTCATACATCGATTGGTCAATCCACTTCCTCCGATAGAAGAGGAGTGTATTCCATTGCCGAGACTTTTCTCAAGACCCCGCCCGATTACCTTTCTCATTTTAGATGTCACTACTGTGTTTGTCATTTCAGCATTTATTATAACGTTGTATCTTATGCATGGTACCTCAAATTTGTGCGACGAGTCGAGTATTTAGTTTCTACTTATGCGAGTGGTTGTCTTCGCGAATAACCTGTGTAACCGCGAAAATCCTGGAATGAGATTTCTTTTTCCAGAATTGCTACATCTTTTATCCTCTCACGGCATGGATTATTTTTATTCACGCAGCACCACGGCAGCAGACTCACAACCTCTCGTACACATATGGAGTATTTATTTTTCACAACGGCTCTTAGAAAATCTCGAGGACGAGATTTTTTCTTAAGGGGGGTAGTAATTGTAACACCCCAAAAATTTAACCAGGTTTTAGTTATTAAAATTTTTGCCAAGAGTTTAAAAATTTTGCCTGCAAGTATATCCCTGTTGATTTCAAAACTTTTCCTTTTATATTAAGAAATTTTTCCCAAGTGGATCCTTCCAACACATATTGGACTTATTTTCCCTCTCATTTAAAAACAGCTCTCAATCAGTAGATTTACTTATTAAATTATTTCACCCTGAGCTTTATTCATTAAAATGACTTGTTTTAAGTTGTTGGAGATCTTTTTGAACTACAACCATTTGATATATTTATCTAAAAATCTAACCAAAATTTGGAGATGTCATGTGATGTCTCTAGATCACTTTTGTGCAATAATATATTTCATTCATTGCATATTTTGAGTGCTACACATGTTTTTCTCCACTGGTCCAGTGAACAGTTTTGCACTACAACCCTTTTAAATATTCGTTTCTAGCTTCCACCAAAATTTTGGGATGTCAGTAGGAGCATATGATTCCATTATATGCATAAATCCAAGGATGTTTTGAAATTTTGAGTGAAACAACCTCATCTTCATTCTGGTCCAACATGATGGTTTGTACAGCAACCATATTCTTGCTTACTCTTTGGCCCTAGATTCTTTTCCCTACTTGTAGTCCTCCATGCTAAACCCCTAAGTCCAGGAGCACGCACTCATTGGATCATTCCTGCTTCATGAAATAATGCCATTCACCTCCTGTCCAGATTTGAAGTTTTGCAAAACTTGCACTAGCAAGTTTATGCTTTTCACCAACTAACCTCACCACCCTCTTGTGCATCCAAAGAGACACTGATCTGGAAGGATTGGTCACTCCAAGAAAAGCCTAGGTGCCTGTGGCATTTTGTCAAACACCTTGAGTGCATAGCCAGATTTGGCATGATTTCAAGTCTACATTGTGAACTTGGTCTCCTGACCAAACCACCACGTCCCTTGTTACCCTTACTAAACCTAGACTAGCCCTAGTTCTTGCCAGCCTCAACCGCGACCTCTAGGCCACCCTGGCATTTCATCGAACACCTTCCGTGCGTGCACTGGACGTGCCCAGAGCGTGCTTATTGCATGAGCCGTGCGCCCGAGCCGCCGCGTCACGCCCCGCACTCACTCCAGCCCGTGACCGACCGCAGCCAGCACGCCGTGTCCCCTTGCGCGCCACATGCTCCCCCCTCACAGCAACGCGCCAAGCCGCCTTGGTAGCCTACAGCGCCGCCGACAGAGCTTTTGGCAGCACACCGGCGTCCGCAGCACGCATCTGCCACGGTCGGCGCCGCCAAAGCCACCCCGGCTCGCCACCTGCCCCTGGGAACAGCGCAAGCTTATCCCCTCGCTCGTCGGCTAGCTCCCGTCGTTGCCACGACGCCCTTATCGCCGGCCGCCTCGGAACCGACCTCCACCGCCTATATAAGGACCCGGAGCTCAATCGAGACCTCGAGCAACCTCATATGATCCTCCTAGTGTTGCCTTTGCCAGCAGTCGAGTAGGGGAAGGTCTTCTTCCCTGAGTCCGGCCGGTTCGGTCGCCGCCAAGCCCCGGCCGATTCCATCGCCACCAGTGCCTCCCCCTCTCCACTCTCTCCACCAAGAGCTCTCCCTCCCTCTCGCGAGTACCACCCCATGCTCAATCTTGGCCGGAGACCACCGCAGCCCCAAACTCACTTTGTCCCCGGAGCCTCCTCCGCCGCGGAGCTCGTCGCCGACGGCTCCCTCCGTCCCCATCACTCCCTCGACCACCGGGAGGACCGCCTAGGAGTGGCGGATCCATCCCTGCACTCGGATGCCCGCGAAGAACCGCCTGTCACGGCGGGGCGATCGCCGGACGCCCCGCCTCTGCTCGGGCAGAGAAGAGGAGGGAGTGGGGACTGGTCAAACCTGACTAGTGGGCCCCTGGACCCACTGTTAGAGACCCAGCCCCGCCTCCACGTGTTTAAGTGGAAGCGCAAAACCCCGAGTACGTCTCCCCTGTTCGAAGGCGTATTCTGCCCGAAACGTTTTCTTTCCTGTTTTGTTTTAAATAATAGATTTTTGACCAAACTTTGACCAGCTGTATCTTTTTGAATATAGCTCCAAATAAATTAATTCTTTCTCCTACCTCTTTCAAATATGGTCTAGTTTATTTTAAGATTTATTTAAAAAAATTCAAAACAACTTTTTGTGCTGTTTTGATTTTGTGTGTTAATTCAAATATATTCTTTTAATAGGATTTTTGAAGATTTCAAGATGTTTTGGATTGCACCCTGTTTTCCCATAACCTAAAGGCAAGCATTCTTAACCCCGGCATAATATTATTGTGTGTTCGATGACACGTTTATAACATCACCTCACTTTGGAGGAACTTGTTATTTCATGTGATATGATCATATGCATGGGTGCATGTTAGTGATTTCCACGCTGTTGGAAATGAACACACTTGTGATGATAATCATCCTCATGTGCCTTGCATGCATACCGGCAGGAACCCGGGAAAACCTCTGCCTTGGGTAGGCATGAGTTTGTCGCCGGTCTCTGTCGGGGCGGTTATGTCTAGTATGGCATAGTAAGGTAATATGAGCGGTGACTCTGTTGGTTGAAATATATTCGTTATGTTAATCATGCAAGGAATACTTAAACCTCCTGAGTCGACCGTAGATCGAGTCTTGTTCCAGTAACCCCCATACTTGTTTCATACTACCACTCGTCTCTACAACAAGTAGAGTACGGTTCAGTAATTTGTCAACCCCTTTCTAGCACACACCATACAGAGGGGTCGGGATGAGGGTACCACGGCCATGGATTAAAGCCAGTCATCCGGTCAGGGGGCATGGGTGTTTCGGTTGTAGCCGAGGGGGTAGCTTCCCCGGTGTTGCGCGCGATATAAATTTTGTGATCCCATGCTAATTGAGGTTGTAGCCTCCCCACTTAGAGTTTTGCTTAACGAGTGTCATGGGTGATTCCGCACACCGTGAGTTAAGTCGGTGTGTGCAAGTCAGTGCGTTTTCATTTAAAAGACCGTGAAGCGGAATTAGTCCCAATGGACTAAAGGAATCATTACTCGTGGGTAAAGAGTACACCCTCTGCAGAGATTAAACCTATTCAATAGTCGTGTCCATGGTTAAGGACTACGATGCAGGATGGGTCAAGTGTCGGTCTTAGTGTCGGTCTTCGGAGGTGAAACTGTTAACCAGAACTGGAACTACTACTTGTGACTTGTGATAATTATGATTATTTTTTATTGTTGACTAACCCGTGATATTATTGTTATTATCGAGTATCTCTGGGATGGTTATACCTCCGGGTTATTCACTATGATTGTTTATTTTAAAGCCCTTTATGTGGTGTCGCTCAGACGCCTGACTGTAGCATTTCTTTTAAAGCCCTTTATGTGGTGTCGCTCAGATGCCCGACTGTGGCATTTCTTTTAAAGCCCTTTATGTGGTGTCGCTCAGATGCCGGACTGTGGCATTTCTTTTAAAGCCCTTTATGTGGTGTCGCTCAGACGCCCGACTGTGGCATTTCTTTTAAAGCCCTTTACGTGGTGTCACTCAGACGCCCGACTATGGCATTTCTTTTAAAGCCCTTTATGTTGTGTCGCTCAGATGCCCGACTGTGGCATTTCTTCTAAAGCCCTTTATGTGGTGTCGCTCGACGCCTTCGATTGTAACATTTCTTTTAAAGCCCTTTATGTGGTGTCGCTCGACGCCTTGATCGTGGCATTCGTTTAAAGCCTTTTATGTGGTGTCGCTAAGACGCCCAACTGTGGCATTGCTTGTTATTTATTTCATAAATTTTAATACTACTATGTTAATGCATTTTCATAAATAACCGCTTGCACACATCAGAATTTATTTACTTTTTTTGACTGACGTCATGAGCCTAAAATATTTTTAGCACACCATCGTTATGTTATACCTGTGTTCATAATGTTTGTGAGTACATTCAAAGTACTCACTGGCTTGTCCCTGGCTATTGTCTTGGCCAGATTTTCTTGCACGGAGAGGAGCGACGCGATGACAGCCCCGGAACCTAAGCAACGGAGATAGCAGCCTCGCGGAGATAGGAGTTAACCTGGCCAGCTGTTCCTGTTGGGAAATGGAGTCCCATAGACCCTGATGGTCCTCAAACCGCTTCCGCCCTTAACCACTAGAAACTATTTGTTGTACTCACAGGCCAGAATGGTCTTGTACTACATATTTTGTATTTTTGCTTTGAATTTCTGTATCAAGTTGGAGCCTCATCAGCTAATAGTAATCCTGGGGCTGATGAGCACGACGGTCTTTTTCTGGAAATTTATACCCGGAAAAACCGGTCGCCACAATTTGTTTGCATTTGTTTGTGGAAAAGAAAAAATGGATATGTTCGTGCTATTGGATTGGGTCCAACTCCATCTGAACTAGAGTTGCCTGTAAGCCAGCAGTATATATCTACAAAGCTTCAAATGGCAGTGGAGGCATGTCGTGTATCTCACCAAAAGCTGGAACATCTGCAAGAACATATGGATGATATGAAGAAGAAAATGACACAAATGGATGACATTAAGAAGCAAATGGTTGAGATGATGGAACTTCTTTTGTCTTCACAAGGGCAACGAGATCAACCCAATAGCACACCTGCTGCATCAGCACAACAGGTAACACGATAGTTCTACTATATTGTATCTCTGCAATAGTGGAACATGTAGTGCTATGATTTCTTTATAGTTATATTTAGTAACATCTGCAATGATTGATTTTAATGTAGAGCATGAGGACAAGAGAAGCTAGTAATACTGAAGAAGGTAATACTATTCTGGAGGACGTGGCCTAGTCAAATGCTATTGGAATTGGAAGAAGAGTTGTTAACGTAGAGAAACCTGACAAGCAACAAGGGGTAAACCTTTCTTTCCTACATAGAAGATGTTATGCCCTCCTTTTTGATTGTAATGCTATGCTATGATTCAACTTCATTTGAATTTAATGCTATGATACAACTTGAATGAAAATTCATTTGACTTAAGTCAGAACGATAATTCATTTAACTAGATCTTGTCAATATGATGCTTTATTAACTTAAGTTTTTCTGCTTGGGATTTCCTATGCTTTTCTACACAATAATATGTATTTGTACACTTGAACTTGCTTCTTTAAAATGAATGTATGTTTTGAATTACAATTTTTCCCTATAGGGTGGAAGAGATGTGATACTATATAGCATAACTAGACCCTTAAGTGTCCCTGTTGCCAAAGGAACAATTCAAACAACCAATCCAATGGCTGTGGTGGAGGGTGAGCCTCTAGGTTCTCAATTTGTTGAAATTGTCGTCTATTCGGTGTTCAAAAGGGAAACTCAGTTGCCTCATCCATATGGAGATGTGCTTACCATGGCAGATGCTAAGGGTAAATCAATTGCATGGCCATCTGCTATGGTAAGAATCTAGAGCACTTGATTTCTTTTCTTTTCCACTGATTGGTCACCTATTGGCCATGGGAGATACTAAGTAGTGATTATTGTTATAGATGAAAGATGCACAGAAGGCAGCCAATGTGCCACGAGGTGCAGGTACTATGACATACTCCATACTTCAAGTTTACTATGATCCTTTATTTTCCTTGTATTTTGTGATTGTTGTGCCATCAGCAGCTTTTTATGTGATGTGATGAAATTGTTGTGATTGGAAATAGTGGAATGCTTGTTGAATGTGAGAAACCATCTGTTTATTGCTGGGACAAATCCATAGCATGTTTTTCGCCTATCTAATTCCTGTTAGCACTTCACTAGCTAATGTTATGTTCTTTGCATTTTATTCTTTTTTACTGCCTTTTTTAATTGTAAACCTGAGTGAGATATTGATTGTTTGCATTTGTGGGTTTTCATAATTTATTGGATCACTTTGCTGAGTGTGAGAGACTGGCCAGAACAACTTGTAGCCAGAGGTGTCCTATATTACATTCAAACACAGGAGTAGTGTGTAGAATTATGCATTGTTTTATTCTCAATGTAAATGTCCTGGAACAAATTTGTCATGGTTTTTTATTCTCAATGTGCCCTGGTGATCTCTTCTCAATGTACTATGCTTTCTATGAAACTTCAATGTAAATAATTTCTAAATCCTATTTGTAATTTATTAAGGAGAATAAAACCATGCATAATCTGTTCCTGCCAATCTTTATTTGAACTTTGAACATTTTTGGAGTTGAATGTTCACTTACTTGAGAATTTTTTATGGATTTTAGGTACTTAGCCACCAAGCGCATGGATATGATGACTTGGAGTGTCATGGAACATTTGGCTGTTTGCAGTATTTTGGACCGGCCAACTTCAACCATGCCATGAATCTTCTATGTGTTATTTGGTGCTTCAAGTATTTTGGAGTAGAACTTTGTGCTCATGTATGTGACTTGTGTTCTGGACTAGTGTTTGAACTCTTTTAGACCAGCAAGTAGTGCTCCTATTAATGCGACTTGTTTTGTTATGAACCTGGGTCAAACATATGCGGTGCTCATGGATGGGCAAACTATGTTGGTTGTTGTGAACTTGGGTCAATATATATGTATGTTGTCATCTTGATGCTCTTTATGGATGAAATTTGAGCATTGTATATGTATATCAAATATTTTCATTCTGATGTTGTTTGTGGATGACACTTGAGCACCGCATATGTGCCAAATTATTGTTTTGGTTGTACACTTTATATGGATGTTGCATGTTACCTGTTGGCCACGGTACGTACCTATCTTCACAGAGTAAGTGTCGGGAAACGTACCTAACTAGTTGGACATAATGAGTGTCGGCAAAGGTATGTACCTACCTTGACAGATTAAGTGTCGGCCAAGGTATGTATCTACCTGGACAGATTAAGTGTCGGCAAAAGCATATACCTAGAGGGACAAACTATGTGTCGACAAAAGTAGGGTGTATGCCCACAAAAGAACTGTCGGGGTAGATAGGGTGTACGCCCACAAACCAACTGTCGGGATAGGTAGGGTGTATGACCGCAGGAAATGTGTCGGCGTAGGTGGGGTGTATGCCGACTGAACATGTGTCAGGAAGTAAATAACCGTCGGCAATACCTTTGCCAACAGCAAGTCCTCCGACTGTTTTATCTTTTGTCGGCATAGCTGTTAGCTACAATTTATGTGTCGGCAAAGGTACCCTATGCCAACAGATAGGTGTGTCACCAAATCTTGACCGTGGTGTAGTGTTCATTTTGCTGATATGTGGGGCATCCAGCAATGGGGTCCACATGCCATATGCACAAATTAGAGTGCACAACTGCACGGTCGACACACCCCGGTCGTAGCGCCGCAGTAATGCCCAATGAGCCGTCAAATCACACACCCCCCTTCCAGCTTTAGCAGTAAGCTGGACGGACAAAGCGGCAATATTTAACTGGGCCTGAATCCCCTTCTCTCGCGTCTGCTTGTTCAGAGAAAACCCCCTCTCGGCGATTGCATAGGGTTTTCTCATGGAGAACTAGGTACGAATTCTTCATCCATCCCCGATAAACCCAAGTCCCTTGGTTGCGGGTAATCCTAGGATGGCAGTAGCCGCCGTTGATGCATTTTTCTTCCTACTGAATCTAGTGTGTTTCATTTGCAATGCCCAAAGTGTGAGGACCCTACAGGTTTCTGCGCCCTCGGCGAGACGCCACACTTGTTCCTTCTCATCCTAACACTGGATTTTAAAACGTGCACAGTTTGTTCCTAGAATCCTCTTTTCTATCCGGGAGGGTGGGGTTCTTTTGAACATGCTGTCGACTAATTTGGAAATTTGGATTTCTATATTTGCATAAAAGGTACTACTAGTACAACGATCAACACTGACGTGAAGGAGGAAGTTATTTCTAGATTTGGATAGGGAATACATTGTGTTCTCATATTATTTTTCCTGCAACGCATTATTTGCTCTGCCAGAATACATGTACTCGAGATGCGCGGCCTTGCCATAACTGAATACACCAGTTTAATGGTCACAGTGAAGACAAGCCATGGATATAAGTTCCGAGTTGGGTTCATGAACCAAGAAGATTGCTGCTTCTTTATGGACGAACTTGAATAAACTTTCTCAAGTGTTACAGATTGAAAGTTGGCGCACGAATGTTGATGGAAATAGCAGAACCTAGTCTCATCTTCATTGTGATCTTCCACCCTGATGTCGTTCCAATTGTTCATCCATGTTAGTTTTGTATCCGGTTCTTGCTTGTTGCCTCGATTACTTCTTAATCCACCTATTCTATCTAACTAATCACAATTTAATAACTTTAGAAGTGGCAGCGAATTTCTCACAAGATGCTACTTCTAACTAATATTTTCTTATAATTGGTGGCACGTGTAGATTTTTTTAGAGTTAAGCAGGCTGCTTGTTTGTTATTCCGTAATAACTCGGCTGTTACTGATGGCACTGAAGTTGGCTGGGACGACATCCACAAGTTCCTACACTTTATTGATCGTCTTGAGGTCCTTGTGGGGCGTTTCAATGGTGGAAGGCCACGTGGGATATGTGTGCCACTGCTGCACTCGTTAAACAGGTCCAACTGTATCGAGAAACTTATGGTACGAGTTGTTTTCTGTTATATATGTTGTTCATAAACTATTGCTTATACATAGTTTTACAGTTGTGATCTTGTTAAAACAGAAACTGCCCAGTTCTATTGTTCCTATACAGATGCCTGACCATGGTCGGGTTAGACTTGCGCTTGGTCACAACATGATGTTTATGTCGACTTAATCCATTCCCCTTGGAGGTGAAAATATACTTATTCATGGGTGGCCTCAAATAATGAAGGTCCGTCCATCTTGGAGAATAGGACAGAAGATTATGTTCCTACTTTTCCATGGCTCTAAAGCGAATATCCTGTTTATTGTCCACATTGCGAGATGAAGCCGCTTTCAGAAGGTTGTGGATGCGCGGGGTGGTGCCTGGGCCTTGTCCTGGGGCTTGGCGGCCTCACCCTTGGTTAACTGTAGGCAAAGTAGCATTTTTCGAGGCGTTCTTTGTACAGTTGAACCTGTATAAGTACTCATACTGCTTTCAGCTATGGTTGTTAAGTGCCCCTGCTGGTTTCAGTTAAGGTTGTTAAGTGCTCCTGCTGCTTTTACAGTCTGTCGTGTTTCTTCAGTCCTGTCTTCCTCCATCCGCCAAAACCAAACCAGCGCCGACGGGGCCGCCTGCCTTCGCCTCCCATGGCTGGTTGCGCCTCAGTGCATGCATCGCCACCCCACCATCTCCTAAATCGTTAACACCGACGTCCGAGGCCTCGCCGTCGTCCTCCGCGCGCTTTGGTGCACTCGCCGCGGCACCGCCCTCTCGCGTTGTCAACATTGTCAACAAACAACAGAAATCGGCAGAAGTACGTGGAGAGGATGACAGTAGGGGCCCACCATGTCAGCGTATGGAAAAATAAAATGCTTCCTCCTAGTGTTTTCCTGACATCTAGGACCCACGACATTTTGAGCATATATAGTCAATAGACAAGAGAATAGCACAAGATCGGCTAACACCTGGGATGTAGCTGCTCGAGCAGTATTTTTTTCGTTATTGTTGAGACGGAGCAGGGTTTGAACTGGGTTGTGGCCCGTCTAGCCCAGGCTTATATTTTATGTTCACCATGTGACCAGCCCAACTATTTTTTCTTTGTGAAAATGAGCGCAGTTTATTTTTTCTGAAGAATACCCAATCCAGGCCTACTTATTTTTCTACGCCCTGATGGGCTGCAACTCTTTCAAGACGCCTGCAAATCTTGAAAGTAATATGAAATGGGTTGTAAATATAAAAACAGATGAGAAATTGGCAACTATTTTATAATTTCTGAATTTTTTCACATTTTTAGATTCCTATTTCACTGGGCATTAACCTAATTTAAATATATCTTCAAAACTTTAAATCTGGCTCGACATTTCAGTATTAAAAATAGTTTGGAACCCACAGAAATATGCGAAATTGGCCCTGGCCAACCAATTAAAAACAGACTGCAATAAATTGCATAAGAAGTTGCAATGAGCTATATATAAATTATTTTAAAAAGAGGGAATGGTCTGACTTGCGGGCCTATTAAGTTGACGTGTATGCAAGAATTTTTTTAGTTATTACATACGTCAACAAACGATTCTAGCAGACGTAACAGTTGGATGTCAATCCAACGGCCGTCGTGTTTCTTCAATCTCTGGTCTTCTTGCTCCAGCCGCCAAATCCAAAGACCGGAGGACCGCTTTGCTCCGCCTCCGTGGCGGCTCTGCTGCCAGTGAGCCTCACCGCCCCCTACTACTCCCACCACTGGCCACGGCATCCCTGTACTCATCCACACCCCCTGTTATTCTGCGGCGATGGTAGCCTCACACCGCAGCCGAACCAGTGAACCCTCGTACTCCTCTCCACGCGGACTTCCACTGCCGCGTCTTCCCCGGCTCCGTGTCGTCCCCTTCCTAGGTCTCATCGTCATCCACCGCCGTGGTGCTCTCGGCGTGGCGTGGTCAATGTGGTCAACGATCGACTTCCATCGGAAGAGTACTGTATGTTGAGAGGCTGACAGTTGGGTTCATGGTAGCCGCAAGGAAGTGCCTTCTTATTACGCGCAAAATAATAATTCCTCCACCTAACAACAGGGACCCACCGGACGGGCCATCGTATTTCGCGAAAAAAATGTTTCCCCTTGACTGCTGGGACCGATCGGATGGGCCACCGTATTTCGCAAAAAAACGTTCCCCCCGCTGTCAGCTCGGATCCACCGGAAGTGCCTCGTTACGCACAAAAAATGAATACTCCCCCTGCTAGCTGGGACCCACCTTGGTGGGAGGCTGACTTGTGGGCCTACTAAGTTGACGGGGACGGAAGGCTTTGTTAACTTAGTCAATATGAACGATTCTAGATCTAGTGACCGTACGATGTCCATCCAACGGCCATAGTGCTTCTTCAACCTCTGGTCTTCTTGCTCCAGCCGCCCAAACTAGCGTCGGTTGTGTTGCGTGCTCCTGCCTCCCATGGTTGTCTGTGATAACACGGAGGCCTCACGGCTCCCTACTACTCCCACCGCTGGCCAGGCCATACCTCTACTCACCCACGCCCCTGTTATTCTGCAGCGACGGCAGCCTCACACTGCAGCCGAACCAGTGAACCCTTATACTCCTCTACACGTGGGCATCCACTGCCGTGTCTTCCCTGGCTCTGCGTCGTCCCCTTCCTAGGCCTCGCAGTCATCCACCGCCCCGGTGCTCTCGGCGCGGCATGGTCAACGGGGTCAAGGAACAACTTCCATCGGCCGTGGACTGTATGTGGAGAGGCTGATAGCTGGGTCCACGGCCGCAGCAAGGAAGTGCCTCCTTATTACGCGGATAATAATGATTACTCCACATGACAGCAGGGACCCACGGATAGGCCACCGTATTTCACGAAAAAAATGTTTCCCCCCTGACTGCTGGGACCTACCGCTACATCTTTGCACGCAAGGAAGTGCGTCCATATTACAGGCAAAAAAATATGATTCGCACCCTAACTGCTGGGACCCACCAGCTACATCTTCGCACGCAAGGAAGTGCCTGACAGTCGGGACCCACCTGGTCGAAGCGTACGTAGCGTTGTCATTCTGGTTGCAAATGTGTACTTACACAGTGGCGGAGCTACATGGGGACCAACCTAGGACATGGCCCCCAAGCTCACAAGAAAACATGTACATACTCCTCTGTAGCATGTAGATGTAGAGGCGCGCACGTGTCGTAGTATAGGCACGCATGTAGCATGTACACGTACGTACAGCGGCCAGGGTCCAAGAAAGTAAATATGGCCACGTACGTACATACAGGCGGAGTCTCGAACGCCTACTCGCGCATACGTACGGATAGGGCTCGTGTACATGGCTGGGTCGGAACGGAGAAACTGCATCATCGTCGTGTTAATGGGGAGCCAACTGGGTCGGAACGGAATGCGTCGTCGTGTTCATCGGGAGGGCTTAGACGGAACAGCCGATGGAAACGAGGCCTGGCGTACTGCAGAACGGAGGAAACGGCCTTGTATTCGACTGGCCACGGTTGAAACGGGATCCTGTTCATCGGGAGGGGTCTGGCGTACCGCAAAACAGAGGAAACGGACTTCTGTTGGACCTCCTACGGTCGAAATGGGGTCCTGTTGATCGGGGGGGTGTGGCGTACCGCAAAACGGAGGAAACGGACCTGTGTTGGAGTGCTACGTCGAAACGGGGGTCCTGTTCACTGGGAGGGGTGTGGCGTACCGCAAAACGGGACTCCACAGGGTACTGTTAATCTCCACTGTCGACCTCCTCCAGCCTCCACGGGCTACTGTTCATCCACCGTCGACCTCCTCCAGCCTCCAGTTGCGACTGTTCATCCACGAGCTCATGTTCATCCAGCCTCCACCACGCGCTATGCTACCTCTTGAGCATGCATTGGTTTTCCCATGAAGAGTAGAGGGTGATGCAGCAAAGTAGCGTAAGTATTTCTGTCAGTTTTTGAGAACCAAGGTATCAATCTAGTAGGAGGCTACACTCAAATCCCTCGTACCTGCACAAACAAATAAGAACCTCGCAACCAACGCGATAAAGGGGTTGTCAATCCCTTCACGGCCACTTGCAAAAGTGAGATCTAATAGAGATAATAAGATAAATATTTTGATATTTTTATGATATAGATTGGAAAGTAAAGATTGCAAAATAAAATAGATCGGAAACTTATATGATGGAAAGTAGACCCGGGGGCCATAGGTTTCACTAGTGGCTTATCTCAAGATAGCATAAGTATTATGGTGGGTGAACAAATTACTGTCGACCAATTGATAGAAAAGTCCATAGTTATGAGAATATCTAGGCATGATCATGTATATAGGCATCACGTCCGCGACAAGTAGATCGAAATTATTCTGCATCTACTACTATTACTCCACACATCGACCGCTATCCAGCATGCATCTAGAGTATTAAGTTCATAAGAACAGAGTAACGCATTAGGCAAGATCACATGATGTAGAGGGATAAACTCAAGCAATATGATATAAACCCCATCTTTTTATCCTTGATGGCAACAATACTATACGTGCCTTGCAGCCCCTGCTGTCACTGGCAAAGGACACCGCAAGATTGAACCCAAAGCTAAGCACTTCTCCCATTGCAAGAAAGATCAATCTAGTAGGCCAAACCAAACTGATAATTCAAAGAGACTTGCAAAGATAACAAATCATACATAAAAGAATTCAGAGATTCAAATATTGTTCATAGATAATCTTTATCATAAACCCATAATTCATCGGATCTCGACAAACACACCGCAAAAAGTATTACATCGAATAGATCTCCAAGAAGATCGAGGTGAACTTTGTATTGAGAATCAAAGATAGAGAATAAGCCATCTAGCTAATAACTATGGACCTGAAGGTCTGAGGTAAACTACTCACAACTCATCGAAGAGGCTATGGTGTTGATGTAGAAACCCTCCATGATCGATTCCCCCTCTAGCGGAGCGCCGAAAAAGGCCCCAAGATGGGATCTCACGGGTATAGAAGGTTGCGGCGGTGTAAATAGGGTTTCGTGGTGCTCTCGGGTGTTTTCAGGGTATATGAGTATATATAGGCGAAAGAAGTCGGTCAGGGGAGCCACGAGGGGCCCATGAGGGTGGGGGCGTGCCTACCCACTTGGGTGCGCCTCCCTGCCTCGTGGTCGCCTCGTTGCTTCCTTGATGTCCACTCCAAGTCTCTTGGATTGCTTTTGTTCCAAAAACGACTCTCCCGAAGGTTTCATTCTGTTTGGACTCCGTTTGATATTCCTTTTCTGTGAAACACTGAAATAGGCAAAAAAACAATTTGGACTGGGCCTCCGGTTAATAGGTTAATCCCAAAAATAGTATAAAAGTGTATAATAAAGCCCATTAAACATCCAAAACAGATAATATAATAGCATGGAACAATCAAAAATTATAGATGCGTTGGAGACGTATCAAGCATCCCCAAGCTTAATTCCTGCTCGTCCTCGAGTAGGTAAATGATAAAAACAGAATTTTTGATATGGAATGCTACCTAGCATAATTCTCAATGTAATTTTCTTTATTGTGGCATGAATGTTCAGATCCGAAAGATTGAAGACAAAAGTTTAATATTGACATAAGAGTAATAATACTTCAAGCATACTAACAAAGTAATCATGTCTTCTCAAAATAACGTGGCCAAAGAAAGTTATCCCTACAAAATCATATAGTCTGGCTATGCTCTATCTCCATCACATAGAATATTTAAATCATGCACAACCCCAGTTCCAGCCAAGCAATTTTTTCATACTTTAGTATTCTCAAACTTTTTCAATCTTCACGCAATACATGAGCGTGAGCCATGGACATAGCACTATAGGTGGAATAGGATGGTGGTTGTGGAGAAGACAAAAAAGGAGAAGATAGTCTCACATCAACTAGGCGTACCAACGGGCTATGGAGATGCCCATTAATAGATATCAATGTGAGTGAGTAGGGATTGCCATGCAACGGATGCACTAGAGCTATAAGCGTATGAAAGCTCAACAAAAGAAACTAAGTGGGTGTGCATCCAACTTGCTTGCTCACAAAGACCTAGGGAAATTTGATGAAGCCCATCATTGGAATATACTAGCCAAGTTCTATAATGAAAAATTCCCACTAGCATATGAAGGTGACAACATAGGAGACTCTCTATCATGAAGATCATGGTGCTACTTCGAAGCACAAGTGTGGTAAAAGGATAGTAACATTATCCCTTCTCTCTTTTTCTATTTTTTTGGTGGGCTTCTTTGGCCTTTCTTTTTATTTGGGCTTCTTTGGCCTCTTTTATTTTTCATAAAGTCCGGAGCCTCATCCCAACTTGTGAGGGAATCATTGCTTCCATCATCCTTTCCTCACATGGGACAATGCTCTAATAATGAAGATCATCACACTTTTATCTACTTACAACTCAAGAATCTTAGAACAAAATATGACTCTATGTGGATGCCTCCGGCGATGTACCGGGATAATTAATCAAGAGTGACATGTATGATAGAATTATGAATGGTGGCTTTGCCACAAATACGATGTCAACTACATGATCATGCAAAGCAATATGACAGTGGTGGAGTGTGTCATAATAAACGGAACGGTGGAAAGTTGCATGGCAATATATCTCGGAATGGCTATGGAAATGCCATAATAGGTAGGTATGGTGGCTGTTTTGAGGAAGGTATATGGTGGATGTATGTTACCGGCGAAAGTTGCGCGGCACAAGTGGTGGAAGTGTGAGAGTGCGTATAATCCATGGACTCAACATTAGTCATGAAGAACTCTCATACTTATTGCAAAAATCTACAAGTTATCAAAACAAAGTACTACACGCATGCTCCTAGGGGAAGGGTTGGTAGGACTTAACCACCGCGCGATCCCGACCTCCACACATAAGGTAGACAATCAATAAATAAATCATGCTCCAACTTCATCACATAACGGTTCACCATACATGCATGCTACGGGAATCACAAACTTTTAACACAAGTATTCCTCAAATTCACAACTACTCAACTAGCATGACTCTAATATTACCATCCCCATATCTCAAAACAATCATCAAGTATCAAACTTCTCATAGTATTCAATGCACTTTATATGATAGTTTTTATTATACCTATCTTGGATGCTCATCATATTAGGACTAAAATTTTAACCAAAGAAATTACCATGCTGTTCTAAAGGACTCTCAAAATAATATAAGTGAATCATGAGATATCAATAATTTCTATAAAATAAAACCACCGCCGTGCTCTAAAAAGATATAAGTGAAGTACTAGAGCAAAATTATCTAGCTCAAAAGATATAAGTGAAGCACATAGAGTATTCTAATAAATTCTGATTCATGTGTGTCTCTCCCAAAAGGTGTGTACAGCAAGGGTAATAGTGGTAAACTAAAAAGCAAAGACTCAAATCATACAAGACGCTCCAAGCAAAACACATATCATGTGGTGAATAACAATATAGCATCAAGTAAAGTTACCGATGGACGAAGGCGAAAGAGGGGATGCCTTCAGGGGCACCCCCAAGCTTAGGATTTTGGTTGTCCTTGAATTTTACCTTGGGGTGCCTTGGGCATCCCCAATCTTAGGCTCTTGCCACTCCTTATTCCATAATCCATCAAATCTTTACCCAAAAACTTGAAAACTTTGCAACACAAAACTCAATAGAAAATCTCATGAGCTCCGTTAGCGAAATAAAACAAAGCACCACTTTAAGGTAAACTCATTATTTATGTATATTGGTGTTAAACCTACTGTATTCTAACTTCTCTATGGTTCATACCCCCCGATACTTGCCATAGATTCATCAAAATAAGCAAACAACACATGAAAAACAGAATCTGTCAAAAACAGAACAGTCTGTAGCAATATGTAACTTTCGAATACTTATGGAAACCAAACAATTCTACCAAAATAGGAAGTCCTAGATAAATTTTTTATTAATATTCTGCAAAAATATTCAACTGAAAATCACGTTTATGTGATTTATGAAAATTATTCTCGTGCACGCAAAAGTTTCAGTTTTTCAGCAAGATAAAATTAACTATCACCCAAGAAGATCCTATAGGTTTTACTTGGCACAAACACTAATTAAAACATAAAACCACATCTAACCAGAGGCTAGATGAATTACTTATTACTAAACAGGAACAAAAAGCAAAGAACAAAAATAAAATTGGGTTGCCTCCCAACAAGCGCTATCGTTTAACGCCCCTAGCTAGGCATAAAAGCGAGAATAGATCTAAGTATTGCCATCTTTGGTATTCAATTCATAGGTGGCTCTCATAATACATTCATAAGGTAATTTGATTTTCTTCCTAGTAAAGTGTTCTATACCTTTCCTTAATGGAAATTGGAATCTAATATTTCCTTCTTTCATATCAATAATTGCACCAATCGTTCTAAGGAAAGGTCTACCAAGAATAATAGGACATGAAGGATTGCAATCTATATCAAAATCAATAAAATCTACAGGCACATAATTCCTATTTGCAACAATAAGAACATCATTAATATTTCCCATAGGTTTCTTAATGGTGGAATCCGCAAGGTGCAAGTTTAAAGAGCAATCATCAAATTCATGGAAACCTAACACATCATACAAAGTTTTTGGAATCGTGGAAACATTAGCACCCAAATCACACAAAGCATAGTATTCATGATCTTTAATTTTAATTTTAATAGTAATCTCCCACTCATCATAAAGTTTTCTAGGGATAGAAACTTCTAATTCAAGTTTTTCTTCATAAGATTGCATTAAAGCATCAACGATATGTTTAGTAAAAGCGTTATTTTGACTATAAGCATGAGGAGAATTTAACACGGATTGCAACAAGGAAATACAATCTATTAAAGAATAACTACCATAATTAAATTCCTTGAAATCCAAAATAGTGGGTTCATTTCTATGTAAAGTTTTGACCTCCTCAATCCCACTTTTACCAATTTTTGCATGAAGATCTAAAAACTCCGAATCATTGGGACGCCTTTTAACTAAAGTTGACTCATCTCTAGTCCTATCATTATCAACATTCATATTGCAAAACAAAGATTTAATAGGAGACACATCAATCACTTTTAGATCTTCATCCCTATTATCATGAAAACTAGAAGAACTCGCTTTTACAAAGCAATCTTTTTTGCACGCATTCTAGCGGTTCTTTCTTTGCACTCATCAATGGAAATTCTCATGGCTTTGAGGGACTCATTGATATCATGCTTAGGTGGAATAGATCTAAGTTTCAAAAAATCAACATCAAGAGAAATTCTATCCACGTTTCTAGCCAACTCATCAATCTTAGGCAATTTTTCTTCAAGAAAAGCATTGAAATTCTTTTGAGAAATCATAAACTCTTTAACACTAATCTCAAAATCAGAGGGCAACTTATTAAAATTTCCATAAAAGTTGTTATAGGAATTACCATAATTATTAGAGGAATTACTAGGGAACAACCTAGGATTAAAGTTTCCTCTATGAGCGTTGTTACCAAAATTGTTCCTACCAACAAAATTGACATCCATAGATTCATTATGATTCTCAATCAAAGTGGATAAAGGCATATCATTAGGATCAGAGGAAACACTCTTATTAGCAAACAATTTCATAAGTTCATCCATCTTTCCACTCAAAACATTAATCTCTTCTATCGCATGAACCTTTTTACTAGTAGATATCTTGGTGTGCCATTGAGAATAATTAATCATAATATTATCTAGGAGTTTAGTAGCTTCTCCTAAAGTGGTTTCCATAAAAGTGCCTCCTGCGGCCAAATCTAAAAGATTTCTAGAAGCAAAATTCAATCCGGCATAAAATTTTTGTATAATCATCCATAAATTCAAACCATGTGTTGGGAAATTACGTATCATTAATTTCATTCTCTCCCAAGCTTGTGCAACATGTTCATGATCAAGTTGCTTAAAATTCATAATATCGTTTCTAAGAGAGATTATCTTAGCGGGAGGAAAATACTTCGAGATAAAAGCATCTTTAAAGTTATTCCATGAATCAATACTATTTGTAGGCAGAGACAAAAACCAAGTTTTAGCACGATCTCTAAATGAAAACGGAAATAGTTTCAATTTAACAATATCATTATCCACATCTCTCTTCTTTTGCATATCGCACAAATCAACGAAGTTGTTTAGATGTGTAGCGGCATCTTCACTAGGAAGGCCAGAGAATTGATCTTTCATGACAAGATTCAACAAAGCAGCATTGATTTCACAAGATTCAGCATCGGTAATAGGAGCAATCGGAGTGCTAAGAAAATCATTGTTGTTGGTATTGGAAACTCACACAATTTAGTATTATCTTGAGCCATCGTGACAAATGACACACAAGCACACAAGAGGCAAGTGAAAAAGAGGCGAATGGGAAAAAGAGGGCGAATAAAACGGCAAGGGTGAAGTGGGGGAGAGGCAAATGGAAAATAATGTATTGCGAGGGATAAGAGTTTGTGATGGGTACTTGGTATGTCTTGACTAGTGCGTAGACTCCCCGGCAACAGCGCCAGAAATCCTTCTTGCTACCTCTTGAGCATGCGTTGGTTTTCCCTTGAAGAGGAAAGGGTTATGCAGCAAAGTAGCGTAAGTATTTCCCTCAGTTTTTGAGAACCAAGGTATCAATCCAGTAGGAGGCTACACTCAAATCCCTCGTACCTGCACAAACAAATAAGAACCTTGCAACCAACGCGAGAAAGGGGTTGTCAATCCCTTCACGGCCACTTGCAAAAATGAGATCTGATAGAGATAATAAGATAAATATTTTTGGTATTTTTATGATATAGATTGGAAAGTAAAGATTGCAAAATAAAATAGATCAAAAACTTATATGATGGAAAGTAGACCCGAGGGCCATAGGTTTCACTAGTGGCTTCTCTCAAGATAGCATAAGTATTACGGTGGGTGAACAAATTACTGTCGAGCAATTGATAGAAAAGTGCATAGTTATGAGAACATCTAGGCATGATCATGTATATAGGCATCACGTCCGCCACAAGTAGATCGAAACGATTCTGCATCTAGTACTATTACTCCACACATCGACCGCTATCCAGCATGCATCTAGAGTATCAAGTTCATAAGAACAGATTAACGCATTAGGCAAGATGACATGATGTATAGGGATAAACTCAAGCAATATGATACAAACCCCATCTTTTTATCCTTGTTGGCAACAATACAATACGTGCCTTGCTGCCCCTGCTATCACTGGGAAAGGACACCACAAGATTGAACCCAAAGCTAAGCACTTCTACCATTGCAAGAAAGATCAATCTAGTAGGCCAAACCAAACTGATAATTCAAAGAGACTTGCAAAGATAACAAATCATGCATAAAAGAATTCAGAGGATATTCAAATATTGTTCATAGATAATCTTTATCATAACCCCACAATTCATCGGATCTCGACAAACACACCGCAAAAAGTATTACATCGAATAGATCTCCAAGAAGATCAAGGAGAACTTTGTATTGAGAATCAAAGAGAGAAGAAGCCATCTAGCTAATTACTATGGACCCGAAGATCTAAGGTAAACTACTCACAACTCATCGGAGAGGCTATGGTGTTGATGTAGAAGCCCTCTGTGATCGATTCCCCCTCCGGCGGAGCACTGGAAAAGGCCCCAAGATGGGATCTCACTGGTATAGAAGGTTGCGACGGTGGAAATAGGGTTTCGTGGTGCTCTCAGATGTTTCTAGGGTATATGAGTATATATAGGCGAAAGAAGTCAGTTAGGGGAGCCACGAGGGGCCCACGAGGGTGGGGTGCGCCTACCCCCCCTGGGCGCACCTCCCTGCCTCGTGGCCGCCTCGTTGCTTCCTTGACGTCCACTCCAAGTCTCATGGATTGCTTTTGTTCCAAAAACGACTCTCCCGAAGGTTTCATTCCGTTTGGACTCTGTTTGAAAACACTGAAATAGGCAAAAAAAATAGCAATTTGGACTGGGCCTCCGGTTAATAGGTTAGTCCCAAAAATAGTATAAAAGTGTATAATAAAGCCCACTAAACATCCAAAATAGATAATATAATAGCATCAAACAATCAAAAAATATAGATACGTTGAAGATGTATCACGCTACTCCACCGGCTACTGTTCAACCAGCCCTCTCCACGGCCTCCTGTTCAACCACCCCTCCATGGGCTACTGTTCATCCAGCCCTCCACTGGCTACTATTCAACCAGCCCTCCACGGGGTCGTCATGTTCATCCAGCCCTCCACGGGGTCCTGTTCATCCAGCCCTCCACGGGGTCCTGTTCATCCAGCCCCAACCGGCTCGATCGATCGGGGTCCTGTTCATCAAGAGGCAACACCACGGGGTCCTATTCATCCACCCCCACCGAACTGTTCATCCACCCCCCAGCAACACTCACTGTTCATCAAGGGAAGGAGGCAGTAGGGTTCGATCGGCTTCAGTTAGCAGCAGTAGCGAAGGAATCACTCGGGTTCAGTAACATAGCTAGTGCAATCGCTCGAGTTTAGTTAGAGCCCAACGCCTCGCTCGGGTTCAGTTAGAGCCCAACACCTCGCACACACACGCGTACGTGTACGAGAGAAACACGCATCGCTCGGCCCTTGACCACCCACCGTAACCGGGAACTCACGAAATTTTCCTCGCCCTCGCTTCTACCACGGTTTTTTCCGTCATGGACGTCCCAAAGAATGTCATGCACCTGCATCTCTGGTCCGCCCAGGAGGAAAAGGCCATTTTATGTCATGATTACTTGTCATAGAAGTAGGATCCCACCACATCTATGATGATACCGGGTTTTGTCACAATTATCATCATAGAAGTGTCATAAGTATGACAGAAAAAAATTCGTTCGGCCCAAAATGTCACGGATGTGTCTTTTTCTTGTAGTGTATGTGAAGACTCTCTAACATTTAAGAATTTCAGATCTTCGGATATTATTCAAATAGCAATAAAAACAAAAGAAAAGAAAACGACCCTCCAAGCAAAACACATATCATGTGGTGAATAAAAATATAGCTCCAAGTAAAGTTACCGATGAATGAAGACGAAAGAGGGGATGCCATCCGGGGAATCCCCAAGCTTAGGCTCTTGGTTGTCCTTGAATATTACCTTGGGGTGCCTTGGGCATCCCCAAGCTTAGGCTCTTGCCACTCCTTATTCCATAGTCCATCAAATCTTTACCCAAAACATGAAAACTTCACAACACAAAACTCAACAGAAAACCCGTAAGCTCCGTTAGTATAAGAAAATAAATCACCACTTCTGGTATAAGAAAATAAATCACCACTTCTGGTACTGTTGTGAACTCATTCCAAATTCATATTGGTGTAATATCTACTGTATTCCAACTTCTCTATGGTCCATACCCTCTGATACTACTCATAGGTTCATCAAAATAAGCAAACAACACATAGAAAACAGAATCTGTCAAAAACAGAACAGTCTGTAGTAATCTGTAACTCTCGAATACTTCAGTAACTCTAAAACTCCTACCAAATTAGGAAAACCTAAGCAATTTGTCTGCTTTAAAATACAGTTCGTGATGTGGCCACCGCCAATGCCTTCAAGTGATTTGTCCTCTGTAATGTTAATATGCAATCTAATGTTCAGTTTACAGTTTGATCCTCTAAAATGTAATGTTTAGTTAACACTTTGGTCCTCTGAAATGTAACGTTCAGTTAACAGTTTGGTCCAACAATTGCTACATTTCGTAGTAGTGTTCTCAAGCATTCTTTGTTTTGTTAATTGTCTTATCTTCTAGTACATGTTTCTATTCTGCAATGTCATGCTTAGTTAACTATTTTGGTTCATTTGGTATGCTGTCCATTTAACTGTTTGGTTCAGTTCTGCAATTTGATTTTCATTTGCTGTGGGTACAATTTTGTATTGGTACACATGTGAAATAAATTGAATTTGGTTGTACTCAATACATATTCTACTGGTAGTCTGACAACTCTCAGTTAACCTGATCAAGATCTTCCTTATGTGTGTTGCAGGGAAACAATGGGAGACACTGCGGTTTACCATCGAGGTTTGTTCAAGCATGGTCCTTTGGCTAATAGCACATTATTGTGCAGTTGCAGGAATCATTCTAATATTTAGGTTTCTTACAATTTGGTCCTACACATGTAGGTCCTGCTATCAGAGGCTTAGACCCACTGTTCGACCCATTTTGCATATGGGGAAATGAGATGTCCATGAATATCGGTCAAGTTAAGAAACTCAAAAGGATTGTTAGGATGAAGAAACTTGCGAAGAATAACAGCAAGATCTTTGTTTGCACAATGAAGAAGACATCAATCAACTATAGGATGGTACTAACTCTTTTACCTTATTTTTACCCGTTGCACCATCAGTCAACTATAGGATGGTACTAACACTTTTATCTTGTTTGCATATCTTTGTTTTCAGTGCTTTTCAAAGCAGTTCACTAATGATTACCGCTCAAACCACCTGCATGGTCAAGAGGCGAGGAAGGTATTCGTTCAACACCCACGGTACAATATTGAAGTCTTTCTGAAGAGGACGAAAGTTGGGCGGGCAATTATCCATAGACACTGGCCTAAAGTTGCAAGGACATTCAACATCACTTAAGGCTCAACATTTGCCTTCCGCTTATGCAGTTTCCCAGATGAGATTAATCTGTCTATTTACCGTGTATGATGCTACTTTACAAAGGTTTTTGATGTTTCATGTGAAACTTGGTGCTGTTGTGTAATGGCGGAACTGAGTGTCGAAGCTATCTGATGTAATTTGATTATGAAATCCTGGTTGTTGTTATACTGATATGAAATATCTGGTGTGTTTTATAAGAAATATCAATTTGATTAGTACATGGATTATCAATAATAGGCTAATTACCCTGCTTATTGGGGTTTTCTATTGCAGACGGTTACTCAGACAACACCGTGGGCGATGAACTCAAACAACACGCACGGTTTTTAGCAATCACATGTGGCTTCCGGCAGAAAACTGTTTGCGTTAGGCCTTGCACAAATGTTTGCACACAAAAAACTGTGTGTGATATACATACGAGCGAAATGTTTTTCTGGGATTCATCGTGTGGGATGTACATATGAACTGAAACAATTGGGTTTCGATGCCCCACCAGATCGCACACGAACTCATTTTGCCCCAGCCAGTGTGCCAGAAGGGCCTATCCCAACAGTTTCTCGGTCATGTGGGAAGGACCCCCCTATCGCCCACACTCACTGGCGACGGTTCCAAACTCCGTCACGGAAAGGGGTTAACAACTATTTGTATAGCACGTCGTTGTACCAGTGATAGATAGAAAGGGAGCTGAGAACCCCGTAGCAAACAACTTGTCTAGGTTAGAAAATGTTCTTGATGACCCACTACCTATTGATGATAGCTTTCCTGATGAACAATTAGCTATCATAAATGCTTCTCACAATGCTCCATGATATACTGGTTTCCATTTTAAACCTTGAACTCATCGAGGTTCGGCAAATCAAACCCTCAAGCCCAAATCCCTGTCGTTTCCACCCTAAACTATGCAATCCCGGTCTAAATCAAACGACGGGGATTTGGACTTGAGGGTTTTGATTCGCCGAACCTCTACGAGTTCAAGGTTTAAAATGGACTTTTTCCATGCTGATTATGCTAATTACAATATTGCTAAATTTATACCACCTAGCTTCACATACCAGCAAAAGAAAAAGTTTCTCTATAATTTAAGACATTACTTTTGGGATGACCCACACCTTTATAGAGAAGGACTAGATGGTCTTATTAGACGTTGTGTACCTAAGCATGAACAGGAACAGATCTTAAGCAAGTGTCACTCTGAGGCCTACGGAGGACACCATGCTGGAGATAGAACTGCACACAAGGTATTACAATCTGATTTTTTTTTTGGCCTACTCTCTTCAAAGATGCTCGTAAGTATGTCTTGTAATGTGATGAATATCAAAGAATTGGTAATATTAGTAGACATGAGGAAATGCCTATGAATTGTTCACTTGTTATTGAACTATTCAATGTTTGGGGCTATGATTATATGGGACATTTTCCTTCCTCTAATGGGAATACACATATTTTAGTTGCTATTGATTACATTACTAAGTGGGTATAAGCTATTCCAACTAGTAGTGCTGATCATAACACTTCTATTAAAATGCTTAAAGAAATTATTTTCCCAAGGTTTGGAGTTCCTAGATATTTAATGATTGATGGTGGTTCACAATTTATTAATGGTGCTTTCTGTAAATTGCTTGCTAAATATGATTTTAATCACAGAATTGCATCTCCTTATCATCCTCGGTCTAGTGGTCAAGTAGAGTTGAGTAACCGAGAAATAAAGTTGATCTTCAAAAGACTGTCAATAGATCGAGAAATGATTAATCTAAGAAACTTGCTGACGCATTATGGGCTTATAGAACTGCTTATAAGAACCTATGGGTATGTCTCCATATAAAATGGTTTATGGAAAAGCATGTCACTTACCTCTTGAACTAGACATAAAGCTTATTGGGAAATTAAAGATCCCAACTATGATTTCAAACTTGCTGGTGAGAAGAGGTTATTTGACATTAGCTTAATTGATAAATGGAGAACTCAAGCTTATGAAAATGTCAAGTTGTTTAAAGAAAAACTTAAAAGATGGCATGACAAAAGGATACAAAAGTGTGAATTTAATGTAGGTGGCCATGTCTTGCTATACAACTCTCCTTTAAGATTTTTTGCATGTCCCGTGCTATCAAGATCGACAACGCCGAAGGCACCAACCCGAAGGTGGTAAACGGGCAAAGAATCAAACATTATATCTTAGGTACCCCCATAAATGTTGAAACCAACACTATTAATACCATAACAGCGGAGGACTACATAAGGGAAACCTACCAGAACGTTCCAGACTCCGAAAAGGAATAGGTATGTGGTGCGGTAAGTAAACCGACTCCAAAACTTTTCCAATGGCAATTTTACTCCATTTTGGAATATTTAAAAAATTAGGAAAATCAAAAGTAGTCGGAAAAGTGCATGAGGAGGCAACAAGCCTGGGGGCACGCCCTACCCCCCCTAGGCACGCCTTCCTGGCTTGTGACCACCTCGTGTGCCCTCTGGACTCCATTTTCTTGTCGTACACTCCTTTTGGTCGGTAAAAATTCATTATATAACCTCCCAAAGGTTTTGACCAACGTACCATGGCAAAATCCTATGTTCTTGTTTCGAGCTGTTTTCTGACAGATCTAGATCACTATGACGTTCCCAAGCGTTCCGAAGGACAAGTTTTTCGATAACGTCATCAACCCCAACCTTATAGAGGTGCTGCAACACCCTCAAACCGTTGAGATGCGTGAGGGGGTGCTGCACATCCGCGATGTTCTCGGGCCAAAGAAGACCGGAAGCGTGGAGATAAGGCTCGAAGCAATGAAGCAGCAAGTCTTCAAGTGCTAAGGGATGGTGGAACGTGGACTCAACGCCAATAACTCCATGATCATGGAATTTACCAGTGACCACAAGTTGGATGCCAGGAACATTGGGGAGGCCATCTTCAAGCTTCATGAGAAAATCGAGCATCTCCAAGCCTAGATCTATGACCTGCAAAACCAAAACTGTGAGTATGAATACAGATTTAAGAGGATGAGTTTGGTTGCGGATTTGAGGATCCCGGAGACTCGTTCATCATTCTATGATGGTGAGCCTATGCCCTGGAAGATGGAGGACAACCCTACAACATCATCAACTTCATCATCACCACCTCCGAAAAGAGAGAACTAAATATATGGGTATGGGCACTCCCCTTGGCAACTGCCAAGCTTAGGGGAGGTGTCCCGGTATCGTATCACCATCACAACTTTACCTTTATCGTTTTTCTTAGTTTGATCCTTTTGGTTATATCTCAATTTAGTAGAATAAAGTTTTAGTATGATCTAGCTTTGAGTTTTGCTTTGTGATCTATCTATGTAATTGAGTCTGTGAGTTATATAATAAAGAGTAGTTTTTGAGTTGAGGGATTTGCTTTCTTGCTATGATCTTGAAGAAAAGAAAGAGAATAAAAGAAGTAAAAAGATTATATAATGATCTTATGGGGAGTGATGACTTCACATATAAGAAGTATGATGAATATCACCATGTAACAGTTTCTTTAAAATATATATATATATATATATATATATATATATATATATGCAGTAAGAGCCTTTCCTACTGTCTTAACACTCAAAAAAAGAAGTATGATGAATAAAATTTGTTGGGAGTTGACAAACATAGTTTTGGTCATTGTTGCAATTAATAGGAAGTGATAAAGAAAGAGAGGTTTGACATATAAATATATTATCTTGGACATCTTTTGTGATTGTGAGCACTCATTAAAATATGACATGCTAAAAACTTGATGTTGGACAAGGAAGACAACATAATGGGTTATGTTTTCTTACATCCGAATAGAAGTTATATTATCATGAATCCTCCAACATGTTTAGTTTGCTTTCCCTTTTATGCTAGCCAAATCTTTTGCACCAAGTAGAGATACTACATGTGCATCCAAACATTTCTTAAACCAGTTTTGCCATGAGAGTCCACTATACCTACTTATGCATTGAGTAAGATCCTTCAAGTAAGTTGTCATTGGTGCAAGCAATACAAATTGCTCTCTAAATATGTATGATCTTTTAGTGTGAGGAAATTAAGCTTTATACAAACTTGTGATATGGAACAAATAAAAGCGATGGACTGCATGATAAAGTTCTTTATCACAAGCGGCAATATAAAGTGACGTTCTTTTGCATTAAGATTTTGTACATCCAACCATAAAAGTGTATTACTACCTCTGCTTCCCTTTGTGAAGGGCCTATCTTTTACTTTTATCTTCTACCCTTATACAAGAGTCATGGTGATCTTCACCTTTCCCTTTTTACACTTTTTCTTTTGGCAAGCACTATGTTTCGGAGAAAGATCCAAATATATATATCCACTGGGATGTAGGTTATCATAAAATATTATTGTTGACATTACCCTTGGGGTAAAAGGTTGGGAGGTGAAACTATAAGCACCTATCTTTCTCTGCGTCTGATTGAGACTTTGAACTCATTAGTATCGCGTGAGTGTTATCAATTGTGAAAGACTAAAAGATAGTTGAGTATGTGAACTTGCTGAAAAGATCTTACATTGAATCTTTTTGATATTATGATAAATTGCAATTGCTTCAATGACTGAGATCATAGTTTGTTAGTTTTCAATAAAAGTTTCTGATTCATACTTTACCTTGTGAATGAATTGTTGCTTTAGCATAAGAAATTATATGACAATATATATTGCTGTTCTAAAGATGATCATGATGTCCTCATGTCAGTATTTTATTTTATCGACACCTCTATCTCTAAACATGTGGACAAATTTATCGATTTTGGCTTTCGCTTGAGGACAAGCGAGGTCTAAGCTTGGGGGAGTTGATACGTCCATTTTGCATCATGATTTTATATTGATATTTATTGCATTATGGGCTGTTATTATGCATTAGGGTACAATACTTATACCTTTTCTCTCTTATTTTACAAGGTTTACCTGAAGAGGGAGAATGCCGGCAGCGGGAATTCTGGACCAGAAAAGGAGTAAATCTGATAGATCTATTCAGCACAACTCCAAAAGTCCTGAAAATCTATGGAGAATTATATTGGAGTATATAAAAAATATTAAGCGAAGAAAATACCAGAGGGGACCCACAAGGTGGCCACAAGCCTGGGTGCGTCCCTAGAGCTTGTGGGGCCCCTGGCAGGCCTCCGGTTCCCATATTCTACCAAGAAAAACTCAGAAGGAAGCTTTCATGACAAAGCGCCGCCATCTCGAGGCGGAACCTGGGCAGAAGCAATCTAGGGCTCCGGCGGAGCTATTCTGCTAGGGAAACTTCCCTCCCGGAGGGGGAAATCGAAGCGATCGTCATCACCAATGATCCTCTCATCGAGAGGGAGTCAATCTCCATGAACATCTTCACTAGCACCATCTCCTCTCAAACCCTAGTTCATCTCTTGTATCCGATCTTTGTCTCAAAATCTCAGATTAGTACGTGTGAGTTGCTAGTAGTATTGATTACTCCTTGTAGTTGATGCTAGTTGGTTTATTCGATGGAATATCATATGTTCAGATCCTTGATGATATTAAATACTCCTCTAATTATGAACATGAATATGCTTTGTGAGTAGTTACGTTTGTACCTGAGGAAATGGGATAATTCTTGTTATAGGTAATCATGTGAATTTGGTATTCGTTCGATATTTTGATGAGATGTATGTTGTCTCTCCTCTAGTGGTTTTATGTGAACGTCGGCTTCATGACACTTCACCATGATTTGGGCCTAGGGGAATGCATTGGGAAGTAATCCGTAGATGATGGGTTGCTATGACATAAGCTTAAACCCTAGTTTATGTGTTGCTTCGTAAGGGGATGATTAGGATGCATATGTTTCATGCTATGGTTAGATTTATCTTAATTCTTCTTTCTTAGTTGCGGATGCTTGCGAGAGGGGTTAATCATAAGTGGGAGCTTTTTCCAAGTAAGGACAGCACCCAAGCACCGGTCCACCCACATATCAAATTATCAAAGTAACGAACGCGAATCATATGAGCATGACGAAAACTATGTGTCCTCGGGAGTGCTTTGCTTTATATAAGAGTTTGTATGGGCTTGTCCTTTGATAAAAAAGGGATTGGGCCACCTTGCTGCACCTTGGTTAAACTTTTTAATTGTTACTTGTTACGAATTATCTTATCACAAAACTATCTGTTGTCGATAATTTCAGTGCTTGCAGATAATACCTTGCTGAAAACCCCTTGTCATTTCCTTCTGCTCCTCATTGGGTTCGACACTCTTACTTATCGAAAGGACTAGGATAGATCCCCCATACTTGTGGGTCATCAAAGATCAACTCCCAGCTGAGTCAAGTGATTAACTGATATACCGAGGTGCTATACAAATGATTTTTAACCCGTTTCTGCGACGGTGTTTCGAAACGTCACCAAGTGAGTGACTGCGATAGGGGATCCTTCCCACGACCCAGAAACCATCGGGGACAGGCCCTCCTAGCACACAGGCGGGGGTAAATGAGCTCGTGTGCAATCGGGCGAGGCATCGAAACCCAATTGTTTCCGTTCGTATGTACATCCCACACGATGAATCCCAGAAAAACATTTCTATTCGTATGTATATCACACACAGTTTTGTGTGTGGAAATGTTTGTGCAAGGTGGCCTAACGCAAACAGTTCTCTGCCGGAAGCCGTGTGTGATTGTTAGTTGATCGAACATGCCTACTTTCTAGAAACCGTGTGGGTTGTTTGAGTTCAACGCCCATGGTGTTGTCTGAGTAACCGTTTGTAATAGAAAACCCCAATAAGCAGGGTAATTAGCCTATTATTGATAATCCATGTAGTAATGAAATTGACATTTCTTATAAAACACACCAGATATTTCATATCTGTATAAAGGCAACCAGGATTTCATAATCGAATTACATCAGATAGCTTCAGCACTTAGTTACGCCATCACACAACAACACCAAATTTCACATGCAGCATCGGAAACCTTTGGAAAGTAGCATCATACATGGTAAATAGATAGATGATCAACCAATCGTCGTTTATTAGAGGAAGAAACCTGCATGACAACTTCCTCTTGGTTCGGCAAGTAGCCAGGAAGATTGCGGCAAGGAGAAGCAAAGGAGTCTTTCTGAAACTGGACATATCGAGAGCATTCGACTCTATCTCCTGGCCTTTTCTCTTCGAGGTTTTGAGAGCCAAAGGGTTTGGTAACAAATGGATTTGGTGGGTCTCGATTTTGCTCCAATCTGCTACAACCAAGATCCTGGTCAATGGCGTGCCGGGAAGAAGCATTGCTCATACTTTTGGTCTTCGACAAGGTGACCCCATTTCGCCGCTCCTCTTCATGATTGTTATGGACGCCCTTACCATGATCTTCAGCAAGGCGTTGGAGCAAAGAGTGCTATCCGCATACAGAGGTATCTTAGCTTGGCAAAGGGTGTCCATCTATGTGGATGATGTTGCGCTATTCGTCCACCCTACCATCTCCGACCTCAGCTTCACCAAGTTCGCGCTGGACATGTTTGGAGAAGCCTCTGATCTCAAGGTTGACTTCATGAAATCCTCTGCCACTATCATCCATGGTAACCCAGAGGACAAAGAGCGAGTTGTCGATCTTCTGCACTACAACCTTGCGGAGTTCCCATGTCAATACGTGGGACTGCAGCTAACGATCAAACAACTAACAAAGCAAGACTGGCAACTGCTGCTCGACTTGGTGAGGAAATGTATGCCCGCTTGGCATAGAGGGCTTGTTCAGAGAGCAGGAAGACTGGTTCTTGCCAAGTCAGTCATTTCTGCCCGGCCAATACACCAGCTCTTGGTGATGCAGCCACCCGCGTGGGTCTCGAGGACATAAACAGCTGGATGCGATCTTTCTTTTGGGCCGGCAATGACAAGGTTCGTGGTGGGAAGTGTTTGGTTGCTTGGGACAAAATCTATCGCCCGTTGAAATCTGGAGGACTCGGTATCAAAAACTTGAGAGTTCAGGCGCTGGCCTTGTGGATCAGGTGGGAATGGTTGAGACGCATCGAGCCTGAGCGGCCTTGGCAAGGTCTTGGCCTGCTGATCGATCCGGAAGCTAGATCCATTTTGACTGCTTGGTGCGCATTGAGGTGGGGCGAGGAAATATAGTACTCTTCTGGAAGGATCGCTGGATACATGGCCATTCTGTGCAAGACATTGCGCCTCTCATCTTTGAGATGGTTGATACACGCCGCATCAACACCAGGACAGTGCAATGGGCGCTAGAGGAGGAGAAATGGTCACTGGACGTCCCCTTCGTTTCTTCTCACATGGCACTTATTCAGCTCATGGATTTGAGGCACGTCATTGCCTCGGTGCAGGGAGATGATCAGTCGCTTGATAGCTTTTTGTGGCCATGCGCGTCCTCTATGACATACTCGGCAAAATCCACCTGCACTCATCTTTGTGAGGGCCTGCCGACTTGCCCTTACGCCACTGCCATCTGGAGAAGTCTTGCACCCCTCAAATGCAAGATCTTTGCTTGGTTGGCTTCCCAACATCGCTTGTGGATGACGGATCGACGCACTCGCCATGGGTTGCAAGATCATACCTAGGCTTGCTATACTTGCTTACAGGACGAAGACACTATGGATCACATCTTGGTGCAATGTGGCTACGCGCGTGCCACTTGGATGGGTTGTTTCAACAAGTTACGCATTCAGATCTCTTGCCCCATGAGTACGTACTCCTTTGTCGAATGGTGGATATTGCAATGTTTGGGTTTCGCGAAGGAAGACAAACATGGGTTCGACACCATGGTCATTTGCACGGCATGGTCACTCTGGAAGCAAAGGAATTCCAGGGTGTTCAACAGAACTGAGCAACAAGTGGATGCACAGGAGCACGTCAAGAAGATCCTTGAGGAACTCAGCGATTGGAAGATGGCGGTTCGGGGAGGTGGCAGCTTACAATGCTTTGTGAGAGATTAGTTTTGGTTTTTTATAGGAGTGGAGGCATGCGTGTGTTCGTCTACGGGTGCCTCGCGCTCGTTAGACACTCTTGTAAATTGTCTTTGCTCTCTTCTATAAAAGTAAGGCACGTGCTTTGTGTGCTCTCGTAAAAAAGTCTCATGTGGGAAACTGTAGAAGCGGAAGGCAAATATTGAGCCTTCAGTGATGTTGAATGTCCTTGCAACTTTAAGCCAGTGGCTATGGATAACTGCCCGCCCAACCTTCATCCTCTTCAGGAAGACTTCAATATTTTATCGTGGGTGTTGAATGAATACCTTCCTCGCCTCTTGACCATGCAGGTGGTTTGAGAGGTAATCATCGATGAACTGCTTTGAAAAGTACTGAAAACAAAGATATGCATAAATCGCTATTATAAATTTTGAAATGGTGCAAGGGGTAAAAACAAGGTAAAAGAGTTAGTACCATCCTATAGTCAACTGATGTCTTCTTCATTGTGCAAACAAAGATCTTGTTGTTATTCATCGCAATTTTCTTCATCCAAACAATCTTTCTGAGTTTCTCGACTTGACTGATATTCATGGACATCTCATTTCCCCATATGCAAAATGGGTTGAACAGTGGGTCTAAGCCTCAGACAGCAGATCCTACATGTGCAAGACCAAATTGTAAGAAACCTAAATATTAGAATGATTCCTGGAACTGCACAATAATGTGCTATTAGCGAAAGGAACATGCATGAGCAAACCTCGATGGTAAACCGTAGTGTCTCCCATTGTTTCCCTGCAACAGACATAAGAAAGATCTTGATCAGGTTAACTGAGAGTTGCCATACTATCAGTAGAATATGTATTGAGTACAGCCAAATTCGATTTATTTCTCACATGCATAACAATACAAAATTGTACCCAAAACAAATGAAAATCAAATTGCAGAGTTGAACCAAACAGTTAAATGGACAGCAGACCAAATGAACCAAAACAGTTAACTGAGAACGACATTGCATGCAGAATATAAACATGTACTAGAAGATAAGACAGTTAACAAAACAAAGAATGCTTGAGAACAATACTACTAAAAGTAGCAATTGTTGGACCAAACTGTTAACTGAACATTACATTTCAGAGGACCAAACTGTTAACTAAACATCAGATTGCATATTAATAATACAGAGGACAAATCACTAGAAGGCACTCGCGGTGGCCTCAAGAAAATAGCATGAACTGTATTTTAAGGTAGACAACCGCGTGGTGGTGTCGACGGTGGCCTCGAAGATGGAGTGCTCCTCCAAGATCTCGCGGTCGGCATGCATGGCAGCCCTAGCGACCTCGAGCGCTCATGCGGCCGCGATTTTCTTCTCCGCTGCCAGATGCTACTGAGCTCCACATTATACTGCGTGCAAAATGGCTATGGGTGGCGCTTAATTGGAGGACGAGGCCAGTGATTTCGGCAGAAGGTGTCGTGCCATTGGTCGGGGCATGTGGGATGGTGAAGGATGAGGATGGTGTGGGTGGGGTGTGGATTACCTTACCATATCAACAAGGTCGTGCAGCAAGAAGAAGGGTCGACGGCGAGGAGGCCGCATAGCAAGAAGAAGGGTCGACAGCGAGGAGGCCGCATAGCAAGAAGAAGGGTCGGTGGCAAGGAGGCGGTGCTGCAAGAAGAAGGGTCGCCGGCGAGGAGGCGGCGCTTCAAGAAGAAGGATCGCCGGTGAGGAGGCGATTTTGCAAGAAGAAGGGTCACCAGCGAGGAAGCTGAGGTGCCAGTAAGCAGCAGTGAAGGTTTGAACTTGGAAAACAAGGAGGAACAGTGGAAATGTGGCTTTTGGTGGGAGGGAGGGGGCGGGGAGATAGATATTTCCGCGGTGGCAGAAAAAATTTGCTCGGTGCCACGAGAAACTGGCCCGCAAGTGTAGTTCAAGCGCGGGCGATGGACTGTAGACGATGAAGCTCCTGCGTAAGCCAGACAAGACGGTGCGCCAAGCTATTTTATATCGCATCCCACACGATTCTTGCTAGTAAACTGTTTGTGGTATACCTGATTTTTTTTCATTATGTTTTGAAAGACAAAATGGTGTCGGAGGGAAAGGATGGTGTTTGAATTGCTAGAACATTTATGTACAGTGAACATGCAACTACATGAGTGTCGTGTTTAAATTTGGAATTATTCCAGGTTCGTTTAGAATTTTTATGCATTAATTGAGTTCCTAGGCATTTAATGTGCATAATTCAAATTTGAACTACAAGCACATGCTCTATTGCACCAAAGTTTGTTGAAAAATCACATGTGTGTCTTTGGGTGAATTTATATGTCCCATGCAAGAATGGGAATGAAATTCAAACATCTCGACATCGTGGCTCGGCCGGGAACATTGAGAAACTTGGTTTTTAAATTCCTGTGAATTCAAAACTCGCCTAAAATCATGAAAATTGGCATGGTGTCATTTCATGGCACCAACATGTTGTGGTAAAAAGAATTGGCCGCACTTGGACAAGTTTTTGTATAAGCTTCTTGCAAACCGGAGCTTCTCTCAAGAAGACTCGTGGTTCCCGAGGGGGGACGTGTCATTTGTGTGTGCGAAACAATATACGCTGCCTCCCCCTCCCCCTTGATTTTTCACAGAGGCAAAATAGAACTATATGAGTGTCGTGTTAAAATTTGGAATTATTTTGGGTTCGTTTGGCCTTTGTTATACATTAATGGAATTTCTGGTCATTTAATGTGCATAATCCAAATTTGAACTACAAGCACATGCTCCAGTGCACCAAAGTTGGTTGAAAAATCACATGTGTGTCCTTGGGTGAATTTCTAGGTCCCATGCAACAAATGGGAATGAAATTCAAACATCTGGGCATCGTGGCTCGGCCAGAAATATTGAGAAACTTGATTTTTTTTAATTCCTGTAAATCCAAAATACGCCTAAAAATCATGAAACCTGGCATGGTGTCATGACTTGGCCCCAACATGCTGCGATAAATTTTTTGGCCGAATTGGGACAAGCTTTGGTATAAGCTTCTTGCAAACTGAAGCTTCTCTCAAGAAGGCTCGTGGTTCCGAGAGGGAACGGGTCACCTCTGTGTGCGAAACGACATACATTGCCTTCACCCGCCTTAATTTTTTTACACTAGCAGCTTAGACCAAATAGGAGTTTCATGCTAAATTTTGGAATTATTCGGGTTGTTTTGGCCTTTCTTATACATTAATTGAGTTTCTAGGCATTTAATGTACATAATTCAAATTTGAACTACAACCACATGCTCCAGTGCACCAAAGTTGGTTGAAAAATCACATGTGTGTCCTTGGGTGAATTTATATGTCCCATGCAAGAAATGGGAATGGAATTCAAACATCTGGGCATCGTGGCTCAGCCGAAAATATTGAGATACTTGGTTTTTTAATTCCTGTAAATCCAAAACACGTCTGAAAATCATGAAACTTGGCATGGTGCCATGACATGGCACCAACATGCTGTGGTAAATTTTTTGGCCGAATTGGGACAAGCTTTGGTATAAGCTTCTTGCAAATCGGAGCTTCTCTCAAGAAGGCTCGTGGTTTCGAGAGGGAACGTGTCACCTCCGTGTGCGAAACGATATACACTGCCTTCTCTCGCCTTGATTTTTTTACACAGGCAACTTAGACCAAATAGGAGTTTTGTGCTAAATCTTGGAATTATTCCGGGTTCGTTTGGCCTTTTTTATACATTAATTAATTTTCAAGGCATTTAATGCACATAATTCAAATTTGAAGTACAAGCGCAAGCTCTAGTGCGCAAAAGTTAGTTGGAAAATCATTTATGTGTACTTGGGAGAATTTATAGGTCACATGGAAGAAGTGGGAATGGAATTCAAACATCTGGGCGTCTTAGCTCGGCCGGAAACATCGAGAAACTTGGTTTTAAAATTCCCGCAAATCCAAAACTCGTCTGAAAATCATGAAACTTGGCATGGTGTCATGACGGGCATCAACATGCTGTGGTAACTTTTTTGTCCGATTCGCGAAGGCGCACACAGTAACAATCAACAAAGTCATTTTGGAACAAGTGTTGTCATGTTACAAATCGGAAACACAAGTATTATTGAAACCGTGGGCGTTGTGCTTACCATTTACGTGCCGCCATGTGTCCCCTTTTTTATTGGCTAAGAGGTGTCGTGCAAGGTAGCTATTTGAGTATGGGAGGCGTGCGATCAGACCGCCACGCATGCTCATCGGAAGGAGAGCCCTTTGACCTATATCCGCAAACCACCTCCCTCCCAACGTCTCCATTAATGGTGCCCGAGCCCCTGTTTCATGGCGTGGCTGTCTCTCACTCGACTGAGATTTAAGAGAGAAAAAAGAAAATCTAAAAGTCTTGCACGGATCTTGATGTAAGATCCGACGGACCTATATAGCATCGACTGCGACTTATAGCAAGACTGGTGAATATAAGGACGATGATAGTGGATAATAATTCTCTTACATATTTAGGAAGATAATTAAAAAAGCCACATGCGGCAATGCCAAAAACACACAAGGGCAAAATAAGAAGGAAGACAACGATCTGGCTCGCTGATCTCTACTTTCTTGATGCGTTGCTGCAGGCCACGGGAGCTAGTGTCCGCGGCGAGCGGCGGTGAGCTCTTTCGTGTCCTCAAGATGCTGCTTGAGATCATCCACGGATTCCTCCACCAACCTTTGGCGCTCGATGCGTAGCATGTCATTCTCGTCCATAAGTTTCTTGATGATGACGTCGGTCCTCTTCAACAAGGTAGTGGTCTCCTCCTGCTGCTCCGCACTTCCGACGATCTTCACCCTCAGCAGGTCGCGCTCGGCCCAGAGCTTCGCATTGCCCTCCCTTAGTTGTCGGGTGACGCCAGTAGCCTGTTCAAACGAGGCTTTCATGTCATCCTGCAACCTCGCCCAGCTGGAGATCTGATCCATCTAGCTATGGACGATCGCATTCATGCGCCTATAAGAGTCCTCGCCTGCCCGCGAGACATTTTCCCAGGCCGCCGCAGTGTGGGAGGACATCTTTGCTGCATTTGCGGTGCGGTGGGACATCTCTGCTGCTTCTGCGGTGCGGCCGGATCAGTCTGCTGCATCGACGGTGCTGCAGGACCTCTGTGCTGCTTCAGCGGCGCGGCGGGACCTCTGTGCTGCTACGGCCGTGCGGTGGGACATATCGGTTGCTTTCGCGGCGAGGCGGGACATCTCTTGTGCTTCCACTTCCATGCTTGCCTCTCCCTGGTGGTAATCTCTCGACCCAGAACTCATGCTGGCCATGGCAGACGCAAGGGAACAATGATGAATGACTTGTTTGTTTTTGTGGATGAGGAGTTGAGGAGGAATGTGCAGTCATCTTGCAGTAGTAGTATTTATAACCGAGTACTAATACACTCATAAGTGGGAAACCATTTAGGTTTTGATCGGTGTGAACAAGTTTGCAATTAAATATAGCGTGGTAGTAAGTTGGAATGTGATGGTACACAGGCTCAAGATTTATTGACGGTTATATAATTTCTAAGTGCGGCACTATTCCCGGACGGCGTAACGTGGGCACGCTTTCTCAGCCGCGTACATGGCGTTTGAACCATAGGGTGCACCACAATAGGCAATGTTAGCACACGTCTAGTTCCAACAACCATGCGCGCTCATTATTACCATCGTGCACTCTTCTTTTAGTTATAATGTGTGCCCGTCTAGCGCACACACGTTAATCTGTCTAACTGTTTCTGTTTGTTTTGGCTAATCGCAAACAATTCATCAGTATGAAGTATATGCCGTCAATCACAGACACATTGATTTGGCTGACTATTTCTGTTGTGTTGTCTAATCACAAACAGTTAATCCTTCTGAAGCGTATGCCCTCAATCGCACACACCTTTATCTGGCTGCCCGTTTCTGTTGTTCCGCCTCATCACAAACAGTTAATCCCAGTGAACTGTATGCCATATATCGCATATGCCTTCATCTGGATGCCCGTTTCTGTTCTTATTCCTCATCATAAATAGTTAATTGAACTAAATCATATGCCCCGCATCGCACGCGCAACTAAAATCTGAATTGTGTTTGATGGATCCTTCATCACAAATGTTTTGCATCTTTTTTGACGATTTTTTTAACATCACCGTTTGTGATTAATGCATGTCACACAATTTCGTCAAAGGGTCTCTGAGTGTCGCATTAGTAGCATCCTGCAGTAGTGTTATGATACCTAGACATTTTGAGTATGTGTTCACTAACGGAACTGTTCTCCTCCATCTTGCAGCTATAGAACTTGTTGGAGACATCATATCTCTCAACCCGGGCATTTGCTTGAAATATTACCTTCAACTCTTGGAACATCTCATATGCTCCATGACGTTCAAAACGTCTTTGAAGTCCCGGTTCTAGGCTGTAAAGCATGGCACACTGAACTATAGAGTAGTCATCAGATCGAGCCTGCTAGACATTCATAACATCTGCAGTAGCTCCTGCAGCAGGTCTGTCACCTAGCGGTCTATCAAGGATATAATTCTTCTGAGTAGCATTGAGGACAATCCTCAAGTTACGGACCTAGTCCGTGTAGTTGCTACCATTATCTTTCAACTTAGCTTTCTCTTGGAACGCATTAAAATTCAGGGGAACGGTAGCTCGGGCCATTAATCTACAACATAGATATGCAAAACTATAAGACTAAGTTCATGATAAATTAAGTTCAATTAATCAAATTACTAATGAACTCCCACTTAAATAAACATCCCTCAAGTTATATACATGATCCAAATCAAATAACCCATGTCCGATCATCACGTGAGATGGGGTACTCATCAATGGTGAACATCTCTATGTTGATCATATCTACTATGTGACTCACGTTCGACCTTTCGGTCTCCAGTGTTTCGAGACCATGTCTCTACATGCTAGGCTCGTCAACTTTAACCCAAATATTCTGCATGTACAAAACTATCTTACACCCGTTTTATGTGAACGTAGAATCTAGCACACCCGATCATCATGAGGTGCTTCGAAATGACGAACTTTGGCAACGGTGCATACTCGGGGAGAACACTTTTATCTTGAAATTTAGTGAAGGGATCATCTTATAATGCTACCGCTGTTCTAAGAAAAATAAGATGCATAAAGGATAACATGCGATCAAAATATGTGACATGATATGGCCATCATCAACTTGTGCTTTTAATCTCCATTTCCAAAGCATCATCATGATCTCCATCCTCACTGGCTTGACACCTTGATATCCATCGTTGCGTCGGGGTCGCCTCGCCAACTATTGCTTCTACAACTATTGCTAATGCATAGCGATAAAGTAAAGCAACTACATGGCGCTTGCACTTCATACAATAAAAAGACAACCCTAAGGCTCCTGCCGACTGTCGATATTACAAAACATGATCATCTCATACAACAACGTATATCACATCATGCCTTGACCATATCACATCACAACATGCCCTGCAAAAACAAGTTAGACGTCCTCTACTTTGTTGTTGCAAGTTTTACGTGGCTGCTACGGGCTTCTAGCAAGAACCGTTCTTAACTACACAAAAACCACAACGATGATTCATCAAGTTTGTTGTTTTAACCTTCTTGAAGTACCAGCCGTAGTAAAATTTATTCAACTAAAGTAGGAGAAATAGACACCCGCCAGCCACCTTTATGCAAAACTAGTTGCATGTCAGTCAGTGGAACCGGTCTCATGTTGGATATGTAAGGTTGGTCCAGACCGCTTCATCCCACAATACTGCCGAATCAAAATAAGATGTTGGTGGTAAGCAGTCTGACTATCACCTTCCACAACTCTTTGTACTCTACTCGTGCATATCATCTACACATAAACCGGGCTCTGATACCACTGTGTGGGAAACGTTGCATGGAGAACAAAAAAATTCTACGCACACGCAAGATTTATCCATGGAGATGCATAGCAACGAGAGGGGGAGAGTGTGTCTACGTATCCTCATAGACCGTAAGTGGAAGCGTTTAGTAACACGGTTGATGTAGTCGAACTTCTTCGCGATCCAACCAATCAAGTACCGAACATACGGCACCTCTGCGTTGAGCACATGTTCAGCTCGGTGACGTCCTCCGCCTTCTTGATCCAGCAAGATGGCAAGGTAGTGGATGAGTTCTGACAGCATGACGGCGTGGTGAAGGTGACGGTGACGGTGAAGCTATCTCCGTTGGGCTTCACCTAAGCACTATGAAAATATAACGGGGGGTGTAAACGGTGGAGGGGGGCGCCGCACACGGCTAAGCAATTGTTGTGGTTGTGCTAGGCTCCTCCCTCCCACATATATATAGGTGGGGGAGGAGGGAGCAGCTAGGAGGCGCCCCCAAGTAGGCCGAATCCTACTTGGGGTCCCTCCAAAGTTGCGCCCCCCTTACCATATTTGTCGGAGGGGGGAAGGAAAGGGGGAAGAGGGAAGGAAGGGGAGGCCGAATCACCCCCTTTCCTTTCCCCACTTGGACGGATGCCATGGGGGATGCACCACGCCTTGTGGGCCGGTGTGCTCCCCTCTTATGGCCCAACAGGTCCATTACCCTTCCGGGGGGGCGGTACCCCCTCCGATATTCCGATGATTGCCCGGTACAATCAAAAACACTTCCGGTGTCCAAATACCATCATCCTATATATCAATCTTTACCTCTCGACCATTTAGAGACTCCTTGTCATGTCCGTGATCTCATCCGGGACTCCGAACAACATTCGGTCACCAAATCATATAACTCATATAACACTATGTCGCCAACGAACGTTAAGCGTGCGGACCCTACGGGTTTGAGAACTATGTAGACATGACCGAGACACCTCTTCAATCAATAACCAATAGCAGAACCTGGATGTCCATGTTGGCTCCTACATATTCTACAAAGATCTTTATCGGTCGAACCGTTATGACAACATACGTAATTCCCTTTGTCCATCGGTATGTTACTTGCCTGAGACTCGCTCGTCGGTATCTTCATACCTAGTTCAATCTTGTTACCGCAAGTCTCTTTACTCGTTTCGTAATATATCACCTCGTAACTAACTCCTTAGTCATTTGTTTGCAAGCTTATGATGCGTATTACCGAGAGGGCCCAGAGATACCTCTCCGATAATCGGAGTGACAAATCCTAACCTCGATATATGCCAACTTAGCAAACACCTTCGGAGATACCTGTAGAGCATCTTTATGATCACCGAGTTACGTTGTGAGGTTTGATCGCACACAAGTATTCCTCCGGTATCCGGGAGTTGCATAATCTCATAGTCGAAGGAATATGTATTTGACATGAAGAAAGCAATAGTAATAAACTGAATGATCAATATGCTAAGCTAATGGATGGGTCTTGTCCATCACATCATTCTTCTGATGATGTGATCCCGTTATCAAATGATAACACATGTTTATGGTTAGGAAACCTTAACCATCTTTGATCAACGAGCTAGTCTAGTAGAGGCTCACTAGGGACACGGTATTTGTTTATGTATTCACACATGTATTTAAGTTTTCGATCAATACAATTTTAGCATCAGTAATAAACCTTTATCATGAATAAGGAAATATAAAATAACAACTTTATTATTGCCTCTAGGTCATATTTCCTTCACTGCATACCAATGAGGACTATGATTAATCAGATATTCTCTATCAAGAACACTGTTAATCCTCATATATGCTTGTCCAAAGGGGCAGAGACTGATTTTAGGAAACCCAATCTGGTTCACATATTCTTGTCCAAAGGGGCAGAGACTGATTTCAGAAAACCCAATCATGCAAAAATTTGGAAATATATTACCTGATAATGGCGAAATGAACCTGAAAAATGGGCATTGCGACGATAGTAGCAATCACCCACTCCTCATGTGTAGGCTAAATAGGAGCGGAAGAACTCTAACCCTGGTCGAATGACTGGCTACTTGAATGCTCTGATAACATGTTGTGGAATCAAAGCCAGTGTCGGGTCAAAAGGGAAGTTTCACATTGCTTGCAAAGAACCAGCAAAAGGCTTGATAGACGGTGGTCGTGGTGGTCATAGGTCAGCGACAAACATCGCAGGGGAGGATGGTGGCAATGAAGATCTATTATGTTCTGAAGCGAGTGGGGGAGCAGCGGCAAAATTGATTGCCCGAGGTACCGGGTCAAGGAGGAAGCAGTAATCTCCCGATTAGCAGCAGGAACAGACCAGTAAGTCGGCGCCAAATTAGCTCCGCGATTAGCTGCAGATTGGCTATTGAAACCGAGTCGACATACACTAGCAATGTCGCCCCATCACTTACAAGATCGACAGTAGATTATATTAGTGCAAGCAGGCCGAAAGTGGCTCGGAAGGAGGAAACAAGGACAAAAGGCTAGTTTTTAGAATTCGGCCCAAAGCGCGATAAAGGCCCATAGAGGAGCACACAGTAGACCCTTTAGCATTATTTTGAATATCAGATGATCATGCCTCATCAAGACGCATGTTACTGATGAATTGAATGTATTGAATATAGATGTAACTGGCCTGTTTGTCAGAGAACGTGATTCAACTTCAAGATTGTTAGCCGAATTTGGAGAAAATCTTTTGGAATTGGAATGGTTACGATCTTAGATCCTTGGAAAATCTATTGGAATTGAAAATCTATTGTTGTGAATTCCGCAACAAGGAAAAATTCATGAAGCCCTTGGCCACTAGTGAAGCTAATCGACAATTGAGGAGTATTTCATATGCGCTCCTCAAACGTATGACCATCCTTGAAATTTTTGATCTACAAGAGATATGGTGTGCGGAGGTCGATGGCACCGGAGTCGTGACCAATGAGAGAGGCAGTGGCCGCGGTGATCGGAGCGGTCAACGGATGTACGTGGCTGCCGCCGGAGGAGTGGTATGTGGCACGGGTAACGCACATATCCCTATAAACTTTCAAATATAGACTACACTCTTGATACTCCCTCCATTTCATAACATAGTGCGACCATGTTTTTTGAGATTCAACTTTGATCATAAATTAGATTAATACTCTCTCCATTTCACAATGTAGTGCGTCCGCGTTTCCCGAGATCTAAATTTGTATTTCGATAAGAATTCAGTGGTATAATTTTTACTCCCACCGCAGTCGGTCTCGTTGGTTAAATTTATAGTTAAACTTAGATCTCAAAAAGCGCGGGCGCTCTACATTGTGAAATGGAGGGAGTATTTGTTACGGCCATGATACGGATTCCTCCAAAGCATGCTGATGGAGGGAATACTATGCTATCTTTCTTTCTTTGAATTGAATTAGAATAGTATACTATCTGACCGTGAGAAGATCGAGTTCCAGCGCTTGCGCCTTTCTGATCGCTGCCGCTTGGGCGCCACTCACGGTGATCCATCTGCCCAGCATTATCCGGCGAATCCGCGCCGGCAGCTCGTGTGTATTGTCTTGCAGACACAGAGCAAGGACGAGATGGGATGCACGCGGCCTTGCTGTCTCGTATAGGAGACTTGGAGGTGGGCGGTGTGAAACCATGCGGTGCATACATCCATGTCGACGACCTCCTCCATCCCACTCGCATCGATCGTATCGTTTCCCGTAGTAAAGCACACGCACCCATTCACCTGATCAAAAGTCTCACCTGAATAGAATAGCACACCCGATACACGGAGAATCGATCTGCCTCCAAAAGCCAGCTGACAAACACAATTATTTGCCCCTTTCTCAAGACACACCAATCATACTACTATAGAATTATATTTACGACGATACGAAAAATATGCAGGTGCCGACGTAACAATTGGGGCGTCACGGCGGTGACGTGCGGGGCCTGACGTATGTACGTCGCTTGCAAGTTGCAGGTGGATGCATGAACCTGGGCGCATATGTATGCGATGCTTGAACTGATGCGACTAGTGGATGGGAACGTGGGTGGCAGGCAACGTCTCGATTGGTGCAGGCCCCATGCATTTACTACACGTTCTTAGATCGTCACTGATTGATCGTGAGCATATACTCCGGCACACCCTGGCCAAATGCAGCAATTCAGCTAATATTAATACTCCTAGTGGCCGGCCGGATCAGTTCAGTGGTCAGACACCGGGTGTCACACGAGCTACGTCAGGCTGAGAAGCCCTTCGATAGATCGACGCAAAATCACGTGAAGCGAAAGCCACACGCAGCTATCTAATTCGACCTCACACACAGTTCCATGAACAATTGAACATGGAATCGTTATGCTATTTGTCTACTACCTCCTTTCCGGTTATAGGTTTTACATCTGAATGTTACACGTATTATTGTACGTATGTAATTGTATGCTGACTGTTATATATATAGAAAGACGTGGAGAGGATTTGCCCCACGGAAAACCCTAAACCCCATTCTCAAACTTGGTATCAGAGCCTACGCTAGCCGCCGCTGCCTCTCCTCCCGCCGCCGCCGCCGCCGCAGCTTCTTCGCGGCCGCCGCGATGTCCACCGCGCCCGGCATCCACGGTGACTCCTCCTCTGCGCTCACGCCACCACTCCTCCGCCTCGTCCGTCGCCCGTCATTATCGCCCCTACCCCGCGGCGGCTCCGTACCGTTCTTCCGCCCATCGCGGTCTCCTCGACCGCAGCAATTTCATGCTCGCGGCGCTTTCCCTCCAACTTTGCCGGAGGCGCCCACGGCTTCGACGGCGGCTCGGCCATCGCGGCGGCGCCCGACCGTCACGACGAGCACCGGCGATGCCGCCGCACCGTGTCCAACCCCGACTACGAGCAATGGTGGACGCTGGATCGAAGGTTCTCGGCATCTCCTTGGTTCGATGGCGTGGAGATCTCCGCGCAGCTCATCGGTGCCGCAGTCGGCCGCCGCCGCCGGGCGGCCGTGGACACCATGTTCGCCGCCGAGAACAGCGCGGCATCGCGAACCTCCGGCGCCAGATTCAGCGCCGCGCAAGAGAACCGTCCGCGCGGCGAGTACATGCGAAGGTCAAGGCCTCGCCGATTCGATGGCGCGCCGGCTCTCTCTCTTCACGCCGATGAGATCATCGACTATATCTTGACGGGCTCGGCTCGGCGTTCAACCCCATCGCCGCCTCCATGAACTTCGCGGGCGTGCCAATCACGCTTCCGCGTTCTACTCGATGTTCTCCACTACGAGGCCCTTCAAAGCGGCGATCCGAGCTCGAGGATTGGCGATCATCCGCCAACGCCGCGTCTCGGCCGGTCTACAACAACACTTCCGGCCGAGCCGCCGATTCTGGCTGCCAGAGCGGTGGCCGCCCCTCCGCCGGTTCCCTCCCGCCCAACTCGGGCGGCTACGGCAACAACCAGGGCAACGCCTCTGGTCGTAACAACAACGGTGGCAATAGCCGCAATGGAGGAGGAAACGGAGGTGGCAACGGGGGTGGTCGCAACCGTCGCTGGCGTTCCCGGTGCCAGATATGCAATAATTGGGGTCATGAGGCTGGCGACTGTCGCAGCCGCTATGATCATGACCACCGCGCTGCCAACTCTGCGTCCACGTCCTCCTCCCATGTGCCACCGCACTGGATCCTGGACACCGGTGCGACGGACCGCCTGACGAATGATCTTGATCGTCTGCACTTCCACGAGCGCTACGGTGGGAAGGATCAAGTGCAAGTGGCAAACGGTGCAGGTTTGTCTATTTCGCATATTGGTCATTCCACTATACCTAGTTCATCTCTTCGTTTACGCAATATTCTTCGTCTACCACACATTCATCAACATCTTCTCTCCGTTTATCGTCTCGTCCTTGATAATGATGTTTTTTGTGGAATTTCACCGTTTCTTTTTCCTTGTCAAGGACATGGTCACGAAGAAAATTCTTCTTCGCGGTAGATGCCATGGTGGCCTCTACCCCATACCGTTTGGTCGCGCATCGTCATCCTCCACCCGCCAAGCGTCCCTCAGCGTCAAGACCACCCCGTCCCAGTGGCACCAGCGTCTCGGTCATCCCTCAAATAATATTGGTCAACACATTGTTAGGAATAATGATTTAGTGTGTTCTTCTAAACGTCAGACTTCCGTGTGTGATTCTTGTCAGCGTGCTAAAAGTCGACAATTGCCTTATAATTTATCACATCATGTTTCCACTATGCCTCTTGAGTTAATTCATTCGGATGTTTGGGGGCCAGCTATTGCTTCTTCCGGAGGTTATAAATATTATGTGAGCTTTGTCCACGATTACTCTCGTTTCTCTTGGATTTATCTCCTTAAGCATAAGTCTGACGTTGAGCAAGTATTTTATGCCCTCCAGGCCCATGTTGAGCGTCTTCTCCACACTAAAATCATCGCTGTTCAGTCCGACTGGGGTGGTGAGTATCACCGGTTGCATCGTTATTTTCAACGCACTGGCATCTCTCACCGTGTGTCCTGCCCACACACGTCTCAGCAGAATGGCATTGCTGAACGCAAACACCGTCATCTTGTTGAAACAGGGCTTGCTTTGCTGGCTCATTCTTCTCTCCCATTGCGTTTTTGGGATGAGGTCTTTCTTACGGCATGCTATCTTATTAATCGCATGCCCACACCTGTTCTTCAACACGATACACCCATCTACCGTCTCCTTAAGGTGCACCCAGATTATAACTTTCTTCGCACTTTTGGGTGCGCATGCTGCCCAGTTTGCGCAAATATAATGCACACAAACTTGCTTTCCGATCCATCATGTGTGTTTTCTTGGGCTATAGTCCGATGCATAAGGGATACAAGTGTCTTGATCGTTCCACGGGACGTATCTACATCTCCCGTGATGTGGTTTTCGATGAGTCTGTTTTTCCCTATGCCACTCCTGGGGTCACCATCGATGTCTCTTCTTTGGCTGATGTTCTCTCTTTTCCTCCCACTGAACCGGCTACGGGTGACCATATGCGCAAATACGACTTGTCCTATTTGTCTACTGACACGCCTGTCCCAGGCCCTGTTGCTCCTGTGCAGGATTCTTCGGCTTCGCCCTCTCCGGCGTCCAACGTGCACGGCGCTTCCACGCCTGATGCCCGCCGCCCTCACGTGGCTGCCGTCCAGCCCTCCTCGGCGATCGACGTGCATGGGCCATGCACGTCGCCCCGCTCCGCTCCCGAGTCGCCCGGCTCGGTCGCTGCCTCGCCCGTCCTGGCTGGCCCATCCGCGCCGGTTTGCCCGCCCGACCGCGCGCGCCGGTGGGCCCGTTCCTCCGCGGCCTCCTTGCCGCGCGATGACGCGGTTCTCGAGGATGCGGCTCCGTCATCGCCATCGCAGCTCGCGTCGCCCTCTGTCGAGGGGAGTTCACCTCCCTCGACCGCGACGCCCCCAGCTGCCCCGGCTCACACCATGGTTACCCGCACCCGTGATCATACTCGGCGTGCTCTTGTTCCTACTGACGGGACTATTTGCTATGATCCCCGTCGCCGAGCGTTTCTTGCGGTGCCTGTCTCTCATCGTGACGCTCTCCGTGAGACTGCCTGGCGTACCGCGATGATTGATGAACTCACTGCTTTGCATCACAACAAGACTTGGGTTCTTGTGCCTCGGCCGCGTGGTGTCAATGTTGTCGGGAGCAAATGGATTTTTAAGATCAAGCACCATCCGGATGGCACTGTTGATAAGTACAAAGCTCGTTTGGTCGCCCGAGGTTTCACACAGCAGCTTGGCATTGACTATGGTGATACCTTCAGTCCGGTTGTCAAGCCAGCCACTGTTCGTTTGGTTCTTGCCTTGGCTGTTTCTCGCGGCTGGAGTCTTCGGCAGATTGATGTCAGCAATGCTTTCCTTCATGGGTATCTCTCCGAGGACGTCTATATGCAGCAGCCCCCTGGTTTCGAGGATGTTCGGTTTCCCTCGCATGTGTGCAAGCTTCAGTGCGCCCTCTATGGACGCAAGCAGTCCCCTCGTGCATGGTACGCTCGGCTCAGTGCTCGCCTTCTCGCTTTGGGTTTTGCCTCTTCCAAAGCAGATACATCTCTGTTTTACTTCCGCTATCGTGATGTTCAGATCTATATGCTTGTCTATGTGGATGACATTGTCATTGCCGGATCTTCTCCACGTGCGGTTGATGGCCTTGTTCACGCCCTCGCTGCCACTTTTCCTATCAAGGACCTTGGGCCATTGGAGTATTTTCTTGGTTTGAAAGCGTCCTACAATTCCGGGGGGATGACATTGACTCAACAAAAGTATGCCTTGGATCTTTTACACCGTGTGAGCATGGAGAATTGTAAGCCTACTTCCACACCGCTTTCTACTTCCGAGCAGCTTGCACGAGTGTCTGGACGACCTCTTAGTACCGATGATTCTTTCCGGTACCTGTAGGATCGGAAGTATGTCTAGAGGGGGGGTGATTAGACTACTTGACAACTTAAAAATTTATCCTTTTGATTAGGGCAAGTTTTTAGCAAGTTCACAATGATAACCAAGTCAAGTATCACCCTACACATGCAATTCTAGAGTTGTGGCAGCGGAAAGTAAATTGCACGTATAGTAAATGAGAGGTGGAGAAGAGCAAACGCAATTTGGAGACACGGAGATTTTTTCTCGTGGTTCCGATAGGTGGTGCTATCGTCAATCCACGTTGATGGAGACTTCAACCCACGGAGGGTAACGGCTGCGAGAGTCCACGGAGGGCTCCACCCACGAAGGGTCCACGAAGAAGCAACCTTGTCTATGCCATCATGGCTTACGCCCACGGAGGACTAGCCTTACTCGGGGTAGATCTTCACGAAGTAGGCGATCTCCTTGCCCTTACAAACTCCTTGGTTCAACTCCACATCATGACGGAGGCTCCCAAGCGACACCTAACCAATCTAGGAGGCACCACCTCCAAAAGGTAATAGATGGGGTTGGTGATGATGAACTCCTTGCTCTTGTGCTTCAAATGATAATCTCCCCAACACTCAACTCTCCTCACTGATTTGGCTGTGGTGGAAGAAAGGATTGAGTGGAAAGCAACTTGGGAAGGCTAGAGATCAAGCTTCATATGGTGGGAGTGGAGCAACTTGATCTCAACACAAGGGTAGGTAGTTTTCTTCTCGAAATGTAAGGTAGGAGTGGTAGTTCTTTCGATGGCTCTCTCCACGAATGAAGAGGAGGTGGAGGGTATTTATAGCCTCCACACAAAATCCAACCGTTACACACATTTGACCAATCTCGGTCAGACCGAAGTTGACAACTCGGTGGGACCGAAAGTTCAAATCTTGTGAGCGTTGGGATTTTCGTGGGACCGAAAATACAATCTCGGTTAGTCCGATTCTTCCAAAGTCTAGGGTTTGCCAATCTCGGTGGGACCGACTTTCTCATCTCGGTGACACCGATTTGAGTACAGAAGGTTACAGAAGCTTGGCAACACCAATTTCGGTATGACCGAGTTTGGAATCGGAAAATCCGAAATTCTTAGGGTTTGGCTATATGGCTGAGGTGGTTCATCTCGGTGTGACTGGGTTTGGAATCGGTGGGACCGAGATTACTTATGAGTTTATGTTGGAATGAAAGATTGCTGATAGTTTGAGAGATAAATCACTAAGCACTTAGAGCAACCAGATCATCATCATAACCTCATCCCCTTTTAATAGTATTGGCTTTCCTATGGACTCAATGTGATCTTGGATCACTAAACCAAAAATGGAGTCTTGAGCTTTTTGCCAATGTTTTCCTTAGCATTTTGAGGGGTCCACATCATCAGTCATTGCCATACCCATATCACTGAACTTTCTGAAATATTCTCAAGAAATGATTAGTTCAATGATATATATGTTGTTATTAATTACCAAAACCACCCGGGGATTAGTTGCACTTTCAGTACCGTAGCGTTGTTGGTGGACTGCAGTACTTAACGCTCACCCTCCGAATATTTCATTTGCCGTGAACAAGGTGTGTCAGTTTCTCTCACAACCCACTGATGCTCATTAGGAAGCAGTTAAGCGGATCTTACGCTATGTGAAAGGAACGTTGCACACAGGGCTGAAATTTCGCAAGGCTGTCTCTACTAGCATTAGTATCTTCACTGATGCAGATTGGGCAGGTTGTCCGGATGATCGCCGATCATATGGAGGTTTCGCCATATTCGTTGGACCGAATCTCATTTCCTGGAGTTCGAAGAAACAACCAACAGTGTCGAGATCGAGCACAGAGGCCGAGTACAAAGCTTTGGCGAATGGAGCTGCTGAAGCCATCTGGTAGAGTCACTACTCAAAGAGCTTGGAGTGTCTCAAGAGCGTGTTCCAGTTCTCGGTGTGATAACTTAGGGCCACATATCATTGCCAATCCAGTTTTCCATGCACGTACCAAGCACATCGAGATTGATTTTCACTTTGTACGTGAGCGTGTTGCTTCGGAGCTCTCGAGGTCGATTTATTTCTTCTAACGATCGGTGGCTGATGTGTTTACTAAACCAGCCACCAGACAGATGCTAGACCGTTTTAGTACCAATCTAAACCTTGTACAGAGTAGAAGTTCAGATTGAGGGGGAGTGTTGAAAAATAGGTCTAGTATGTCATGTACACGTATCATTGTACGTATGTAATTGTATGCTGATTGTTATATATATATAGAAAGACGTGGAGAGGCTTTGCCCCACGGAAAACCCTAAACCCTATTCTCAAACTCTGAAATCTCATCAATCAAGGTAGATGATGGGTGGAAGAAATAGAGGGTTGAGTATCATATCATAATACTGTATCGTAATAAACTTATGATACTATGTGTCATACTAATATATGATAATAAATAAAGTACTACATGATACTATGCATTAGAAAAGTAGTATCATACACTAGTATCATATGCACGATACTAGTATGATACTTCCCATTACAACCAGTCTAAGATTAATAATAATATGAAAAAAAACCAAAAAAAATAAAAGGAGTCTGATAAACTAAAAAGGAGGAAGCACGGTTGGTAAGCGTGGTCAACTTGTTCTCATTCTGCTTACATTTCCAATACCCTGGTCAAATCTACTAACGTATATGCATGCACAATTATTTGTGCTCCCTCCTTCCCAAATCTTTCTTAAGTTTTGACCAATATTACATAGAAACGTTAAAATTTAGTATACCGGATAAATACATCAATATATATTTCATAGTGAATCAACAAATTTGATTCTTTTTGTTATAAATGTTGATATCTTCCGGATAATTTTGGTCAAAATAATAAGAAATTTGACTTATGACAAACTTAGGGGATTTATTTATTTATTGCAAATGAGGGAGCGAAAAACCTGAACTTAAGACCATAGACAAACTAACTCCTCCTTATGTTTCACTATATATCAGTCCTCGGCCCACCATATGCACAGGCTAAAGAAGCACTACATCTAATTAATAATCCAATAATTATGCTAGATTTTCTCAGCATATACTACAAACACCGAGAAAGAGTTTTCTGAGTCCAAGGACAAACATATTGATAGGAGGGCTCAAGAAGGATATATTATTCCACTAAAAGACACCAATCAGAGTTTTCTATATTATATTTGACCTTGTCGAGATGTGGATGTTGATCGGCTAATTTGATTATTCTACATGCCCGCAAAAAAAAGATTATTCTACAAACACCTCTACATCTCGAGCTGGATTTGCTGAAATAGACATATATTCTATTTTTAAGATTTTTAATGTCATTGATGACCTCGTTCTATTCTGTGGGAGAACGACCTTTACAATTTACAAGATTTATGTTTGCAGTACTAATTTTTTTTCATTGTTCAAAAAGTAGAGTACAGTACGAAATAAGCAATTAATAGTACTCCCTCTCATCCGTATTAATCGTTACTGATTTAGTAACCTTATATTAAACAGAGATAATTAATATGAATTGAAGGGGATAGTATCTTTATCAAAAAAGAATTAATAATACTCCCTCCATTTTTGTATACAATGCCACTGTGAAAAATATATTTTGCAGCTATACAAGATCAAAAATAGTAACCGAGGCAAAAATTGAAAATGTTGTCTCATACTAGCAACCCATAGTTTAACTATTCGAGTGCATGCAATGGATTATAATGACACTCTCAACTACTTCTTCCCTCACGCCCATTCAATTTTCTCCAATGTGCACGTGTCCTATTAATTAGCTCGGTAAATCAGAATACAAGCTGACTTGCAAAGCAAGCATTAATTTTTACATTAGTACCTTAATTTGAGTTTTGGCATTGTATACGGAGTTAGAGGGGCTATTTATGACAGAGGCAATGGTGCCATGGTCTTCCGATGAGGGGTAACTATCATTTTGGGTGGAGTAAACTTTGACGATCCAATACGAACGTGCGAGGACTTCGCGCCTTAGCAACCTCTAAGACTAGCCACAATGATGAGTAACATACACTAGTAACATACACATATTTCTAGACTATGTTACTACCTTCATAGTGGGTAGTAACATAAGTGTGGTAACATGCAAAGCTTCATTTATTAGGTTATAGACTCATATTGCATTGGGACATGTGATGTTACAGTAACTAGCTAAGTTACTATAACTACCTCTCTCCTCATTAACTCACTGCCACATAAGCAAATTTGCTGAGTTGGACTCGATGTTACTGCTGAAGTTACTCCCACTGTGGCTAGTCTAAACCAACTCCTAGAGATTATTGACCACGCCAGAGCATAATCAATGAAGGTCTAATTCGTACATGCAAACAAAGAACAAGAACTAAGATTTGCAATCTGGACATCGACCTGGTCGTTGGACACAAACAAAGTACGCAAGTTGCACCGATGGCAAACTCTAATCTAAACAAACCCCAAATCTAAATGACGCCCTGCAGGTTGTATTTATAGCGAAATGGAGGAGAATTTTGTCCACTCTTCACAAGATGGGACTAAATTTCATCCTAAGTTGTTTTCCCTATCAATACAGACTCTAAAAATGAGGTGGCGTAACACCTATATATGTCTACAAATGAAAATATGAAGTATGATCTTTGTATATTTCTTCTGTGCCTTCTACGTCATGACGACGGCCTCAAAGTTGTGGAATCTTCACCTGGAACGCCCTTGTCACCCCCTATGCACTTGCCTTGTTCTCCAAACTTGATCATGCTCCAATGCCCATCCCTCTTGTCCATGATAGGCCCTTCATTCCTAATTAATACAAACATATCTGATTTAGACATCATCATGTTCTCATGAACATCAGAAATATTTTGAAGAAACGAAAATACCTGATAATTTAGTTGACATGAGTGTGCTCTAGTAATTGTTCCAATCCATGTAACGGCAGAGACTATGAGTGTAACAGTGGTAGGGATGTTATCATTAATGTACCATCACAACGCCCGAAGACACCATGCCACACCTGCAAACTCGATGATGGGGAATGCCATCATAATGCCCCGCCAGCTAGATCTGGGAGCATCACCGAGCCGCCCGCAAAGCATACTGGGAGCTCACATCAGGTATAGGTAGACCCTAAATGTGTACCATTTGCAGACGCTCCAAAATTCGCCACCACCATCGAACCATCTTCTTGGTAGACATTTGCATCGTCCATGCTAGACCTGTCTTTGACGCCGCCATGGCGCCAAACAGCGCCACCTCCTTGCGCTCATCCATCATAACGCATCCGCCGTTGAGACTCTGTTGTGCCATCCCACCGAGACCCATGGTCATCGACATGGTAGAAACAATGCCACTCCACCCGTGGACCCCATTTAGCCAGCACTTGCTCCAAAGACAATGCCCCCAGGAGGTTGTGTGGCTCTAGACACCACCACCGTCCAATCTGGAAGACAAGATCAAGCATTTCCACTGAAGCAAACGGCCCTTCCAAATGAGTCTATGTGGTGGTCCAACGCCCCTATGCCTCCGAGATCACCTTGGTAGATCTGAGCTCCAAAATAGTGCCTCCAAGGACGTAGATGCCGCCTCACGCGGCCATTGTCCGATCCGGCAAGCTAAACCTTAGGTTTCCCCATAGCTCGACCGGAACACCACTATGAGGATACCCTCCAAGGAGGTTAGCGGCACCCGCAGATGTTGCTGCATCATCCGCGACGGCTAGTCTAGGAAAATTATTCCTCCCCGGTGGTAGTCCTTCGAACCAGGAGATCTTGAGTCATAGGCACTCGACGGAGACACTCACCAACATAAAAGGAAAGGTCGTGTCAGCCTAGACAAATCCGGGCAGACGAGCCAAATCTGTCCAACCCGAGCCAACCAAAGGGACAGTAACCGACGGGAAGAAAATTCGGGCGCGTCTGTCATGGATCCACCGCCACCACCTACCGCCCGCGACTGCGCCGCTTCCAAGTACTACAACGACCAACTACCCACCACCCGTGAGGACATGAGCGCACCACCACCCTGCGAGCCCGTCCGAACCCATCACAGCCCCGAAGATCCGCCACCATGCTATGCCTAGGCGCCTCGCCGCGCAAGCCGGCCTCTGAGATGCCGCTAATGCACACGCTGCAAGAGCCACCGCCCATGACCTGGAAGCGCGCCACAGGAGAAAGCACCGCCACTGCCGTCAGCCGCTGGGGGTAGAGGAGAAAGCGGCGGGTTGGCAAGGTTGCCCCCGAGTCGCCCTGGGCAGGAATGGCCCGGGTTTTTCTTTTACTTCCGCAACACTAATCTGAAATCTTGCTTCGAACATATGGGTTTCACCTAAACAGTATCCAATCACATCCAAATTGACGCAAGATCCTGCATGCAGACGGGTAAAGTGACAATAAACCGTACAGATAACTTTAATTGGATTTAGGTTTTTTAACTCCAGTGTTCTCTTTTGGACATTGCCTTTCACCTAGCTACTCATTCTCCATACACGTTCAATTACACATCAAGCTAGGCATTACTTGAGGTTCACACAGATTAGAGCATCTCCAATAGTCGTATAAAAATTCCGCGCCATAAAATAGTTTTAGTGCGTCACTGTAGCATTTTTAGCGCGCCGGACCGAACATCGGTTTAGCAGATGCCCAAAAACACACGCCCAAAAAACCACGCAATGTAAATTATGAAGCGCACACAATTAGGCGCCTCAAATTTGCAGCTTTTGATAGCGCTTCGCGCGCCTCTTTTTTGTGCCCGCACTATTTTACAGCTTCCGCTGGAGCTGTCCGACGCCCAAAAACCCGAATTTTAGCGCGCAGAGCAGTTCTTCGCTCATGTTGGAGATGCTCTTAGGCATTTCTCTTTTTTTTTAGAAAAGGAGGATGACCCCCGGCCTCTGCATCTGGGCGATGCATACGGCCACTTTATTAATTATTCTCACAAGACCTTACAAAGTAATACAACAGTAAGACTAAAGCCGCCGTCTAAGCACCTCTATCCAATGATGAAGGCGCAGATAGCTGGGCCTAATACCAAATGACATCGCAGCCAAACCTAACATCTAAGACACGAGAACCCATCCAGACGCTCGCGGGCATGGGTCTCACCGTCCGGCGTGCACTCGAGATGCCGCCGCCGCCAATCGCCACCGCTCCATCTTGAATCTGATCGATGCATCAACCTTGCTCGATCTAGCTATCGTCGACGCCACCACGGCGCCAAACGCCACCTCCTCCTGCGGCATAAACAATGAGCATGTCGCGGTCTCCATCGATACACCTCGGCGCCATGCTGCCAGTATCACCAAATGACACACTTGAAGTCCTTGGAAGATCTGTCGTGCGTAGCACCCGTCGACCGAGCATGACAAAGCGTAGCACCGTCGGTCGAGCATGACTTGACATCACCCCGGCTCCGTGCAAGACGGCCGCTCCACCTCCGCCTCGACATCCAAATACGATCCGCAAACGATGCTCCCAAGAGAGAAACGACATCGCACTGCCGCCATCGTCCGATCTGGAACACCAGATACTAGGGTTTCCCCCGGAGCAGCACGAGTGGGTCGACAATAGTTACACGACGATGCCTTCATCAAGGTAACGACGAGAACGCCGCCATCGCCTGCCGTCGGCTCGGTTTTCACCGGCAACCATGTCTCCCCTACTCGCAGCCGGGACAAGATGATGGATCTCGAGATCGATCACCAAGCCTCGGCCGCCATCTCGGAAAGAAGATGACCACCACGCCCGCGAGCCTCACCACGCCGCACGCAGCGCGCGCCGGCACCCCATGGTGCCTAGAGGCCGACAAGCCCGACGAATGGCCTCGCCACCGCCATGGCCTGCACCCGGCACCACCAGATCCAGATCGGATCGGGTCCAGGCCCCAAGCCGCAACCGCCATGGAGGCAGCACCATCGGGCGGTGCCTAGCCCTCCACCCGCCGCCGAATCATCGCCGAGCTCGCCGCGCCACGCCGCCAAGCCGCCGGAACTCGCGCCGCCACCAGAGAAGCCACAGCCGCCGCTGGAGAGGCCTCAAGCCGCAGCTGCACCGCCGCCAGCGAAGCCGCCGCCACCCAGCACGCCCTCCGCCGCGCCGCTAGGCCCCGCCCAGCCCCGCGCCGTCCTGCGCCGGACGCCAACCGCGAGAAGAGGGGCAAGATCCCCGCCGCCACCAACGCCGGCCGGTCTTTGCCCGGTGGCGCTGTGCGGTGGCGGCGGGGGGAGAGAGATCGACGGGGAGGGGGACGAGGGGTGGCGGCGGCCTGGCATTTCTCTTTTGCACCAAAACACGCAATAATTGGATACTATTTTAATTGGTAAATACTACTGTATTTCTTTTATATATGTACAGACACTTAACAACTCATGTCTCTCAGCTAGGCCATTTCCTCCAATTAAGAATCCAACACCTAATCCAAATCCACAGAGTTCACTCACATCCGCCTCCTGAAGACAGTAGACTAGAGCAATATCCCCTCGCCTCATGGCGATGCGGCCCAAGTCCGAGATGTCCCCGCCGCCCTCCGACCAGAGGGACGCTGTCATCGAGGAGCTGAGGAAGGGCGCTCAGCTGGCTGACTGCCTCCGGCAAAAGCTGGAGCTCATCCCGGAGCTCGGTCGCCGCAGCGCCGCGCTGGCCAACGTGAGCAACATCTCCACGGCCCTAGTGTCATCTGCCTCTATGCTGGAGTCCAACAGAGAGCAGTACAGCTGCTCTTCCTCCGACCCCGGGGCGGCGGCCTATGCTGCCGGCGCCTCTGGTAGTGGCGGTGGCACTGGGGCACGAAATGGAGCCATTGCCCGCACCAGGAAGGCAAAGCACCGACGAGGCACCCATGGCAAGGAGCTTCCAATGTGAGTGACTTTGTGTTTGCTTCAGGGAATACTACTGTAGCATATGCGTGTCTGTGGGGATCTGTGCTAGGGAGGAATCGTTACTGGCAGATCCATACACACTTATGTCTGGTTTTCAGTGAGGATCTAACCCCATTACCCTATGCCTGCAGTGTTGCTAGTCCGGCTGTTTTTTTTTTTTTTTTTGCTGGTCCGTTTGTTCTTTAATTAACTTCCTGCTTCATATCATCTTTAACCCTGTGCAAAAAACGGAAATCATGCATGGATTGGTTTGGCATCCCTGGTATTCTAGATCTAACGTTCAAAGCGATATGAAGGAAAGAGATGGTAATACAAGGAATAGAAGGAAAGAAATGTTAATTTGTCGGTGGATCTTGCTATTCCGGTTCATCGGTTCAGGCATGGAGCTGTAGCATATGTTTGTTTCTTTGCATACCGTGATTTATATTTCATGGTTAGCTTAGCTAGCGAAGTGTGCAGTAAAGCTGAGTTCAGTTAATTTTATTTCTTCAGCAGGGAGGTACTAACTGAGACACCAGAAAATGATGGGTTCCACTGGAGGAAATATGGCGAGAAGAAGATCCTGAATGCTGTTTTCCCAAGGTATGATTCTTTAATTTGACGAAGTTTCATCACTGAAGGCTCAAGAAGCTCTCTCTAATTATCCATTAATTTGGCATTAGCTTATGGATATGTAATACTTGCATTTTCTCTTTTTGCAAAAAAAAAAATACTTGCATTTTCTCCTATGGATTAAACAGAAAAAAAAAAGCAAACAGATGTTCGAAGAAAAAAAAGTGTAAACAGTACCTTTGTCGTTAGCAGTACACCTTTGCCTATTGGTCTCGTTGTAGCTTCTCACTATTTTTTCATCTTTTACATAGCGGACTCTCAACTAATTTTGGGCTGCATGCATCGTTGAATCTACAGTCCACGGGAGTTCTATCTTTTATTATCTAAAAAGCCTTTACATAAAGCAAGAATCATAGTACTTCAATTGTGAATTATGTTTAACTATGGTTACTAGAATGAAAACACCAAAGTACTTTGATGCTAAATGAAGCAGTATGTGGCTTGGCATGGATACTCACCTCACATTAATTAGGGCAACTCTAACCGAACCCCTAAAAATAGAGGAGTGAAATGGCGGAGTAAACCTTAGTTGAGTAAATTTACTCCACTAAGTTTCAGCCGTTTCTAGCCGATGCCCTAAACTTAGTGGAGAAAAAGAAATTCATGTGCATCACATATTCGGCCATTGAAAAACATTTCCTTACTTTTTTATTTCATTTAATGACATTGGAGTACATAATTCATCAACTCTTTGCCACGAGAGTAAGACCAATGAAAACAAGAACCACAATTAGATATTTTAGAAGATATCCAATTTTCCTAACTGCTCCCACTAGTTGAATTAATATCTTCTCTCTGTCTTCGTTGTTGATCTGCGGATTCTTGAGTTTCAACACTTCTTTCTTCTTTGATTCTAAAGAAGTAGACGTTGCTTCGCATCTAATCTCATCTCTAGTCTCACATGTAGCCTTAATTCTAGCAACAAGTACACGAACAACTATCAATTTTTGTGCTATCAATAGATCGATGTATTCTTCTTTCCAATACCAAAACTTGCACCCATCCTACACACATATATGACCAAACAAACACATAGATGAGCTACCGGAATTGCATCGAATCCGGTGAACAACCGAATCAAAACAAGCACATACCCCATCATTTGTGCCCTTGAAGAACACTCATCCGGGGTGTTGCCGCATGGTAGAAACTCGGCGCACCACCTTCTGCGTGAAGTCGTCGCACTATATGACCGGCATCGGCGAGCCGTTGTGCCAGCGCCGAGCCCGGGTGATGGTCGGGCGTGTATTTGCCGGCATACCTCCGATGAGAGAGATTTGAGTGGCTACAGGAGGAATACGTACCTGCATGCAGCCCGGAGGCATCGTCGTGGCTATGTGGTCCGTTTCCCGGCCAATCCATGGCAAAGCGCAGATGCCGCCGGCTGGAATCGCCAAATCCGGCGGCGGCGACATCCGCAGATCCACCGGTTTTTCGCCAGCCACGGGACGAGGCGGCGCAAATCCAAGCGGTAGGGGATATCAGCAGAGCTTAATTACTGAGCGTCCCCGGTGGGCGGGCGGGCTTCGGCGGGGGTCTGGGAGGGAAGGCAGTGGAGGAGAGGTGCGGCTTTTACTCAGCCGCCGCGCAGTAGAGTAAACATAAGGAGATTTTTAGAGGGATGAGTAAAATTTTACTCCCCTACGGCGGATAAGGGATCAGCCGGGTCCCGGTTAGAGGAGTAAACCACATTTTTACTCCCCTCCTCTAACGGATCATAAGGGATCGGTTAGAAATGCCCTTAGTTGCTCCAAAATATTTGGGTTGGCATGGGGCACATTTGCGGCATATCACATATATGTACCTTCCATGCGTCTTCATTTTTCTTATAAGATTAGTGCATATATATATTTAGTCCTTGATCGTAAGAAAGCCGAGAAGACGCATCATCTTAGGATTCTAATCTTTTTCAATCAAAGTTGAAGCACGTAAATGGATTAGTATGTGTATGTGATAGCACTATATTTGAGCTTACACTGTTAGTGGAAAATTTATATTATGTATATATTCTTTTCTTTGCATGTGTGTGGAGCATAAAACCATTCTCCTGGCTGTACAGAGGTCATCATGCACATGTTTAAGCTTGTTTATCTGCATGTATTTGAATGGCGTAAAAAGGTTCGCGTGAATACGAATATCAATCATTGAGTTTTATGATGAAGATTGCTTAGGGATAAACCACTTCGCTAATGATCATACAAACTCCAGGGGATTAGTATGCCAATGGAGGTGATCTACTCAGAAGTATATATGATATTTTTTATTTTGTGGGAAAACATGAAATTTTACCAGAACATATTTTAATTTGTTACTCACTTAGGTTGACGTTAGCATTGTGTCATATCAACAAGGTAAAGATCTTGCATATTTCTAAACTTAAAAGTGTGTGCTCTTTGCGATCCGTGTGATATATATACAGGAAACTCTGTGGAATTTAACACGACTTGTTATGTGTTTTCTCAAAAAACGTAATCCATTTTGTTTAAGCAAAAGCAAAGAACGTAAAAAAGTGTTATATGTGATCATACACTTGGTTAATTATTCGCAGGTCATACTACAGATGCGGATACAGCGACGAGCACAGGTGCCCGGCAAAGAAACTTGTGCAGCAGCAAAACAACAGCGACCCTCCTGTGTTCATGGTCACCATGATCAACGACCACACATGCAGTAGTTTGTTCCCGGCTGATGATCAACCACACAGCAGCTCAAACAGTGCTACTGCTAACTCACGAGTGCTCGACTTCACCAAAGCATCGCTCTCTTCAGCTGTTGGTGTATCGAGGTTGAAGAAAGAGGAAGATCCAGGCATGTCAGTGACCGTGCCTAGCTACACCTATGATGAGCTGTCTTCTTATTCCTCGCTGCCATTGCTCTCCCCGAAGGAGTGGGAGATGGAGATGGAGATCAAGTCACTTTTTCGTCATCACTCGGGAGGTGGTCCTTAGCTAGCTAGTTATTCTGTGAAACTTATTGCTTTTCGCTAGCTAGATCACTTTGTTGCGTCCAAATAACTACCTGAACCAGAATAATTTGCATGATTGCGTGCGATGGTTTATGTACGCTCGACTGTTGTAGTGTTAGTAGTATGACAGCACAAGTACAAGAGATGTTTTTTGAGATGTATGACAGACTTGCGCTTGATAACCTTTGGAGTGCAACAGGCCTCCGGCCATATGGTTAGTTGCCTATCTTCTCATGCTAAATGTAATTATAATTAATTAGCTTTTCATGCTGTGTTCCTCCAGTCTTCTATGTGGAATATTAGCTAGAAGCTGCCCCCTTTATTCTGAAGGAACACAAATGTATGAGAAGTGTACAAAAAGCAGCACTAGCAGGACCGTCATACCGGCGCAGCCGGCATAATGACTGCCATCATGGAGAGTTTGGTCGCTTCCCCTCCCTCGCAGTAGCGCTGCCTTTGGCCGCTTTTGGCCGTCCCCAGCCTCTGCCGATGACGGCATGGATGGCGCCTCCACCAATGCATCTGATTACCTCCGTCTCGGTGAATAAGTCATTCACGTAGTTCTAGGTCGACGATTTAACTATCTGAATATGTATTATATGTGACAAAAAGTATATATTTAAAAACTACATACATGTACAAATCTAGTGATATACTTTTCATGACATATAACTTATATTTAATTCCTCAAATCGATGACCTAGAACTACGTGAATGACTTATTCACCTAGACGGAGGTAGTCATTGGTTTGAAGTCAGAACCCACGACTTGTGGGCCTCCTATGCTTCCGATGGTCGACCGGCGTCGCCTAGGCCTGCACCTCATTGAAAGTGCATCTAATCCCCTTGGTGGGTTTTGGTAATTAATGTCACATCTCAATGAACTAACATTTTATCAAGCTTATGTCAGGGAAGTTCCTTGTGGGTGAAACAAAAGAAACTAAAGGTGAGCCACCCCCCCCCCCACCCACACACACACACACACACACACACACACACAAATTACCATAAAGACAAGTGTTGGCCAAATCTAGGATTCTCCATTTTCATTTTAGTGATACAAGATCACATTGAGTCCATAGGCATGCCGATATATACTATCAAATTGAGTCCATAGGCATGCCGATATATGCTATCAAAAGGGAATGAGGAAGTTATGATGAGTTTTTCTCTATATGTGTTTGAAGGTCAAACTCTAAATTTCCTCAAAAGCCTTTAACTCCTCAACTATATCTACGTAACTTTCAAACGTTCGGAGCTACCATGCTCTTCTAGTTAGAACCACAAGTAGTTCATCCAGATATAAAAGTTACAAACCCTAGCATTTTGGAGCTACCAACCATTCCACTCGGACCAACCAACGCTGTTGTCCACTCAGAATTTCCTAACACCCCTCGCTCGATATTTCTGAAGAGGCTACGAAGAGTGTGCCACTGCCAAGGTATTTTCCTCGAAGCCTCCAAAGGCTATCCATTCGGACTGACTGAGCTATCTGAAAGTTCCCATTTTTGTACAGGGGTCGGAGTCTCCGAGCTAAGCCATTTGGAGCTTCTGAGCTGTTTTAAAAAGTTATAGTGGTCAGATTCCTTGTCCGGCTTATTTATATCCCGACCTATCCCACATGTTCAATCAAAGTAAATTCCACTCATATCCTATGTTGTGAGCGATAACTCCACTTCTTGTGCGGATTTCAAGGGCTTTATACTCCAACCATCAAGCCACCTCTTTGAGATCTAATCTTCCTCTTTGCTTTACACAACTACTTCTCTAATCCAAAGGCCAAATCTTGAGAGAGTTTGAGTTTTGAGGAGATCATCATTTGAGAGCAATGTATACATCACCAAGCAGCCTCATCTTATTACTTTTTGAGGGTGTGCACCTCCTAGATCGGCTACGTGCTTGGGAGTCATCAAGCTTGTGAAGAAATCAAGAAGTTTGTATGAGCCCGGAGATCACCTACTTCATGAAGATCTACCCTTAGTGAGACTAGTCCTTCGTGGGCGTAAGCCATGGTGTCATAGGTTGGTTGCTCTTTCGTGAACCCTTCATGGGTGATTGTCCTTCGTAGATTTGTTCCTTTAGTGGAACTTCTCAACTAGGATCCTTGTGATCTTAGATCCTTTGTTGATCAAAGCCTCCATCAATGTGGATGTAAGACATCACCAACTCTACATACCACGAAAACAATCTTCATCGAGCCAACCGGTGTTGTGTGTCTCTAAATCTACCTTTTTACTTACAATTGCGTGTCTTTACTTTCCATTGATACTCGTGTAGACTTGCATGTGTAGGTGATTGCAAAATTACTAGAAAAACATAAATTGCCAAGGAAACTAAAATTTAGGGAAAGAGTCAATTTTGCTTAGTAGTGTATTTAACACCCCCCTAGACATACTTAACTGATCCTACACTCATACACCCTGCAAATGAAGAGTCTATCACAGAGATGGCAAACCCTATGTTTGTCGCATGCAGCTCCCCCCCCCCACCCCCACCCCCCAAACGGACCCGAAGAAGAAGAAGGGATGAACCACTAGCCCTCAATTCGTCCCGGCGGTGGGCGAAACTAGGGCTCCTACAACGAAACAACAATGATGGTGAGGTAGAAAAACTATCATTCCCCTAGTGTTCGGCTTTTACTCGATTGTATGGGAAGTGACTGTGGAAAATTATTGGCAAATCTGCAATTTAGTGGTGATTTGCGGGGGGGGGGGTGATCCGCAATGACGAATTATTTCTTGATAGTACGATGGGTGATTCCAGGACAAATGATATCAATTTGAGGATGTATATATCATTGTCACATTTTGACCATGCGTCCGGCTGAGATACAGAATGTGATTATTTCAAGGCCTTTGGCTCATTGAAGAAGATAGCAGCTCAGGAAGCAACTTGAAGGCAACGAGGATATTGTGCTTGTCATGGCATGGGAAGATACCTCTCTCAACGCGGTCACCGGGAAAGATCTATCTAGCGCAAAATATTGGAAGCACGTCGAGAACAGATCTTCCCCTCAGAGCTATCACAAACCGATAGGGTGGGACTCAAGAATTTGTAACTGTTGGTTTGGTTGCTTGGAGAAGTGAAGCACAATCCTCCTAGCGGTTGCATCATGCATTGACCAATATGTAAGCAACCTTCTTTTTTTTGCTGCCACATTTTCATTACTTTGAGCATTCTCATCAGTTTGAGCATTTGTTTGTTTTAGTATAACATATCCCAAGAAAGGTCCAAACAGATGCCAAGTCGAAAGGAAACTCGTTTGGCCTCCAACATTGTTGGAATTTGTTGGAAGGCCACAAGAAGTGGAAGTCGAGAAATGAACACGGTAGCCTAGAAACTTGGAAGTGCGGCAATTCCTCTTCGGATATGAACGGTGATGAAGATGACGATGGTCCTACAAAGGAATCGTGATAGATGCCTAGAAGTCCTACTCCGGCGTCTAGAACGGTCGGCCCGATGGGAGGAAGAGAGGAAAGGAGAAGATCAAGAGAGAAGGAGAGGTGGTGGCGATGAAGAATAATATCGACGAGTGATGCGAACAAGAAATGACTTAGCCGAAAAGAGGAAGCACGAAACACTAGAGAAAGAGAAAAAGAAGAACCAAGAGGAGAAGCAAGATGGGATGCTATGCAAGAGAGAAGACGGCGTCGGGAAGAGATCGAGGCGCATATGCTTGAAATTCATATGGACATGGAGGCGTGTAAGCTCAAAGTTCAGGAGGATCGGACGACAATTGAACGATTGGCCGAGCTAGATCAATTCATCATGTTGGATCTGAGCCAAATGGATCCAGTGGCGTGCGAATTTTGGGAAAAGGCATGAATGGTGATCATACATTTCAGGAACCTTGAAGGAGGGGACAATGCACACGCCGAAGGAGGAGGAGACAACTAGAACATAGGAGGAGACGGGGACGAGCCAAACGCTTGGAATACATGTTATTGGTTTAATGTTTTCATTCATGCAACTTTTAAAGAACTATGTACATGCTTGATTGATGTGCTAAACGTTTAAATTTGGAGGAAATCGAAATGTTTGACTGAGAAAACAGAAAAAAAATGGAGGTTGAGATAGGACGCTTTGAGTTTGTGTGTCGCCTGCTCAGCCTCCAAATGCATATGAAGCGCACGGCATATTCATTATAGTGATCGCAAACATGAAAACTCTGCTAGAGTTGGTCTAACAGTTCATATTATAATTCCATCGAAGAAGTGGTTGCAAAGAAATGGATAGACACAAGTGGTTGCAATTAACTTGATTTGAAAAAACGCAATAGAACAATTCGTTTGCAAGCTAACTTGGATCTGTTAGCAGGAAATTAAGAGCATCTTGCGAGGAGCAACAATGTAAATAAACTCCCCGGAGAAAAGAAAACAGCCATACTAGTCAGCATGGACAATGATTAGCTAAAGTACGTGCTTATCCTCAGCTAACGTTGATGCCATAAACGGTATTTTGAGCATTGTGTCGCGACATGACATAATAATTAATGGCTTCCACACAAAATAAATAAAATGATGCCCGAACGGTGCTTTCCGTGTAGTCTTACCAACATCTAGTCATAAGTCATGTGCACACAGCACACACTAGCCAGCCAGCTATGGCACCAGCTGAATTCACAACTGCAAGTTGTTGATGGTCCACCCAAGGCTGCATTGAGATAAAATTCGGTGCTTTTAAAATCACTGCAAATGATGTAATGGACACGTTTTTAGACAACTGCGTCGCGCACATTAGATAATCCTTGAGGTGTGTCTTGACGTGCTAGCTAGGCCGTCAAGTTGTCATCGCTCATCAGGAAAAACTCAAAGTTGATCCTTCGATACAGAGGGAGGTCAGTGGAGCCTCCTTTTTTCCATATTCAGTGAAAATATTAACCACATTTTTGGGAGATCCAGAGCTAGATTGTTTTCACAAAATAAAGCTGTTACATCACACCAAAAATATAAACCACAAGTGTTAAATTTAATAAATAAAAATAACTCAAGTTTACTTTGGACTGAGTAAAGGAGAATTTGCAGCAGCTCTTGCCAATGCCGAGCTGCCAACGGTGTCACAGCTTAATGGGGGCTAGGTCAACTTCTGTTCCGGACGATGGTTGGCTTAACCAGAAGTTTTAGACAATAAAATTGGCTTAAACTATGGCTCCGTTGCATGAAGTGGCCAGCGTGAGGTATTCCTAAAGAAACGTACCACCTGAGAGCAAGTACAATAGAATTTGAGTCAGGTTGGTATAAGAAATAAACTAGTATATTTTTGCTTAGTTGGAGGAAAGAGAAGAGAGAGAGAGGTAAGCGGGCTCTTGGTGAAGAAGAGCTAATTTCTAAAGACGCTTTCTGAAAGACTTTGTGAGAGTGAAAGGTGGGCCATATAATAAAAAAAGTAAGACACTTTTCTAATCAACTATTATACATATTGGCTATAAGATGCTTTATAGATGGCGTACGATGATTATTATACCAAGAGATTAACTATACTATTAACCATGCTCTGATGCTGATGGGTGGGTGGCAGGGTGGGCGCCATAGATATGCCCGTAGCTCGTCTTGTCTTTTGTGAAGTTCTCAATTGTCCGGTCAAGATTTGCGTTGTCGATGCTTTGTTAAAACATGTAAATCTAGTCACGGTAAGCACCTAAATTCCCGTGCAATTTGATTGTATCGATGTGGTGTGTGAGTGTGAACTCTCGTGTTGGTCCCCTCCCATGCAAAGACTCTCGTTAGTTTAGCTCAGCGACGCGCGATGCAACGCGGCGCATGATCGAAGCGATCGCGCGTGGCACGTGCGGTCAAGTGCTCTCACTTCGCGATCGAGCTCGAGCTCGATGATGGATCCAACCGAGCTCAGCCGCGCGTATAAATGGCCACCTTTCCACCTCGGGCAAAGCAATTAGCTAGATCGAGGCTTCCTTCCATCGAGGCAAGGCAGATCCAGAGTCGCGTAGAGACAAAAGTGAAAGATCTCAGCTGCAAGCGGGGGGTAGTGGTAGTCTAGATTGTAGTAGAGGTCATGGCGGCACTTGTCACTCCGGCTGTTTCAGTGGTGTCCGAGCTGGTGGTGCGGGGCCGGGAGTCCGCCGCCGTCCTCGAGGCCTTGCTCCAGGGGGGCTCGCCGCAGGAACCCGGCGGGATCCGGGAGCTCGCCGCGGAGATCCTTCTCTGCTGCGACCGCGCCCTCGCCGCGCTCCACGGCCGCCACGGCGTCGACGCGATCGCGCACACCGGCAGGAAGCGCAAATCGTCCGAGCCCGACGGCGCAGCCGCTCAGACGAGGCCGAAAAGAAGGTAAGCTAGCTGTAGTAGTGTCTGCTTGCTCCGGCGTTACTGTTTCAGTTCAGGCGAGCAACGACTTAACAAGATCGCTTCGTTTTTTCCAGGATGCGCGCGAGCAGCGGATCGACGGCGAAGTGGGTCGAGAAGCGGCAGACGGCGGAGGACGGCTTCATATGGAGGAAGTACGGGCAGAAGGAGATCACGCACAGCAAGCACCCGAGGCTCTACTTCAGGTGCTCCTACAAGCACGAAATCGGCTGCCCGGCGACGAGGCAGGTCCAGCAGTCGGACGACGACCTCTCCCTGTACGTCATCACCTACTTCGGCGACCACACCTGCTGCCAAGGCGACGGAGACGTCGCCGCTGCAGAGGAAGAGGACGTCAAGATGCAGCCGTTCATCATCAACTTCGGGTCGGCCACAGCGAGCAGCACGAGCGGTTCGCGTTGGCAAAACTCTCACGGCGGTGGTGGCCGGAGCAAGATTTCACGCTCGCCGCAAGCCTTATGCTTGCCGGAGGGGGGAGAAGACGAACTAGGATTGAAGGTGACCAAAGTTGAGACAACTTCGTTAGACTCGCAGCCAGCGGACCCGGCGGCGGCAGAGCTGAGCTCGTCACCCGACGTTTCTTGTGCTTCCCCGGCATGGGATCCTTTATCCAGCTGCTTGGAGTGGGATCAATTCGCCGAGAGCTCATTCGATTTCGTTAGTGAATTCATCAATTTTGATGGCATTGCTTTGTACCAATAGCTAATTTTCATGCCCGACATAATTTTGTGAGGGGTGGATTTCTTTAGTGTCAAAAATCGCTCTTATATTATGTGACGGAGGGAGTGTTATATATGATATTTGTTGGAATGAACATGAGCATGAAAGCTAGTGTGGATGCATGTTTTTGTGGTAATTGTATTCACGTTTGATTTTTTGGCTGCCTGAAGCTCTTTCTTTAGCTTCACTCAGTTTTGTTGCCACGGTGCTCCATTGTGTCTCCTTCCATTTCAGTTGAGGCTAAGGCGAGGTGGAGCCATGGTGAAATGCTTGACAGGGAAGCGATGACGGAGGTCGATCACGCTCTACAATGGCTACGGTTCAAGGGTGGGTTGCTCACTGGAGAAGAACCCGTGTCGCCTCAACTTAGAGAGAGAGTGGGCGGGAAGGTGGTGCTAGGCTGGCACCGATCAATGGGCGGATCAATGAATAGCTAGGGGTGCAGATCGACGAGTAGGATGGAGTAGACGATGATTGTTTACGTCTGTTGAGGTTTTGCGTGCAACTATAGCAATCATAGACAGTGGCGGAGACGGGGGTGCCAGCCAGGGCCCTGTCCCCCCTAACATCTGTGATTTAGGCCTAATATATGAATAGTAGCAGTGATTTTTTTGCTAAAATGGGTGTTTTTGATGGATTGGCCCACCCCAACAAGGTTTAACAATACTCGGCCCTCCTCATCCTATTTTTCTGGCTCCGCCGCTGATCATAGACAGGGAAAGAGGGCATGGGAAGCAACAGATCGGAGCTCAATAATGGTGGTGGAAGTGGTACAAAGTCAAAGAGAGGAGGGAGGCAGGGAGTTAATTTCTTATTCTAGAGAAAGAGAAACGAAAAAAAAAACTGGTTTGGATGCAACATTTCCAATGGTGATTGTATATTTTTGAACCACGATAATTTCTGTATGCTTTTCACACAGCAGATCAAGTATAACAATATGTGGCAACACTGTTCAATCCTCCATCGTACAAAGCTCGGACACCAACTGTCGTACGTACAGTAGTTTGATATATATTTTTTAGCTAATAAAAACCCTTCCATTTGAGGCAACTAAAATAGTGGAATTTTGCACAATCCACGGAACATCCAATAATGAAACTCCAATGAGATCAACTGATCAAGCGATCCAAAGGCCATTCATATCCACTAGTACTACTACATTTATATAATCCGGATCGACATTATGGACAGATCATGCATAAGACAAGTTGCCACTACTATATTATGATCGTTTTAGGGGTTATTAAGTATGGTAGATGCCCTGGAGTTTTGGAGCCAACTGCATCAGGTGAAGCCTGGATATGCATCCCGGCACTAAAACGTTCGTGGTCGCTACTCACCCAGACGGAGGCCAGGGAGCATTTGGTTACTGGGTCTTTCCGCTGGGAGATGGTAGCTCGGGATATCTTCAACCGGTTTGGATGGCGGTCATGTAATAGGATAGGCATTTAGTATCCCTATCTAGTTTTAGCCAGCCGGTTGTGGCGTCTTTTATTGGCTAGTTGATGTTTCTAGCCCTCTTTGGCTCTGTGTGAGCTTTCTGTGCTTTTTTTATTACTTTAGGAGACCTTTGGAACCATGTTGGCACTACTTTATTTGGTTAATAAGATGGCCGTATGCATCTTTCTGATGCAGAGGCCGGGGAATCCCCCTTTTCGAAAAAACTAAAGGAAGAACTAATAAAATCATGACCATTATGTTATTGTGATGGAGAGATAAACTATGGAGTATAGATATCGATACTTATGTGTGTAATTGTTCACACCAACTCCCTCCATGCAACACATGAGGTGAGGTGTGACGGCATGCATACGACTGTGGAATGAACCATGCATGTGAATGCTTGCATGAGGGGCATGCTACAAATATACTCCCTCCATTCCTAAATATCTGTCTTTCTAGATATTTCAACAAGTGACTATATACAGAGCAAAACGAATGAATCTACACTCTAAAATATGTCTACATACATCCGTATGTTGTACTCCATTTGAAATGTCTAGAAAGACAAATATTTGGGACAGAGGGAATATACTGTAGTAAACTAGTAAGATTTGAGGCAACTAAATAAGTCGGACGCTAATTTCTCAAGAAACAGAACGGTTGGCGGTTCGCCGTTATTACCCCTTTCGATTTGAGGCATCTAAAATAGGTCTATCTGATCTTTGGTGCAATTTTGCACAGCCCCCCAAACATCCAATAATTCAACTCCTATGGGACTAAGCGATCCAAAGGCCGTTCATAACAACTTTGGTGAAACCCACTACTTGAGAATATATAATCCACATTCGTATCTGTGGCCAGATCATGATCGTTTTCCAGGGGTGTTTAATATGATCGTTGTCCTAGAGATTAGAACCAACCTCACCCAGTGAAGCCCTGTAGAGAATAATGCTTACCTCACGGCAACGGAGGAAGCGCTAACAAATTCATGGCCATTATCTTATTGTGATGGAAAGATAGACAATGGAGTATAGATAGCGATGCTTATGTGTAAGTGTTGACATCAACACCCTCCGTGCAACCCATGAGGTTAGGCGACGGCATGCATACGACTATGAGATGGAAGCGTTGAACTTGAACCATGCAGCATGGGAATGCTCGCATGACGCTTTAGGTGGGGGAGGAGGGGTCAACTCCAGCCTATGTGAAGTACTAGTAGTACATGGAGTAATCAAACCGAAAGGAGTACGTGCAGTCGACCTGCAATTAGGCACCTCAAAGTCTTGGCATGTATGGTTCCCATGCCTCCCAAATCAAGCACAGGCTGCACCACGCAGTAGCGTCATGCGAGTGAGCTGGACAAATCCTAACTTGCAGGCGTTTTTAGGGGCTTGAAGATGCAGCAAAAAAAATTAAGAAAATGCAGAAAACTTTACTTTTTCTTTTTTACAGGTTGTGATCCTACTACATCTTTGAAACGTCCCGCGCGAAATGAAGTGGCGCTTGGAGTTGGGCTCCCATTACTTAACGGGCTCCCAGCCCAGCGTTTGGTTCGCCGCCTAGTAGCCGCCAAAGTGAGAGATAAGAGCTCCTATGTGACGCTCTCTGCGTCAAGCAGTCGAGCGATCGCATATGGGATCGAACACTAGACCTGCTGCTTCCGAGCATAGAATTCGAACCAGTTGAGATAGCTAGCTTTCTTGATCATAGAACATTGCAAAACCTTAAGAAAACTCAAACGCCGATCCGAACATCTTTCAAAAATTCGAACACAAAACTTTTTTTTCAAAAGCAAAACGTGAATGTTTTATCAAAGGTGAACAATATTGTTTTTTCAAAAATATTGAGAAAACTCAAACATTTTTCAACCCACAAATTAATTTTGGAGAGGCGAAACATATTTTTTAGAACGGAAACATTTTTTAAACTACCCAAAAACTGAACAGGAACAATTTTTCAAATTTCAAAACAAAATTTGGAAACACGAACAACTTTTGCACACAAACATTTTCTGAAACCCTAGAACAAAATTCGAAAAAGTGAACATTTTTTTAAATTTGCAAACAATTTTGGAAACAGAAAAAAATTTGAAACTCCGAACAAAACTTGTAAATATGAACATTTTTTAAAGTTTGCGAACAAATTTTGGAACAGGAACATTTTCTCAAACTCCCAAACAAATTTCTGGAATTTACGAACATTTTTCAATTTGTGGACAAAATTTGAAAACATGAACATTTTATAAATCTGAGAACAAATTTGGAAAGCTGGAACACTTTTTGAAATTCCTAAACATTTTTCGAATGCAAACAAAATTTGAAAACATGGGCAATTTTGAAAAAAGGAACATTTATTGAAACTCACGAACAAAAATTGAAAAGCGAACATTTTTCTTAAATTTGCAAACAAATTTTGCAAAGTTGTTAAATTTAAAAAAAACATCTAGAAAAGAAACAGAAACTAAAAAAAGAAAAGGAACAGAAAAGGAAAAGAACTAAAAAAAATAGAAAAACGAAAATAACCAGAAAAAAACGATACAGGAAAAAACCCGGTTCAGGGAACCTTCTAGAAGGTTTCCAAAATCAGTTGGACACATTGTGAGCCGGCCCATGTCGGTCGCTCGCGGCGCTCCTCTGTGATATCCCTCGACAATTCGCCACAGAGAGCAACAAATAGGATTTTCCATGAGAGATGGCAAATCCGGCCGGGGCCTGAGCGAGCGGCGAGAGAACAGGGAATGGGGAAATCAGAAATAGGCGGACTTTTCTCCCTGGTAGCCCATGTAGAACAATAGCACGTCAGCCTCCAAAAAAAAAGAGCACGTCGGCCTGATATGGGTGAGCCTTCAGACCGGGGCTATATCGACCGTATTCTTTTTTTTTCGTGAATATCTACCATGTTTGTGGGGAGCAACTAGTTGACAGTGCTACTTTCGGGAGCCACGCAATGTCAATTGCAGCCACCGCCACGTGTCGCGCTATGGACGTTTTCTTTGGAAATTTTTTTCGCATGCGTTTTTTGCTTTTAAAATGGTTTTTTTTTTGGTTTTTTCAAATTTTTGGTTTTCCACTTGTCTTCCTAAGCTTCTGGATCAAAACAAAATTACAAAAAAAAATTGCACGAAAAAGCGCAATTTCTTCTTTTTTGCTTCCGCGAGAGCACGGTCTTACATTTGCGAGAGGCACATCCATGCCTCTCGAAAAGGGAAAAACACGTTTTTTATTTATTTTTTTGCTTCTGCAAGAGGCACGGTTTTGCATTCACGAGTGGCACGACCGTGCCTCTTGAAAACGAAAAAAAACATTTTCTATTATTTTTTGCCTTCCGCGATGCCTCTCAAAAATGAAAAAAAAAACACGTTTTCTTTTTTTGCTTTGTGAGAGGCACGGTCGTGCCTTTCGAAAACATGAAAAAAATGAGTTTTCTGTTGTTTTTTCCGTCCGCGAGAGGCACAATTTTGCTGGAAGTGGATCCTCTAAATGAAAGAGGGAAGTCCAGTCAGCACGTCCTGCACACGGGTACATATGAACCCGCTTTTCACAAATGTACTTCTAACGCGTTTTGTAATGTCCAAAAGTTCTAAACAAAATTTTGTGCATACATGTTCGCAAAAGTATGTCCATGGCACAATGTTTTGTGAAAAAAAAGTATTTTTATTGTCTCCGTAAAAAGAAAAATTTTAGTGCTTCTAAATATCGTTTCGCGGCACAATATTTTGTCTTTTTTGTTGGGAAATGTAGCATGCAATTTCAAAAAAAATCCTACGCTCATGCAAGATCTACCTAGGAGATGCATAGCAAAGAGAGGGGGAAAATGTGTCTATGTTCCCTCGTAGACCGAAAGCGGAAGCGTTTGCTCAACGCGGTTGATGTAGTCGAACGTCTTCTCGTTCCGACCGACCCAGTACCGAACGTACGGCACCTCCGAGTTCTGCACACATTCAGCGCGATGACGCCCCTCGAGCTCTTGATCCAGCAGAGGGTCGACGGAGTAGATGAGTTCCGTCAGCACGACGGCGTGGTGACGGTGATGTTGATGTGATCCGTGCAGGGCTTTTCCTAAGCACTACGATAATATGACCGGAGGAGTAAACGGTGGAGGGGGGCACCACACACGGCTAAGACAACTGATGTGTCTAGAGGTGCCCCCTGCCCCGTATATCAAGGAGGAGAGGGGAGGAGGCCGGCCCTAGGGCGCGCGCCATGGGGGGAGTCCTACTAGGACCCCAAGTGCTAGTCGCCCCCCCCCCCCTCCTTTCCTTCCAACGGAGGGGGAAAGGGGAAAGAGAGGGAGAGGGAAAGGGGGGCCGCGCCGCCTCCCCTGGTCCAATTCCGACTCCCCATGGGGGCGCGCACAACCTCCTAGTGGTCTGCCTCTCCTCTTCCCTATGGCCTATAAGGCCCATTACTTCCCCCGGGGTAGTTCCGGTAACCCCTCGGTACTCCGAAAAATACCCGAACCACTCCGGAACCATTCCAGTGTCCGGATATAACCTTCCAATATATCAATCTTTACCTATCGACCATTTTGAGACTCCTCGTCATGTTCGTGATCTCATCCGAGACTCCGAACAACCTTCGGTCACCAAAACACATAACTAATATAATACATATCGTCATCGAATGTTAAGCGTGCGGACCCTATGGGTTCGAGAACTATGTAGACATGACCGAGACACCTCTCCGGTCAATAACCAACAGAGGAACCTGGATGCTCATATTGGTTCCCACATATTCTACGAAGATCTTTATCGGTCGAACCGCTATGTCAACATACATTATTCCCTTTGTCATCGATATGTTACTTGCCCGAGATTCGATCGTCGGTATCTTCATACCTAGTTCAATATCATTACTGGCAGGTCTCTTTACTCGTTCCGTAATGCATCATCTCGCAACTAACTCATTAGTCACATTGCTTGCAAGGCTTCATATGATGTGCATTACCGAGAGGGCCCAGAGATACCTCTCCGATACTCAGAGTGACAAATCCTAATCTCGATCTATGCCAACCCAACAAACACCTTTGAAGATACCTGTAGAGCATCTTTATAATCACCCAATTATGTTGTGACATTTGATAGCACACAAGGTATTCCTCCGGTGTCCGGGAGTTGCATAATCTCATAGTCGGAGGAATATGTATTTGACATGAAGACATCAGTAGCAATAAAACTTAACGATCGTGTATGCTATGCTAACGTATGGGTATTGTGCATCACATCATTCTCCTAATGACGTGATCCCGTTCATCAAATGACAACACATGTCCATGGCTAGCAAACTTAACCATCTTTGATCAATGAGCTAGTCAAGTAGAGGCATGCTAGGGACATGGTGTTTTGTCTATGTATCCACACATGTATCAAGTTTCCAGTTAATACAATTCTAGCATGAATTATAAACATTTATCATGATATAAGGAAATATTAAATAACAACTTTATTATTGCCTCTAGGGCATATTTCCTTCAGTCTCCCACTTGCACTAGAGTCAATAATCTAGTTCACATCTCCATGTGATTTAACACCAATAGTTCACATCTGTATGTGATTAACACCCATAGTTCACATCGCCATGTGACCAACAACCAAAGGGTTTACTAGAGTCAATAATATAGTTCACATCGCTACGTGATTAACACCCAAAGGGTACTAAGGTGTGATCATGTTTTGCTTGTGAGAGAAGTTTAGTCTATGGGTCTGCCATATTCAAAGTCGTATGTATTTTGCAAATATTCTATGTCTACAATGCTCTGCATGGAGCTACTCTAGCTAACGCTTCCACTTTCAATATGTATCCAGATTGAGACTCAAAGTCATCACGATCGGTGTAAAAGCTTGCGTCGACGTAACTCTTGACGATGAACTCTTTATCACCTCCATAACCGAGAAATATTTCCTTAGTCCTCTTAGGTAACTAAGGATAACTTTGGCCGCTGTCCAGTGATCAATTCTTGGATTACTTTGGTACCTCCCTACTAAACTTATAGCAAGGCACACATCAGGTCTGGTACACAGCATAGCATACATGATAGAACCTATGGCTGAAGCATAGGGAATGACTTCATTTTCTCTCTATCTTCTGCAATGTTTGGGCATTGAGTCTGACTCAACTTCACACCTTGTAACACAGGCAAGAACCCTTTCTTTGACTGATTCATTTTGAACTTCTTCAAAACTTTATCAAGGTATGTGCTTTGTGAAAGTCCTATCAAGCGTCTTGATCTATCTCTATAGTTCATGATGCCCAATATATAAGCAGCTTCACCGAGGTCATTCATTGAAAAACTCTTGTTCAAGTATCCTTTTATGCTATTCAGAAATTCTACATCATTTCCAATCAACAATATGTCATGCACATATATTATTAGAAATGCTATAGAGCTCGCACTCACTTTCTTGTAAATACAGGCTTCTCCAAAAGTCTGTATAAAACCATATGCTTTGATCACCTCATCAAAGCGTATATTCCAACTCCGAGGTGCTTGCACCAGTCCATAAATGAATCGCTGGAGCTTGCACACTTTGTTAGCACCTTTAGGATTGTCAAAACCTTCTAGTTGCATCATATACAACTCTTCTTTAAGAAATCCATTACGGAATGCAGTTTTGACATCCATTTGCCAGATTTCATAATCATAAAATGCGGTAATTGCTAACATGATTTGGACAGACTTAAGCATCGCTACGGGTGAGAAAATCTCATCGTAGTCAACTCTTTGAACTTGTCATAAACCTTTTGCGACAAGTCGAGCTTTATAGACAGTAAAATTACCATCAGTGTCAGTGTTCTTCTTGAAGATCCATTTATTCTCTATGGGTCGCCGATTATCGGGCAGATCCACCAAAGTCCACACTTTGTTCTCACACATGGATCCTATCTCAGATTTCATGACCTCAAGCCATTTATCGGAATCTGGGCTCATCATAGCTTCTTCATAGTTCGTAGGTTCGTCATGGTCAAGTAACATGACCTCCAGAACAAGATTACCATACCACTCTGGTGCGGATCATGCTCTGTTTGACCTATGAGGTTCTGTAGCAACTTGATCTGACGTTTCATGATCTTTATCAGTAGCTTCCTCTCCAGTTGGTGTAGGCATCACGGGAACAATTTTCTCGGATGAGCTACTTTCCAAATTGAGAGTAGGTACAATTACCTCATCAAGTTCTTACTTTCCCCCACTCACTTCTTTTGAGAGAAATTCCTTCTCTAGAAAGGTTCCGTTCTTAGCAACAAAGATCTTGCCTTCGGATCTGTGGTAGAAGGTCTACCCAATTATTTCCTTAGGGTATCCTATGAAGACGCACTTCTCCGATTTGGGTTCAGGCTTATCAGGCCGAAGCCTTTTGACGTAAGCATTGCATCCCTAAACTTTAAGAAACGACAGCTTAGGTTTGTTGCCAAACCACAGTTCATACGGTGTCGTCTCACCGGATTTTTGACGGTGCCCTATTTAACGTGAATGTGATAACCCACAAGTATAGGGGATAATTGTAGCCTCTTTTGATAAGTAAGAGTGTCGAACCCAACGAGGAGCTAAAGGTAGAACAAATATTCTCTCAAGTCCTATCTGCCACTGATACGACTCTATGCACACTTAGTGTTCGCTTTACCTAGAACAAGTATGAAACTAGAAGTACTTTGTAGGTGTTGTTGGATAGGCTTGCAAGATAATAAAGAGCACGTAAATAAAAAGTGTGGGTTGTTTAGATAAAGAAGCAATAAAGTAAAATAGCGAGTGTGGAAAAGTGGTGGTAGGAGTTGTGAAATTGTCCCTAAGCAATTGACTACTTTACTAGACCGATGGCAAGTATCATGTGGGAGAGGCATAAGCTAACATACTTTCTCTTCTTGGATCATATGCACTTATGATTGGAACTCTAGCAAGCATCCGCAACTACTAAAGATCATTAAGGTAAAACCCAACCATAGCATTAAAGCATCAAGTCCCCTTTATCCCATATGCAACAATCCCCTTACTCGAGTTTAAGCTTCTGTCACTCTAGCAACCCACTATAAGCGAATCATGAACGTATTGCAACACCCTACAGAGGGAATCCCTCACGCTTGCGCGACACGGAGGGCACAATAGGACAGCAACATAACCACAAGCAAATTAAACCAATCATAGCAATTCACCAATCACCGATAGGACAACGAAAATCTACTCAGACATCATAGGATGGCAACACATCATTGGATAATAATATGAAGCATAAAGCACCATGTTCAAGTAGAGGGTACAGCGGGTTGAGGGAGAGTGGACCGCTGAATATAGATTATGGAAGGTGATGAAAATGTTGGTGAAGATGGCGGAGGTGTTGGTGAAGATCGCGGTGATGATGATGGCCCCCGGCAGCGCTCCGGCACCACCGGAAGCAAGGGGGAGAGAGCCCCCCTTCTTCTTCTTCTTCCTTGACCTCCTCCCTAGATGGGAGAAGGGTTTCCCCTCTGGTCCTTGGCTCCCATGGCTTGGGAGGGGCGAGATCCCCTCCGAGATTGGATCTATCTCTCTGTCTCTCTGCTTCGCGTTCCCGATTCGCCCTTCACCGTTTCTTTTATATCCGGAGATCCGTAACTCCGATTGGGGTGAATCTTCCGCCCAGATTTTTCTCATAAAATTAGCTTTCTTGCGGCAAAAGAAGAGCGTCAACCGCCTTACGGGGTGCCCACGAGGGTCTAGGGGGCGCCCCCTATCTCGTGGGCCCCTCGGGCACCGTCTCGCGTTGATTCTTCCTCCCAAAAATCACAAATATTCCAAAATAATTCTCCGTCCGTTTTTATCCCGTTTGGACTCCGTTTGATATTGGGTTTCTGCGAAACATAAAACATGCAACAAACAGAACTGCATTTGAGCACTTGGATCAATATGTTAGTCCCAAAATAATATAAAAAGTTGCCAAAAGTATATGAAAGTTGTAGAATATTGGCATGGAACAATCAAAAATTATAGATACGACGGAGACGTATCAGCATCCCCAAGCTTAATTCCTGCTCGTCCTCGAGTAGGTAAATGATAAAAAAGATAATTTTTGATGTGGAATGCTACCTAGCATAATCTTGATCATATGTCTAATCAGGGCATGAATATTAAGACACGAGTGATTCAAAGCAATAGTCTATCATTTGACATAAAAACAACAATACTTCAAGCATACTAATAAATCAATTATGTCTTATCAAAATAACATAGCCAAAGAAAGCCTATCCCTACAAAATCATATAGTTTGGCCATGCTTCATTTTTGTCACACAAAATGCTCCCATCATGCACAATCCCGGTTTCATCCAAGCAATTGGTTCATACTTTTTAACGCGCTTCAGCTTTTTCAACCCTCACGCATTACATGAGCGCAAGCCATGGACATAGCACTATGGGTGGAGTAGAGTATGATGATGGAGGTTGTGTGGAGAAGACAAAAAGGGAGAAAGTCTCACATCGACGCGGCTAATCAACGGGCTATGGAGATGCCCATCAATTGATGGCAATGCAAGGAGTAGGGATTGCCATGCAACGGATGCACTAGAGCTATAAGTGTATGAAAGCTCAAACTGGAAACTAAGTGGGTGTGCATCCAACTTGCTTGCTCATGAAGACCTCGGGCATTTGAGGAAGCCCATCATCGGAATATACAAGCCAAGTTCTATAATGAAAATTCCCACTAGTATATGAAAGTGACAATATAGGAGACTCTCTATATGGAGAACATGGTGCTATTCTGAAGCACAAGTGTGGTAAAAGGATAGTAACATTGCCCCTTCTCTCTTTTTCTCTCATTTTTTATTTATTTTTTAATTTTATTATTATTAAAAAAATTGTGTGGGCTTCTTTGGCCTCTTTTTTTTATTTGGGCTTCCTTGGCCTCTTTTATTTTTCATAAAGTCCGGAGTCTCATCCCGACTTGTGGGGGAATCATAGTATCCATCATCCTTTCCTCACTGGGGCAATGCTCTAATAATGATGATCATCACACTTTTATTTACTTACAACTCAATGTTACAACTCGATATCTAGAACAAAGATATGACTCTATATGAATGCCTCCGGCGGTGTACCGGGATGTGCAATGATCTAGCGTAGCAATGACATCAAAAAAGTACAAACCATGGAAAAATAACGCTAGCTATCTTACGATCATGCAAAGCAATATGAAAATGAATGCTCAAGTCATGCATATGATGATGATGGAAGTTGCATGGCAATATATCTCGGAATGGCTATGGAAATGCCATGATAGGTAGGTATGGTGGCTGTTTTGAGGAAGATATAAGGAGGCTTATGTGTGATAGAGCGTATCGTATCACGGGGTTTGGATGCACCGGCGAAGTTTGCGCCAACTCTCGAGGTGAGAAAGGGCAATGCACGGTACCGTAGAGGCTAACAATTGCGGAAGGGTAAGAGTGCGTATAATCCATGGACTCACATTAGTCATAAAGAACTCATATACTTATTGCAAAAGTCTACTTGCCCTCGAAGCAAAGTACTACTACGCATGCTCCTAGGGGAAGGGTTGGTAGGAGTTAACCATCACGCGATCCCGACCTCCACTCATAAGGAAAGCAATCAAAGAACACCCCATGCTTCAAATTTGTCACACAACGGTTACCATACGTGCATGCTACGGGACTTGCAAACCTCAACACAAGTATTTCTCAATTTCACAATTACCCCACTAGCATGACTCTAATATCACCACCTTTATATTGCAAAACTGTTGCAAGGAATCAAACATATCATATTCAGTGATCTACAAGTTTTATGTAGGATTTTATGACTAACCATGTGAATGACCAATTCCTATCATCTCCCTAAATAGATATAAGTGAAGCAAGAGAGTTTAATTATTTCTACAAAAGATATGCCCATGCTCTAACAAATATAAGTGAAGCAAAACAACATTCTACAAATGGCCCTATGTGAAGAGAAACAGGCAATCCAAACTTCAAATGATACTAGATCATCAATGGCGCGCGTTGCCGCTCCCGTATATTTTAGCCCTATAATATCCATGATTGATACAAGTAAAGAAAGGCTGCATTTTAATCAGGCTGACACATATATAATGAACCAGAGTCGATATTTTAGTCATGTTGTCCAGATCTAGAGAATAGCGTGTTATTTATTTTTCAATTTGATAAGAGGGAATCTGAAGGTCCAATGTGTTTGATACGTACATACATTGCTCGTGTGCAGGTTTAAAAAAAGATGCAACTCAAACAAAATTGTGTACTTTTCACAAGCATAATTGCCCCTTAAATAACATGGAATAGCAGCCATGAATATTGCCAAGATGCGCACCACAAGGAGCAGACTAAATTTCTGAGAATACACAGTTGTTACCTCACAGCCTCGGAGTCACAACAAGTAGGGAAAAATACAACGTATATGTTTTCACGCGCGTTGCTGCGCCTGTTTATTGTTCCAGTATAATCATAGTGACTTTTTTAATGCATGTGAACAAGGTATTGGCAAGAAGCCACAAACTTCATGCCCAAAAAAAGAGAAGCCAGAGGACACTCGTAGTTCACATTTTCCAGGTACAGATCAATTTGGGATGCTACAACATCACTTGTTAGGGATAGCACTTCTCAATCCCTGTAGGGTCATATCTTTTTCTTTTTCGAGGGGCTGTAGGGTCATATCTAGGTGTCTCCTCAAAGATCATCGTGGTATTTCGCTTGGACCTCACTCTTTGATGTTTCTGCAAAGCACCTTGAAGTCGGAAGAAAACGAGCTAGTCAAATTGATCTGTACCTGGAAAACGACGATCTCCAATAACATTAGCTACTGCTCATGAAAGTACATGAAGCAATCAAACAAGATAATGAAACCTGTGGGAATACTAACGCTAACAGCTAAAACCTAGAAAATTATCACAACTATACCATTGCTTAATTCTCAAAAAATTATGCCACTGCTTGCTGGTTCTGGTACAGCATAATGAACAAAGAGAAAACAGTTGATCAAGCGCAGCGTGTGCGCAGCAACACACACCAAACAAGTGGTGCAGAAGATTTAGATATAGCGTACACACCTCGCTTAATCATGCAGTGAATCTGAAGGAAATATGCCCTAGAGGCAATAATAAAGTTATTATTTATTTCCTCATATCATGATAAATGTTTATTATTCATGCTAGAATTGTATTAACCGGAAACATGATACATGTGTGAATACATAGACAAAACTATAGTCACTAGAATGCCTCTACTTGACTAGCTCACTAATCAAAGATGGTTATGTTTCCTGACCATAGACATGTGTTGTCATTTGATTAGTGGGATCACATCATTAGAAGAATGATATGATTGACATGACCCATCCTGTTAGCCTAGCACTTGATCGTTTAGTATACTGCTATTGCTTTCTTCATGACTTATACAAAGTTCCTACAACTATGAGATTGTGCAACTCCCGTTTACCGGAAGAACACTTTGTGTGCTACCAAACCTCACAACGTAACTGGGTGATTATAAAGGTGCTCTACAAGTGTTTCCGAAGGTACATGTTGAGTTGGCATAATTCGAGATTAGGATTTGTCACTCCGATTGTCGGAGAGGTATCTCTGGGCCCTCTCGCTAATACTCATCACCTAAGCCTTGCAAGCATGTAACTAATGAGTTAGTTATGAGATGACGTATTACAGAACGAGTAAAGAGACTTGCCGGTAACGAGATTGAACTAGGTATTGGATACCGACGATCGAATCTCGGGCAAGTAACATACCGATGACAAAGGGAACAACGTATGTTGTTGTGCGGTTTGACCGATAAAGATCTTCGTAGAATATGTAGGAACCAATATGGGCATCCAGGTCCCGCTATTGGTTATTGACCAGAGACGTGTCTCGGTCATGTCTACATTGTTCTCGAACCGTAGGGTCCGCACGCTTAAGGTTTCGATGACAGTTTCATTATGAGTTTATATATTTTGATGTACGAAGGTTGTTCGAGTCCGGATATGATCACCGACATGACGAGGAGTCTCGAAATGGTCGAGACATAAAGATTGATATATTGGACGGATATATTTGGACACGGAAAGGTTCGGGTGAGATTGGGAATATACTGGAGTTACGGAGGTTACCGAACCCCCCGTAAGTATATGGGCCTTATTGGGCCTTAGTGGAAGGAGGAGAAGGAGCAGGGAGGCGCCCCCCCCCAAGCCCAATCCGACTGGGAGGGGGCCCCCCTTTCCTTCTCTCCTCCCCTCTTCCTTCCTTCTCCTACTCCGAATAGGAAGGGGGCCAAACCTACTTAGAGTAGGTTTGCCCCCTAGGCGCGCCACCCCTTGGGCTGGCCTCCTCCTCCCTCCTCTCCTTTATATACGAGGCGGGGGCACCCTAGACACACAAGTTGATCATTGAGATCGTTCCTTAGCCGTGTGCGGTGCCCCCCTCCATGATATTACACCTCGGTCATATTGTAGCGGTGCTTAGGCGAAGCCCTGCGACAGGAGAACATCAAGATCGTCACCACGCCGTCGTGCTGACGGAACTCCTCCCCGCCTCTGCTGGATCGGAGATCGGGGTGCGTCATCGAGCTGTACGTGTGTCAAGAACTCGGAGGTGCCGGAGTAACGGTGCTTGGATCGGTTGGACCGGGAGGACGTACGACTACTTCCTCTACGTTGCGTCAACGCTTCCGCTTTGGTCTACGAGGGTACGTAGACAACACTCTCCCCTCTCGTTGCTATGCATCACCATGATCTTGCGTGTGCGTAGGAAATTTTTTGAAATTACTACGTTCCCCAACAGTGGCATCCGAGGCTAGGTTTTATGCGTTGATGTTATATGCACGAGTAGAACACAAGTGAGTTGTGGACGATATAAGTCATACTGCCTACCAGCATGTCATACTTTGGTTCAGCGGTATTGTGAGATGAAGCGGCCGGACCGACATTACGCGACGCTTACGCGAGACTGGTTTCACCGCTACGAGCACTCATGCTTAAAGGTGGCTGGCGGGTGTCTGCTCTCTCACTTTAGTTGAACCGGGTGTGGCTACGCCGGTCCTTGTGAAGGTTAAAAGGAGTCTATTTGACAAACTATCGTTGTGGTTTTGATGCGTAGGTAAGAACGGTTCTTGCTAAGCCCGTAGCAGCCACGTAAAATTTGCAACAACAAAGTAGAGGACGTCTAACTTGTTTTTGCAGGCATGTTGTGATGTGATATGGTCAAGACGTGATGCTATATTTTGTTGTATGAGATGATCATGTTTTGTAACCGAAGTTATCGGCAACTGGCAAGAGCCATATGGTTGTCGCTTTATTGTATGAAATGCAAACGCCCTGTAATTGCTTTACTTTATCACTAAGCGGTAGTGATAGTCGTAGAAGCAATAGATGGCGTAAACGACAACGATGCTACGATGGAGATCAAGGTGTCGCGCCGGTGATGATGGTGGTCATGACGATGCTTCGAAGATGGAGATCACAAGCACAACATGATAATGGCCATATCATATCACTTATATTGATTGCATGTGATGTTTATCCTTTATGCATCTTATCTTGCTTTGATTGACGGTAGCATTTTAAGATGATCTCTCACTAAAATTATCAAGAAGTGTTCTCCCTGAGTATCCACCGTTGCCAAAGTTCGTCGTGCCGAGACACCACGTGATGATCGGGTGTGATAAGCTCTACGTCCATCTACAACGGGTGCAAGCCAGTTTTGCACACGCAGAATACTCAAGTTAAACTTGACGAGCCTAGCATATGCAGATATGGCCTCGGAACACGGAGACCGAAAGGTCGAGCGTGAATCATATAGTAGATATGATCAACATAATGATGTTCACCATTGAAAACTACTCCGTCTCACGTGATGATCGGTTATGGTTTAGTTGATTTGGATCACGTGATCACTTAGATAACTAGAGAGATGTCTGTCTAAGTGGGAGTTCTTAAGTAATATGATTAATTGAACTTAAATTTATCATGAACTTAGTACCGATAGTATCTTGCTTGTCTATGTTTGTTTGTAGATAGATGGCTCGTCTTTTTGTTCCGTTGACTTTTAATGCGTTCCTTGAGAAAGCAAAGTTGAAAGATGATGGTAGCAATTACACGGATCGGGTACGTAACTCGAGGATTATCCTCATTGCTGCACGAAAGAGTTACGTCCCGAAGCACCGCTGGGTGCCAAGCTCTTCTTGATGCAACCGACGATGTTAAGAACGTCTGGCGAGCAAAGCTGATGACTACTCTATAGTTCAATGTGCCATGCTTTACGGCTTAGAACCGGGTCTTCAACGACGTTTTGAACGTCATGGAGCATATGAGATGTTCCAGGAATTGAAGTTAATATTTCAAGCAAATGCCGGATTGAGAGATATGAAGTCTCCAATAAGTTCTATAGCTGCAAGATGGAGGAGAATAGTTACATCGGTGAACATATACTCGAGAATGTCCGGTATAACAATCACTTGATTCAACCGGGAGTTAATCTTCCGATGATAGTGTCATTGATAGAATTCTTCAATCGCTGCCACCAAGCTACAAGAGCTTCGTGATGAACTATAATATGCAAGGGATGAACAAGACTATTCGAGCTCTTCGCGATCTTTGAAAGCAGCGGAGGTAGAAATCAAGAAGGAGCATCAAGTGTTGATGGTCAACAAGACCACTAGTTTCAAGAAAAGGGCAAAGGGAAGAAGAAGGGAACTTCAAAAGAACGGCAAGCAAGTTGCTGCTCAAGAGAAGAAACCCAAGTCTGGACCTAAGCCTGAAACGAGTGCTTCTACCGCAAGCGGTCGTCATCGAAGCGGAACTGCCCCAAGTATTTGGCGATAAGAAGGATGGCAAAGTGAACAAAGGTATATGTGATATACATGTTATTGATGTGTACCTAACTAGAGCTCGTAGTAGCACTCGGTATTTGATACTAGTTCTATTGCTAATATTTGCAACTCAAACAGGGACTACGGAATAAGCGAGCACCGCCAGGGACGAGGTGACGATGCGCGTGGGAAACGGTTCCAAAGTCGATGTGATCGCGGTCGACACGCTAACTCTACATCTACCATCGGGATTAGTTTTAGACCTGAATAATTGTTATTTGGTGCTGCGTTGAGCATGAACATTATATCTGGATCTTGTTTGATGCGAGACGGTTATTCATTTAAATCAGAGAATAATGGTTGTTCTATTTATATGAGTAATATCTTTTATGGTCATGCACCCTTGAAGAGTGGTCTATTTTATTGAATCTCGATAGTAGTGATACACATATTCATAATGTTGAAGCCAAAAGATGCAGAGTTGATAATGATAGTGCAACTTATTTGTGGCACTTGCCGTTTAGGTCATATCGGTGTAAAACGCATGAAGAAACTCCATACTGATGGACTTCTGGAATCACTTGATTATGAATCACTTGGTACTTGCGAACCGTGCCTCATGGGCAAGATGACTAAAACACCGTTCTCCGGAACTATGGAGAGAGCAACAGATTTGTTGGAAATCATACATACAGATGTATGTGGCCCGATGAATGTTGAGGCTCGTGGTGGATATCGTTATTTTCTCACCTTCACAGATGATTTGAGCAGATATGGGTATATCTACTTAATGAAGCACAAGTCTGAAACATTTGAAAAGTTCAAAGAATTTCCGAGTGAAGTAGAAAATCATCATAACAAGAAAATAAAGTTTCTACGATCTGAACGTGGAGGAGAATATTTGAGTTACGAGTTTGGTTTACATTTGAAACAATGCGGAATAGTTTCGAAACTCACGCCACCTGGAACACCACAACGAAATGGTGTGTCCGAACGTCGTAATCGTACTTTACTTGATATGGTGCGATCTATGATGTCTCTTACCGATTTACCGCTGTCGTTTTGGGGTTATGCTTTAGAGACAGCCGCATTCACGTTAAATAGGGCACCATCAAAATCCGTTGAGACGACGCCTTATGAACTGTGGTTTGGCAAGAAACCAAAGTTGTCGTTTCTTAAAGTTTGGGGCTGTGATGCTTATGTGAAGAAACTTCAACCAGATAAGCTCGAACCCAAATCGGAGAAATGTGTCTTCATAGGATACCCAAAAGAGACTGTTGGGTACACCTTCTATCACAAATCCGAAGGCAAAACATTCATTGCTAAGAATGGATCCTTTCTAGAGAAGGAATTTCTCTCGAATGAAGTGAGTGGGAGGAAAGTAGAACTTGATAAGATAAATGTATCTACTCCCTTGTTGGAAGGTAGTTCATCACGAGAACCAGTTCCCGTGACAACTACACCAACTAGTGAGGAAGCTAATGATATTGATCATGAAACTTCAGATCAAGTTTCACTGAACCTCGTGGGTCTACGAGTAAGATCCGCACCAGAGTGGTACGGTAATCCTATTCTAGAAGTCATGTTACTTGACCATGATGAACCTACGAACTATGAGGAAGCGATGATGAACCCAGATTCCGCAAAATGGCTAGAGGCCATGAAATCTGAGATGGGATCCATGTATGAAAACAAAGTATGGACTTTGGTTGACTTGCCCGATGATCGGAAAGATATTGAGAATAAATGGATCTTTAAGAAGAAGACTGACGCTGATGGTAATGTTACTGTCTATAAAGCTCGACTTGTTGCGAAAGGTTTTTCGACAAGTTCAAGGGGTTGACTACGATGAGACTTTCTCACCCGTAGCGATGCTTAAGTCTGTCCGAATCATGTTGGCTTTTGCTGCATTTCATGATTATGAAATTTGGCAAATGGATGTCAAGACTACACTCTTGAATGGATTTCTAGAAGAAGAGTTGTATATGATGCAGCCGGAAGGTTTTGTTGATCCAAAAGGTGCTGACAAAGTGTGCAAGCTCCAGCGTTCCATTTATGGACTGGTGCAAGCATCTCGGAGTTGGAATAAACGCTTTGACAGTGTGATCAAAGCATATGGTTTTATACAGACTTTTGGAGAAGCCTCAGATTTACAAGAAAGTGAGTGGGAGCTCAGAGCATTTCTAGTTTTATATGTTGATGACATATTATTAATTGGAAATGATATAGAATTTCTGGATAGCATAAAGGGATACTTGAATAAAAGTTTTTCAATGAAAGACCTCGGTGAAGCTGCTTACATATTGGGCATCAAGATCTATAGAGATAGATCAAGACGCTTAATAGGACTTTCACAAAGCACATACCTTGACAAGATTTTGAAAAAGTTCAAAATGGATCGAGCAAAGAAAGGATTCTTGCACGTGCTACAAGGTGTGAAGTTGAGTCAAACTCAATGCCCGACCACGATGAGAAGATAGAGAAAATGAAAAATGTTCCTATGCTTCAGCCATAGGCTCTATCATGTATGCAATGTTGTGTACCGACCGACGTATGCTTAGCAATAAGCCCGCAGGAAGGTACCAAAGTAATCCAGAGTGGATCATCGGACAGCGGTCAAGAACATCTGAAATACCGAAAAGGACTAAGGATATGTTTCTCGTATATGGAGGTGACAAAGAGCTAGTCGTAAATGGTTACGTCGATGCAAGCTTTGACACTGATCCGGACGATTCTAAATCGCAAACCGGATACGTGTTTATATTAAACGGAGGAGCTGTAAGTTGGTGCAGTTCTAAACAAAGCGTCGTGGCGGGATCTACATGTGAAGCGGAGTACATAGCTGCTTCTGAAGCAGCAAATGAAGGAATCTGGATGAAAGAGTTCATTTCCGATCTAGGTGTCATACCTAGTGCATCGGGACCAATGAAGATCTTCTGTGACAATACTGGTGCAATTGCTTTGGCAGAGGAATCCAGATTTCGCAAGAGGACCAAGCACATCAAGAGACGCTTCAATTCCATTCGGGACCAAGTCCAAGTGGGAGACATAGAGATTTGCAAGATACATACGGATCTGAATGTTGCAGACCCGTTGACTAAGCCTCTCTCACGAGCAAAACATGATCAGCACCAAGACTCCATGGGTGTTAGAATCATTACTATGTAATCTAGATTATTGACTCTAGTGCAAGTGGGAGACTGAAGGAAATATGCCCTAGAGGCAATAATAAAGTTATTATTTATTTCCTCATATCATGATAAATGTTTATTATTCATGCTAGAATTGTATTAACCGGAAACATGATACATGTGTGAATACATAGACAAAACTATAGTCACTAGTATTCCTCTACTTGACTAGCTCACTAATCAAAGATGGTTACGTTTCCTGACCATAGACATGTGTTGTCATTTGATTAGTGGGATCACATCATTAGAAGAATGATGTGATTGACATGACCCATCCTGTTAGCCTAGCACTTGATCGTTTAGTATACTGCTATTGTTTTCTTCATGACTTATACAAAGTTCCTACAACTATGAGATTGTGCAACTCCCGTTTACCGGAAGAACACTTTGTGTGCTACCAAACGTCACAACGAATCGGGTGATTATAAAGGTGCTCTCTGGTGTTTCGAAGGTACATGTTGAGTTGGCATAATTCGAGATTAGGATTTGTCACTCCGATTGTCGGAGAGGTATCTCTGGCCTCTCGGTAATACTCATCACCTAAGCCTTGCAAGCATGTAACTAATGAGTTAGTTATGAGATGACGTATTACGGAACGAGTAAAAAAAATTTGCGGTAACGAGATTGAACTAGGTATTGGATACCGACAATCGAATCTCGGGCAAGTAACATACCGATGACAAAGGGAACAACGTATGTTGTTGTGCGGTTTGACCGATAAAGATCTTCGTAGAATATGTAGGAACCAATATGGGCATCCAGGTCCCGCTATTGGTTATTGACCGGAGACGTGTCTCGGTCATGTCTACATTGTTCTCGAACCGTTGGGTCCGCACGCTTAAGGTTTCGATGACAGTTTCATTATGAGTTTATATATTTTGATGTACCGAAGGTTGTTCGGAGTCCCGGATATGATCACCGAAATGACGAGGAGTCTCGAAATGGTTGAGACATAAAGATTGATATATTGGACGGATATATTTGGACACCGGAAAGGTTCCGGGTGAGATTGGGAATATACCGGAGTTCCGGGAGGTTACCGGAACCCCCCGGTAAGTATATGGGCCTTATTGGGCCTTAGTGGAAGGAGGAGAAGGAGCAGGGAGGGCGCCCCCAAGACCAATCAAATTGGGAGGGGGCGGCCCCCCTTTCCTTCTCTCCTCCCCTCTTCCTTCCTTCTCCTACTCCGAATAGGAAGGGGGGCCAAACCTACTTGGAGTAGGTTTGCCCCCTAGGGCGCCACCCCCTTGGGCGGCCTCCTCCTCCCTCCCTCCTTTATATCACGGGGCGGGGGCACCCTAGACACACAAGTTGATCATTGAGATCGTTCCTTAGCCGTGTGCGGTGCCTCCCTCCACGATATTACACCTCGGTCATATTGTAGTGGTGCTTAGGCGAAGCCTGCGACAGAGAACATCAAGATCGTCCTGCCACGTCGTCTTGTGGAACTCCTCCCGTGCCTCTGCTGGATCGGAGATCGGGGTGCGTCATCGAGCTGTCGTGTGTCAAGAACTCGGAGGTGCCGAGATAACAGAGTGCTTGGATCGGTTGGACCGGAGAACGTCGACTACTTCCTCTACGTTGCGTCAACGCTTCCGCTTCGGTCTACGAGGGTACGTAGACAACACTCTCCCCTCTCATTGCTATGCATCACCATGATCTTGCGTGTGCGTAGGAAATTTTTTGAAATTACTACGTTCCCCAACAGAATCTTCCAAAAATCCATGTAAACAGTTCCTGCTTCCTTAACCATCAACATTTTGAGAAACTGAAAGATAACCTCACATGTAACCATTAGTACTTTATGCAATTTAGAGATGTGGGAATCCAGACATACCATTGTCATAAAACAAATCACTGAAGTTCAAAGAATTGGCTCACCTTCAAACCAGCAATCCTAGCAGAACCTAGCTAGAGAATTAACCCGCGTTCATTTGGAAATACAAGAACCTCATTAACAAAAATAAAATCTTAAATTCGATGAAGATATGGGAATATAGTGGATGAAGGAAAGAGGGGAAACTGGCAGAACGGCAAGACGAATTAGTGAGCTAAGGTCAAACATGCTTGCCGAGGTTGGTTCTATCGAAGTAAGGAGTGGAGTGGGGAAGGAGGAGCAGGGCAAGGGAGATTATATGGAGGCGCATGGATTGTGAATCGTCATGGAAACTGACCTGCGACTCTGCGAGTTGCGCACATGAATTGCCATTAATGGGGATTAATGGGGTGTGATTCTGGATCCCAGGACCGCCGGTTCCCTCGCGCGCGTCGCATCGGCTACCTCGAGCACTGGATCCTTCGTGCGTATGGCATCCACTGGATCCCCCTACCGCCGGTTCCTTCGCTAGCGTCGGCTCAGCTTGGTCTCGGCCGATGATAAATGGGCCAATGAAGCATCGATTTCTTTTGCGAGTTAGACAATGGGCCATTGAAGCCCAATGAATGACAGCCCTTCAAAAAAGCCTCCAGAATAGCTGCCCATCAGGACAGCCGGTCTAGTCGTGCTAAACTGGCGTTAACAATGATCTGACGGACATAAACAATCTAAATGGGTAATCCGACGGCCGAAATCGTTGAGGGCGTGAGAGGAGTCGCTTTAGGTGCGATTATACTGTCCTTAATAAGTGAAGCACATGAAGCATTCTATAAAGCCATACTCAAAAGATTTAAGTGAAGTGCAATGAGAATTCTATAAATTAACCAAGGACTATCTCATACCAGCATGGTGCATAAAAAAATGAAAACTAAATGCAAAAGACGCTCCAAGACTTGCACATATCGCATGAACGAAACGAATACGAAAACATACCGATACTTGTTGAAGAAAGAGGGGATGCCTTCCGGGGCATCCCCAAGCTTAGACGCTTGAGTCTCCTTGAATATTTACTTGGGGTTCCCTGGGCATCCCCAAGCTTGAGCTCTTGCCTCTCTTCCTTTTCCTCATATCGAGACCTCCTCGATCAAACACTTCATCCACACAAAACTTCAACAGAAAACTCGGTCCGTTAGTATAATAAAGCAAATTACTACTCTAAGTACTATTGAAAACCAATTCATATTTTGTTTTTGCATTGTGTCTACTCTAATTAGCTTTTTCATGGCTTAATCCACTAATAGAAATTGATAGTTTCATCAAAACAAGCAAACTATGCATCAAAAACAGAATCTGTCAAAAACAGAACAGTCTGTAGCAATCTGAACATTCACCATACTTCTGGTACCCCAACAATTCTAACAAAATTATGAAAAATAAAAAATTTGTACAGCAATACAGTGCAAAAAGAATCAGAACCGTTTGCCATTCCAGCAAAAAATGTAAAATAACTCACTACAGCTAAAGTTTCTGTCCTGCACCGTACAAACCAACAAGCATTGTAAACATCCTAAAGGCAAACCTTGGCACATTATTTTTATAATACAATGGAACTGTACAAGGGGATAATTATTTTTGATGAAAAGTTTCTGTAATTAAGATTCACAAAGTTTCCGTGAGAATGAACAAAGTTCAAGGAGCTCTCACACTTCAACAATGCTTGTCTTTCTCACTTTCACTTTTCTTTTTGAAAAGTTTTGGGTTCCCCTCTTTTTTTTAGACTATATAAAAGCACTCAACAGAAATAAATGACTCTCTAAAACTTCCGGGTTGTCTCCCTGGCAGCGCTTTCTTTAAAGCCATTAAGCTTGGCATATAGTGCTCAAGTAATCGATCCACCCGGATCCCAAGGTATATCAAAGCCAATTTTAATTAACAATGATTTGTAATTTAGTAGTGAGCACAAAGTAACATATATCAAGCAACAATGAAGTCTAACTCTCTTCCTATGCATCGGCATGTCATAAAAGAACAATTCATGCACACATAGTAAAGGCCAATGCATAGTATAAGCAATTTCTTGCAATTTTATCATATTGGAAACATAAAGAGGCGGAGATATAGTTCCTCTCTCATAATAATTGCAAGTAGGGGCAGCAAGCACATGCATATTATATCTATAAAAATCATCATGTGTAGTGGTAAAAGGCAACCCATCAATATAATCCTTAATAAGCACAAACTTCTCCGATATAGTGTAGTTTGGAGAATTCAAAATGATAATAGGACTATCATGCGTGGGTGCAATAGCAACAATTTCATGTTTAACATAAGGAACTATAGCAAGTTCATCTTCATAAGCATAATTCATATTGGCATCTTGGCCACAAGCATAGCAAGCATCATCAAAAAGGGATATTTCAAGAGAATCAACGGGATCATAACAATCATCATAGCAATCATCCTTCGGTAAGCACGAAGGGAAATCAAACAATGTATGAGTTGAAGAGTTACTCTCATTAGAAGGTGGGCACGGGTAGCTAATCCGCTCTTCCTCCTTTTGTTCTTTGCTCTCCTCATCATCTTTTTCATCCAATGAGCTCACAGTTTCATCAATTTCTTCTTCCATGGCTTCCTGCAAAATATTAGTCTCTTCTTGGACAGCGGAGACTTTCTCAATAAATGCATCAATATTGTAATTGTATTCATAATTCTTATAACAATATTTAAGTATAGCAAAATTTTCAGGTCTATAAACTGGATCATCAAGATCTTCAAACTCTTTAAACATAGATTCAATCTCATAAGCACCCATAAAAGCGATGAATTCTTCTATTTGTTCCACATCATAGTAATCATAAATACCATTAGCATAAGAAGCCAAGGTTTTATCATCATTAAATTCGCATGAAAAGGGAAGGTGTGGAGCCTCCATCCTAGAGCAACAAGTATAATCATATCTCAAGCATAGTTGCCTAGCATACCAATATAACATATAAATTTGATCCCATAATAGTTTCTCTTTTTTGTCAAGTGATAATCCCTAAAGTATTCACGTTGATCCAACGTTACTCCCATTATAAAGTTGAATGGGGTTTTCTCAGGATTATCAAAGTAATACATAATATCTTTCACATAATGAGCATCGAGGGTTTTAGGAGGTTCCCCATCGCCATGAGTAGCAAGTACACCTAATTTTTTTGGTATTTCGTGTTCCATATCCATAACTAAAGATAGAGAACAACTAAGAACAGCAAATAAAAATTACTTAGTGATAAAGCAAACAAGCACACACAAGAAAATTCACCCCACGCTATGACTCCCCGGCAACGGCGCCAGAAAAAGGTCTTCATAACCCACAAGTATAGGGGATAATTGTAGCCTCTTTGATAAGTAAGAGTGTCGAACCCAACGAGGAGCTAAAGGTAGAACAAATATTCTCTCAAGTCCTATCTGCCACTGATACGACTCTAGCAACTTAGTGTTCGCTATACCTAGAAAAAGTATGAAACTAGAAGTACTCTGTAGGTGTTGTTGGATAGGCTTGCAAGATAATAAAGAGCACGTAAATAAAAAGTAGGGGCTGTTTAGATAAAGAAGCAATAAAGTAAATATAGCGAGTGTGGAAAAGTGGTGGTAGGAGTTGTGAAATTGTCCCTAAGCAATTGACTACTTTACTAGACCGATAGCAAGTATCATGTGGGGGAGGCATAAGCTAACATACTTTCTCTTCTTGGATCATATGCACTTATGATTGGAACTCTAGGAAGCATCCGCAACTACTAAAGATCATTAAGGTAAAACCCAACCATAGCATTAAAGCATCAAGTCCCCTTTATCCCATACGCAACAATCCCCTTACTCGGGTTTAAGCTTCTGTCGCTCTAGCAACCCACTATAAGCGAATCATGAACGTATTGCAACACCCTACAGCGGGAATCCCTCACGCTTACGGGACACGGAGGGCACAATAGGACAGCAACATAACCACAAGCAAATTAAACCAATCATAGCAATTCATCAATCACCGGTAGGACAATGAAAATCTACTCAGACATCATAGGATGGCAACACATCATTGGATAATAATATGAAGCATAAAGCACCATGTTCAAGTAGAGGGTACAGCGGGTTGCGGGAGCGTGGACCACTGAATATAGATGGGGGAAGGTGATGGAGATGTTGGTGAAGATGGCGGAGGTGTTGGTGAAGATCGCGGTGATGATGATGGCCCCCGGCAGCGCTCCGGCGCCGCCGGAAGCAAGGGGGAGAGAGCCCCCCTTCTTCTTATTCTTCCTTGACCTCCTCCCTATATGGGAGAAGGGTTTCCCCTCTGGCCATTGGCTCCCGTGGCTTGGAGGGGCGAGAGCCCCTCCGAGATTGGATCTATCTCTCTGTCTCTCTCTGTTTCTGCGTTCCTCGATTCTGCCTCTTCACCGTTTCTTTTATATCCGGAGATCCGTAACTCCGATTGGGGTGAATCTTTGGCCCAGATTTTTCTCATAAAATTAAATATCTTGCGGCAAAAGAAGAGCGTCAACCGTCTTACGAGGTTCCCACGAAGGTCCAGGGCGCGCCTGCCCCTCTGGGGCACGCCCCCTATCTTGTGGGCCCCTCGGGCACCGTCTCGCGTTGATTCTTCCTCCCAAAAATCACAAATATTCCAAAATAATTCTCCGTCCATTTTTACCCCGTTTGGACTCCGTTTGATATTGGTTTTCTGTGAAACATAAAACATGCAACAAACAGGAACTGGCATTGGGCACTGGATCAATATGTTAGTCCCAAAAATAATATAAAAAGTTGCCAAAAGTATATGAAAGTTGTAGAATATTGGCATGGAACAATCAAAAATTATAGATATGACAGAGACGTATCAGAATGCAGCTGTCTCTAGTGCATAACCCCAAAACGATAGTGGTAAATCGGTAAGAGACATCATCGATCGCACCATATCTAATATAGTGCGCTTACGATGTTCGGACACACCATTACGTGGCGTGAGTTGGGAAACTATTCCACATTGTTTTAAATGAAGGCCAAACTCGTAAATCAAATATTCACCTCCACGATCAGATCATAGAAACTTTATTTTTCTTGTTATGATGATTCTCCACTTCACTCTGAAATTCTTTGAACTTTTCAAATGTTTCAAACTTGTGTTTCATTAAGTAGATATACTCATATCTGCTCAAATCATATGTGAAGGTCAGAAAATAACGATACCCGCCACGAGCCTTAATACTCATCGGACCGCATACATCAGTATGTATTATTTCCAATAAGTCATTAACTCGTTCGATTGTTTCCGGAGAACGGAGTTTTAGTCATCTTGCACATAAGGCACGGTTCACAAGTATCAAATGATTCATAATCAAGTGATTCCAAAAGCCCATCACCATGGAGTTTCTTCATCCGCTTTACACCAATATGACCTAAAAGGCAGTGCCATAAGTATGTTGCACTATCATTATGAACTTTGCATCTTTTGGCATCAATATTATGAATATGTGTATCACTACGATCGAGATTCAATAAATCATCAAAATTGGGTATATGACCATAGAAGGTTTTATTCATGTAAACAGAATAACAATTATTCTCTGTCTTAAATGAATAACTGTATTGCAACAAACATGATCTAATCATATTCATGCTTAACACAAACACCAAATAACATTTATTTAGATTCAACACTAATCCCGAAAGTATAGGGAGTGTGCGATGATGATCATATCAATCTTGGAACCACTTCCAACATACATCGTCACTTCACCCTCAACTAGTCTCTATTTATTCTGCAACTCCTGTTTCGAGTTACAAATCTTAGCAACCGAACAGGTATCAAATATCCAGGGGCTACTATGAGCACTAGTAAGGTACACATCAATAACATGTATATCAAATATACCTTTGTTCACTTTGCCATCCTTCTTATCCGCCAAATATTTGGGGTACTTCCGCTGCCTGTGACCATTTCCTTTGCAGTAGAAGCACTCGGTTTCAGGCTTAGGTCCAGCTTTGGGCTTCTTCATGGGAGTGACAACTTGCTTGCCATTCTTCTTGAAGTTCCCTTTCTTTCCCTTTGCCCTTTTCTTGAAACTAGTGGTCTTGTTTAATCATCAACACTTGATGTTTTTTCTTGATTTCTACCTTCATCAATTTCAGCATCACGAAGAGCTTGGGAATCGCTTTCGTCATCCCTTGCATATTATAGTTCATCACGAAGTTCCAGTAACTTGGTGATGGTGACCAGAGAACTCTTTCAATCACTATCTTATCTGGAAGATTAACTCCCACTTGATTCAAGTGATTGTAGTACCCAGACATTATGAGCACATTCTCACTAGCTGAGCTATTCTCCACCATCTTTTAGGCAAAGTATTTGTCAGAGGTTTCATACCTCTCGACACGGGCATGAGTCTGAAATACCAATTTTAGCTCTTGGAACATCTCATATGCTTCGTGGCTTTCAAAATGTTTTTGAAGTCCTGGTTCTAAGCCGTAAAGCATGGTGCACTAAACTATCCAGTAGTCATCATATTGAGCTAGCCAAACGTTCATAACATCTGCATCTGCTCCTGCAATAGGTCTGTCACCTAGCGGTGCATCAAGGACATAATTCTTTTGTGCAGCAATGAGGATAAACCTCAGATCATGGACCCAGTCTGCATCATAGCTACTATCATCTTTCAACTTAGTTTTCTCTAGGAACATATCAAAAAATATAGGGTAGCAACAATGCGAGCTATTGATCTACAACATAATTTGCAAATACTATCAGGACTAAGTTCATGATAAATTAAAGTTCAATTAATCATATTACTTAAGAACTCCCACTTAGATTGACATCCCTCAAGTCATCTAGATGATACGTGATCCAAATCAACTAAACCATGTACGATCATCACGTGAGATGGAGTAGTTTTCAATGGTGAACATCACTATGTTGATCAGATCTACTATATGATTCACGTTCGACCTTTCGGTCTCTAGTGTTTCGAGGCCATATCTGTATATGCTAGGCTCATCAAGTTTTAACCCGAGTATTCCATGTGTGCAAATCTGGCTTGCACCCGTTGTATTTGAACGTAGAGCTTATCTCACCCGATCATCACGTGGTGTCTCAGCACGAAGAACTTTCGCAACGGTGCATACTCGGGGAGAACACTTATACCTTGAAATTTTAGTAAGGGATCATCTTATAATGCTACCGCCGTACTAAGAAAAATAAGATGCATAAAAGATAAACATCACATGCAATCAAAATATGTGACATGATATGGCCATCGTCATCTTGTGCTCATGATCTTCATCACCGAAGCAACGTCATAATCTCGATCGTGACCGTCTTGACACCTTGATCTCCATCGCAGCGTCGTGGTCGTCTCGCCAACCATTGCTTCTATGACTATTGCTACCACTTAGTGATAAAGTAAGCAATTACATTGCGCTTGTATTTCATACAATAAAGCCACAACCATATGGCTCCTGCCAGTTGCCGATAACTTTTACAAAACATGATCATCTCATACAACAATCTTTATATCACAACACAACATGCCATGCAAAAACAAGTTAAATGTCCTCTACTTTGTTTGTTGCAAGTTTTACATCACTGCTACGGGCTGCTACCATGAACCGTACATACCTACGGCACAAAAACCACAACGGTGATTTATCAAGTTTATTGTTTTAACCTTCACAAGGACCAGCCGCGGTCAAATTCGATTCAACTAAAGTTGGAGAAACAGACACCCGCCAGACACCTTTATGCAAAATTAGTTGCATGTCTGTCGGTGGAACCAATCTCATGAACGCGGTCATGTAAGGTTGGTCCGGAGCGCTTCATCCAACAATACTGCCGAATCAAAATAAGACATTGGTGGTAAGCAGTATGATGATCACCGCCCACAACTCTTTGTGTTCTACTCGTGCATATCATCTACGCATAGACCTGGCTTTGATACCAATGTTGGTAAACGTAGCATGCAATTTCAAAAAAAATCCTATGCTCGCGCAAGATCTATCTAGGAGATGCATAGCAACGAGAGGGGGAGAGTGTGTCCACGTACCCTCATAGACCGAAAGCCGAAGCATTAACTTAACGCGGTTGATGTAGTCAGACGTCTTCTCGAATCAACCAATCAAGTACCGAACGTACGACACCTCCGAGTTCTGCACACATTCAGCTCAATGACGTCCCTCGAACTCTTGATCCAGTAGAGGCACGAAGGAGTCGATGAGTTCCGTCAGCATGACGGCGTGATGACGGTGTTTGTGAAATGATCCGCGCAGGGCTTCGCCTAAGCACTACGACAATATGACCGAAGGAGTAAACGGTAGAGGGGGGCACCGCACGTGGCTAAACAATTGATGTGCTTTGGGGTGCCCCCCGCCCCCGTATATAAAGGAGGAGGGGAGGAGGCCGGCCACAAGGGGCGCGCCAAGGGGGGAGGAGTCCTACTAGGACTCCACTCCTTGTAGGATTCGCCCCCCCTTTCCTTCTTCCAGAGGGAAAAGGGGGAAGGGAGAGGAAGAGTAGATAGAAAGGGGGCGCGCCCCCTCCCCTAGTCCAATTTGGAATCCCCATGGGAGGGGGGCGTGGCCACCCCTTGTGGGCTGCCTCCCCTCTCCTATGGCCCATGTAGGCCCAAAAATTTCCCGGGAGGGTTCTGGTAACCTCCCGATACTCCGAAAAATGTCTGAACCTTTTTGAAACCATTCCGGTGTCCGAACATAACCTTCCAATATATAAATCTTTACCTATTGACCATTTCGAGACTCCTCGTCATGTCCGTGATCTCATACGGGACTTCGAACAACCTTCGGTCACCAAAACACATAACTCATATAATATCTATTGTCATCGAACATTAAGCGTGCGGACCCTACGGGTTCGAGAACTATGCAGACATGACCGAGACACCTCTCTGTTCAATAACCAATAGCGGAACCTGGATGCTCATATTGGTTCCCCCATATTCTACGAAGATCTTTATCGGTCGAACCGCAATGTCAACATAGTTATTTCCTTTGTCATCGGTATGTTACTTGCCCGAGATTCGATCATCAGTATCTTCATACCTAGTTCAATCTTGTTACCGGCAAGTCTCTTTACTCGTTCCGTAGTGCATCATCCCGTAACTAAGTTATTAGTCACATTGCTTGCAAGGCTTCATATGATGTGCATTACCGAGAGGGCCCAGAGATACCTCTCTGATACTCTGAGTGACAAACCCTAATCTCGATCTATGCCAACCCAACAAACACCTTCAGAGATACCTGTAGAGTATCTTTATAATCATCCAGTTACGTTGTGACGTTTGATAGCACACAAGGCATTCCTCCGGTGTCCGGGAGTTGCATAATCTCATAGTCGAGGAATATATATATGACACGAAGAAAGTAGTAGCAATAAAACTGAACGATCATTATGCTAAGCTAACGGATGGGTCTTGTCCATCACATCATTCCACTAATGATGTAATCATGTTATCAAATGACAACTCATGTCCATGGCTAGGAAACTTAACCATCTTTGATCTATGAGCTAGTCTAATAGAGGCATACTAGGGACACGTTGTTTTGTCTATGTATTCACACATGTATCAAGTTTCCGGTTAATACAATTCTAGCATGAATAATAAACATTTATCATGAATAAGGAAATATAAAATAACAACTTTATTATTGCCTCTAGGGCATATTTCCTTCAACAACGAATGACAAGATTTCAGAGTGGTGGTTGCAGGCTCGAAAGTAAATGCCAACGGAAAATAGGACGGGCTTTGACTCGGTCGTAATGCTCATTTGTTGGAGCTTATGAAAGCATCACAACGGATTAGTGTTCGGTCCGACGAAGGAGGTCTCGACAGTTATCAACTTCACCTATCAGATATTTGACAATCTACGTTCTTGGGTTAGGGCAGGAGGACACGAAGTAAACATCTTCTGTGAGTAGTAGGGAAGAGTTTTTAGGAGTGGAGTACCGAGGGTTGGTTGGTTGGTGACCACGAGTGTGGTGGCAGGGCCTTGTTGTAATCAACAACTTCTTGTACATATTTCTGCCTTCTATAAAGCTAAGGTACGTGATTGCGTACTCTAAAAAAAAGGATACATGTGAATCACAGATGCACGAGGAAGGGAACATGACGATTCACAGCTACTCAAATCAAAATAACATCAAATGAATACAAGTGAAGCACAGAAGCGTGAGGAAGGGAACATGTCTTATGGAGATGATGACTCGGTAGTCGGCACTAAGAGCATCTCCACTCGCGCCCCCAACAGCCCCCCACCCCCCTCCAGGGCAAGTTTTTTCTTGGCGCCACCAAAAACCCCCCATTCGCCCAGGGCGCGAAATTGGCGGCTCGACCCATATTTTGGCCCGGCAATCCCAGGCCGAACCCAGCGCACTGGGGGGCACTCGAGGGCTCCGGCGGAACGAGAAAATGCGCCTGGGCCACCACTGTCAGGCGAAAATAGCATCTAGCACTCCAGATTCGCCCCACCCCCTTCCGTCGTCGTGTCGATCCCAGTGCCGACCACCCATCCACCGCCGCTAGAAAAGGCCACCCACATGGGAAAAAGTGAGGGCCATGCAGCATCCTCCACCCGCTCATGGGCGAGCTTTTCCGGTGTTCCGGCCACGCCTCAATATGTGTCAGACCCACAGGTGCATCAACAACTGCAGCAAGATCTGGCGGAGCACCTATGGAGGCTCAAGGGCAACGCCTAGCTCGACGTGTGATGAAATATGAGTTTTTATTATTTATTGAACTATTTGATTTGTATTGATTTGTTGAACTATTTGATTTGTATTGATTTTCTGTGATGAACTATGTGATTAAAAATAGCTTATGTTGAATTTGTGCCAAAGTACGCCGAATATGGGCCAATTTGCGCCGAAAGCATGCTAAAAGTGGACCAATTTGTGCCGAAAGTGGGCTGAAATCGGCGCCTGGGGGGCGGGGGCGGCTCGGAACCAGAGCCCCCCACGCCAATTTTCCGCCAGCGCGCCTCCGGGCGGCGCTATTTCTAGCCCCTAGAGGGGCCTAATGGCTGGAGATGCTCTAACCACTGCTTCTGCACACCTCTCACTTGAAAATATTTTCATCACAAAGGACCATCAAGCATGTGTGAAGCGCGTTAATGGCAACCATCAAGGGTTTCAACTTAGCTGCCTCAACGTACACACTGCACAAAATCAGTGAGTAATAGAACCCATAACACGTTGCTGTTTAGAATTCAGGACTCAGGAGAGTAGTATTCAACACAAAAACTGCTATGGGGAAAAGAATGATATACTCTCCGAAAGAATAGCGAGGGTGTGTTTGGTCATGTAACTAGAGCTATGGTATTACAGCCAAAAAAGCGCAATTTGTACCACTAGTTCGTGGATCAGCTCGTAAACAAAATTACTAGTGGAACACTATTGTACAAACCGTACTAATACAAGCAAGCCTTTCATGTTCCAGGATAAGGGTCACCTTGTCAAGCATGGATCCATCGAGTTTCAGGTTAAGGTTGGATACTGTATTTGCTGCAAGCCATTCAGATGAACTTGTCTTCTCCCGTTTCACAAGAAAGAACAAGTCCTTCAACATTATGCTGTCGCTTAGTCATCCCAATCTACATCCCATCCGTCCTTGCTATTGGTTGGGGTTCTATTGGTTGGGGATCTCAGAGAAAGGCCATTTGCCGAGATGCTTCCAGCAGGCCCTTTTTCTGAAGGTTTTGCAGGTGCTTCCTCGTCATCCCAGTCATCATCCCATCCATCGTCCCAGCCATCTCCTGTGCTTGTAGTGTTGTTTGCACCTGATGAGTCAGGAGCCTGAGTTCCCATCTCAAGCTGCTGATATGGGACCCCACCATCGCGCTTTGTCCCTGCAAACTTGCAACAAGCAAAGACGGCCCCAACCAAGACAAGCGTGAAAACACCTAAATAGGCTCCATAGATTGGCTTCACAGTCGTTGCATAAGATGTAAGCTGTTGAAATTGTTGTTGCCAATCATAAACTGGCTGCCCGATGCGCAAGACACAATGCTCAGTCCCAACATTTAGCGTAACCTCTCCACCATTTGGACTGCTATAGTTTATGTTAACCTAGCAATATGAATTGATAATAAGTTTAGAAAGGCCATACAAATAAAAAGTAACAGTTAGATTGACTGAACCACCAGCATGCCAAGAAGATACACATATTGCTTGTTAAAACAAATTAAAGGTGTATACCCTTTTAGATTCACCCTTCTTGAGAGGTGGCAACTTCTGCTTGATACTTATATCCGATGTTGCTTTGACGTCAACGGTTATGGTTTTCTGGCCAGTATTCTCGACTATAAAAAACTGTCCAATTGAAGCTGCAAGAAGAAACAAACATGAAGCTTTCTCAAGGCAAATGGAATTGAAGGTCATACCAGATAGTCCATATTATAACAGTGAAAGAAAACAAGCATAATGCTTTTTCAGATTCATTAAAGTGAAAGGCAAGCTAGATAGACCATGCTATGATTTTAGCTAGGAGAAATGCTACCACGCGCAAACCTAAGTGTTTGTCAAATTACCAGCATGTTACTCTCTGGATATTCTTAACCTGTACATAAATATTGCATTCACCAGTATGCCCTGAAGCGACTGTCCACTAAGGCACTAAGCCAGCAACTGATGTACTCATGTACATAGTTACTTGGTACTATTAAACAAAGCCCTCTGAAATTTTTATGCAGAAAAAATATTAGTTCCTTCAAGAACAATATACCATGTCAGTACTTCACCATCTCACTATGGCCCTGTTTGTTTGGGCTTTTGCTTCTGCTTTTGCAGCTTTTTCACTTTGGCCAAAAAGCCATAAAAGCTCCTAAATAGGTGCTTTTAGAGCTTTTCTGGCTTTTGGAGCTAAACATTGTTATATTGATTCGTCAAAAACCATCAAAGCTCCAAAAGCACCTATTTAGGAGCTTTTGTGGCTTTTTGGCCAAAGTAGAAAAGCTGCCAAAAAAAATAGAAAAGCTGCAAAAGCAGGAAGCAAAAGCCCAAACAAACAGGGCCTATATCTCCAAATGGACCATGGTTAAAGAATCATAACAAGGAAGGCCATACCACTTAAGATTCAATTGGACAATCCACATAGAAGATAGAAACTGTACTACAATTAATGCATTTACAAAGGACAAGACCATCTTGTGGACCTCGGTTGATGGTGGGTTGAACCATTGTTTTATATATAAATGGAGTAAAATCTTGAAAATTTCGAAGACTTCAACTTAAGATATGTACTCCCTCCGTTCCCAAATACTTGTCTTTCTAGGCATTTCAAATGGACTCAACATACGGATGTATGTAGACATATTTTAAAGTGTAGATTCACTCATTTTGCGCCGTATGTAGTCACTTGTTGAAATCTCTAGAAAGACAAGTATTTAGGAACGGAGGGAGTAGTTCTGAAGACAAGCTTATGACTTTCTTGATTGGGTAATTCATGATAGGATTTAGTATGAAGATATGTCAGTATTACTTGTGCTTGTGCTGTGAATATAGATACCATAGACTGCAGTATCAAAGTAGTTATCTGTTCTAAATAAAAGCACACGAAATGAGTTTCAACAACTTTCTATATTCTCAGTAAAATTTATTTGCAGAGGTTCCCTCTGTCTTTGCACTTTGAAGGCCAATGTCCAGGGTTAATCTTAAACACTAGCTACAGCTCAAGCCAACGCTCATAAGAATGACTGAAGCATCAATGTCCAAGTTACAAGAAACCTTTATGCATCATCATTCATTACACTAGGTGACATGGAGATTGGAACCAGAAACAACTATATCATGGACATATATTTAGGAATAAGTAAGTCAGTGACTTGAAGCTTCAAGTTTCGACATGACTAGTAATGTTACCTGTCTTAGACACCTGAAGGCAAGCAGACAACCCTTCAATTGAACATGTGTCTACTGGATCCTTACACTCCTCAGCCACCTCTTTTGATTCAGTTGCGGGCTTCTTGTTTCCTGAACCTCCTCCAGTTGATTTAGGGCTTCCAGGAGGGGGGCTCTCGTTGTGCCCATTCTTCGCTGGCACCGGCTGTGCAGAGACCTCTGCTTCAGCCCCTTTCTGCCCCTTACTCTCTGGCACACCTGATGGTGGCGGTGGAGAATGCTTTGGTGTTTGTGTCGTTTCTGGCGGTGGCGGTGTTTGCGTTGTTTCTGGCGGTGGCGGTGTTTGCGTTGTCTCCGCCGGTGGTGTTTTCTGGTGCTGTTTACCTGTCTCAGGATTCCCCACCGGAGTTGATGATTGTCCCAGTTCTTTCGAGGCGGCGCTCTTCTCAGATCCACCTGTAGCTACGTTAGGTACAGGCGCTCCCTGGAGAAGAGATCAAGGCAACCACTAAAACAGAGCTCGCCCATATTCTCGGAGGAACGCCGACCCATTCGACAAGACAATACAAGCTATATAGCTAATCCAAAACAAGTGCAATCAGCAATCCTCACCTCGCCGGAGCCGGGCTTCTTGCCCTGCAAAACCCTAGCCGCCGCGGGGTCCGGGAGCAGGGCGAGAGCCAGGAGGAGCGCCGTGAGCGCGGCGAGTCGGAAGGATCCCATCGAAATTCGGGCGGGCGAAATTCCGGCGCGGCGCGGGAGCAGAGGGGAGGCGTCAGCCGGTCCGCTGTCGAGTCCGGCGGCGCGGGGCCGGCGCGGATCGCATCGGCCGCGGCGGGGGGTCCGGGGGGGTCGGGATCTGGAGGCCGCGTGCCGATCGAGATCTCTGTGGGAGTTGGGGCGCTTCCGTCGATGCAGGACCGGCGCGGGGGGGCACGCACGAGGAGGCCGAGGAGGAATTGGAAGTTTCGCAGGTCGGAAACGGGACCTGGAGGAGGAGGCTTGGGCGGCCGCGCACCCGCTCGCGCGCAGGTGCTCTGGTCGCGGTTGACTCGAGATTCGGTGGTGAATTTGGACCGGTATGGGGAGGTTTCGCCAGAGATTTTTTCTCTCAAAATAGGACGGACCCCTTTTTTTGCGAATGGAAATAGGACGGACCCATTTTACGCATGCAAAATACTAGGACAACTTCCTGAAACTTTGCCTCCAGTTTTGTTGTTGTTAATGAAACTTTGAAAGGAAGACGATTCATTTTTAAAAACTTGAAAACGATTCGGTTTGGGCGACCGATCACGCGTGCAACGTCCCGTCAAAGCGGGAATTTTTTTGTCCCCGGTTTTCTTGCCACGTCGAGCGCGGCCCCACCCCGCCGCGGTGCATCGCGTTTATCCTCTCGTGATAGCTTTGTTGTTACCCTCTGTCTCCTCACAACCAGGGGCGGAGCTGGGCTCCGGGCATCCATGGCCCAACCCCGAGGCGTGGCTTCTGTATGAGCCCTGGGGTTAGCCCATCAGGGCATCAGCAGTGTATAAAGGCTCAGCTGTCTCTAACCTAGGCCCCACATCTTGCCTCTGAACAAAGCCCAAAATCGTGCAATGTATAGCATTCGTTGTTGCCTCTAAAGATCGACCCTAGAGCAAAATAAACAAATAAATATGTTGAAATCTTGTTGATGCTTCTGGGAGAGATCAAACAACAGCCAAATACAGACATGTGGGGTCACGTGAGTTGTTTATTACTCCCCTAACCCTAACCGCGCCGCCAGCCGCCCCTCCCCGCTCCTCCCTCGCTTCGCTGCCGCCGGAGGGGACACTGGCGAAGCCCGCGTGGTCCCTAAGGAAGGTGGCGGCGGGGCGTACTCGCCGTTCTCGTGCAGATCTCGCGGCGGCCGGTGGCGCGCTACGGTGTTCCGCCAGGCTGGCGCTTCTTGCCGTGGTGGCGTCCCTCACGGCGGCGGGCTGCCCCTGAACAGCGCTTGATGGTGGCCACGCGTGGCGGCGTCGGGTGGCGGATCTGGGCTTCGGTCTACGTCCTCGTCGTGGTAGCGCTTGTCGTTGCCCTCGGCCATGAGGCGTGGTCCGGGACGGGCCCAGCGCCGGTGGTGCTGGCCAGGACGCGCCGGCAGCGCCCTACTTCATCTCGCGTCGTCTCGTTGCCAATGGTGGTGGCCATCTTCGTCGTCAAAGATGGTCGGCCAGAGGCTTGGTGATCTGATCTCGAGATCCATCATCTAGTCCCGGCTGCGAGTTGGGGAGACATGGTTGCCGGTAAAAACCGAGCCGTTGGCAGGCGATGGCGGCGTTCTACGTCGTTACCTTGATGGAGGCATTGTCGTGTAACTATTGTCGACCCACTTGTACTGCTCTGGGGGAAACCCTAGGATCTGGTGTTCCAGGTCGGGCGATGGCGGCACTGCGGTGTCGTTTCTCTCTTGGGAGCATCGTTTGTGGAGCGTATTTGAAGTCGAGGCGGAGGTGGAGCGGCTTCGTCTTGCACGGAGCTTCAATGGAGATGTCAAGTGATGCCCGACCGACGGGTGCTATGCTTTGTCATGCACGGTCGGCGGGTGCTACGCACGCAGATCTTTCAAAGACTTCAAGCCGTGTCGTTGGTGGTACTTGGCGACATGGTGCTGAGGTGTATCGATGGCGACGCGGCGTGCACAAATTGTTTGCACGCAGGAGGAGGTGTCGTTAGGCGCCGTGGTGGCGTCGATGATAGCTAGACCGACCAAGGTTGATGCATCGATCTGATTACGAAGATGGAGCGAAGGCGGTTGGCGGCGGTGGCCTCGAGAACACGCCGACCGGCGAGATCCATGCCCGCAGCGTCTGGATGGGTCCTCGGGTCTTAGATGTTAGGTTTGGCGCGATGTCTGTTTGATATTAGGCCCAGACTATCTGCGCCCTTTCATCAACTGGATAGGTGTAGCGACAGTTTGTTGCTTAGACGGTGGCTTTAGTCTTACTGTGGTATTACTTTGTAAGGTCTTGCGAGAATAATTAATAAAGTGGCTGTATGCATCGCCCAGATGCAGAGGCCGGGGGTCATCCTCCTTTTCTAAAAAAAATGAGTTGTTTATTACTTGAAGGTTGCCTCCAAAGCTAGCGACCATGCTACGCGCAAAAGTTTTAGAGGCGGACATTTGCAGTGTATGGAGGCGGCTAAAAATCCTTAGAGCATGTCTAGTAGAACCCTTAAACCTTCAAATAAACAGAAATAACCGTTTTTTATGGGTTGAAACGAAAAAACGGCAAATAATAGAACCCCTAAACCCTTAAAAAAAATTACGGATTGGATCTGGGATTGCCCTTCCAATCTATAAAAGTGAGGATTGGATAGGGAAACCCACCTGCAACCCACACTCCACCGGTCGTTGCGCGGGAGGGAAATTTCCCCTCGTGCGCTCCCTCCCGTCGGACGCCTCATCGATCCCGTCGCCCCCGTGGCGAGCCATGGAGGCGCCGCCGGACTCCTCCGTCGCCCCGGCCACCCCGCCCGCGTCCTCCCTTCCTCTGCCCGTCGCCCCGCCCTCGGCCTCGGCCTCGGCGATGCTGCGCCGCCCGTCCTCGCTCCCTCCGCCCGCGCCAAGGTGCCGCGGTTGTGGTCGTCTGCTGAAGAGGCGTCTTTGGGCAACCGACGTCGTCCTCCCCACCAGCCGGCTATCGCCTCCGTCGCCCCGGCCGCAGCGGCACCGAAGGTGAAGAAGGCCACCTCCAGGAAGAAGCCGACGCCCGCCACGTCCGCCCCGGGCCCCGCACCTCCGCCCGTCGTGCACGAGGTGCTCGACGGAATGCCTGCCCCGCCAACGTCATTCATGGGGCTTCTTGAAGAAGCGGAGGTGGACATCGGGGCTCCTTCTCTCGAACCCTTTGGTTTTGGTGATGACTTGCAGGAAGAGGGTGATGAGAAGGAGGAAGGGAAAGATGAGGAGGAGGTGACCAAGATAGAGGAGGAGGCGTTCGCCGCCGTTGCAAAACCCACCGTGCGCTCAACAAACTATAGCGAGGACGAAGATATTCTCTTGGTTCGTGCTTGGGCACATGTGGGGTTGGATGCAAGCACCGGTACCGATCAAACTGGTAAACGCTATTGGCAACGCATAGAGGACGTCTATTGCAAGATCAACCCGAAGACCAGTGGGTACATCCCTCGTAGTTACCGGTCGCTTCAAGGCCGGTGGGAGTTGATGAAGCCCCATTGTGCTCGTTGGAGTGCGGCAATGGACCAAGTGAAGGATGCACCGCCTAGTGGAACCGTGGAGAGTGACTATGTGAGTACATATATGTTTTTCACATTTATTTTGATTTTTTATGCTATTGTTATGTGAGTACATATATGTCTAATATGCTATTTGTGGGTTTATAGGAGGCAATTGCCGACTTGAGGTACAAGGAGATGGCCGCTTCCAAGGGCAAAACATTCCCATTTAAACATGTTTGGAAAATTCTTCAAACTTATGACAAGTGGAAGTTGAGGGATCAAGAGATCGCACCCAAGAAATCGGCAATGCTTAGGATGGATGATAGTGAAGAGGAGGGAAGGAACGAGCACAAGACCGCTGGAAACAAGAAGGATAATCTAAGGAAGAAGATGGAAGGAGAGGCGTCAAGCATAAGGGAGAAGATAGAACATATGATGAAGTCAAGGGAGACATTGGAGACAAAGCTTCTTATCAACGAGAAGAAGAAAGAGGTGAAGCTTACACAAGTTGAAGAAAGGCGTGAAGATGCCAAGCGCAAGGCTGACTTGGAGGAGAGGATGATCAAGGTCAAAGAAGCAAAGGCATGCAAAGAACTCATGGTGGAAGAGAAGGAGCACATGATGATGTCCAAGAAGGACATGGATGAAGACCAATTGATGTGGTGGAAGGAGTACAAGCAGGACATCGCAGAGAGGAAGAGGATATTCCATGGTGCGTCCTCTACTCTTCGAGGTGACACTCCGATGAGTGGTGGTGGCGATGGCGGTGTGGAGGACTCCACCACCGGCGACAATGGAGGTGCTTGATAGACGTGGAAGTGGTCTAGGAGATGGCGCCAGCTGCAACTTTTTGGTGATGGTGCCGATGAGAGGGGGAAGATGATGATTGTGTGATGCAAACTATTAAACCATGCATCAATGATCTTCATTTCCGTGTTTGTTTGAAGGTTGATTGTGTTTTTCTAGTGAAAATTGTGATATGCCAAATGACAGTTTTAAGGGTTGGGGTTGGGGCAAAGACTAGAACCCTCAAACCCAACCCTAGGTTGGGTTTGAGGGTTCTAGTCTTTGCCCCTGTTTTTCAACCCTTAAAAGTGTCAAAAATGGTCAATTCTCAACCCTTAAAACTGGTTTTAGATTTAAGGGTTCGAGGGCTCTACTAATCATGCTCTTAGAGGCTAAAAAGACTATTGTGGATGCTCCCACAAATAGTCCAGGTTAGCTCCACTACTCCTAACAACGCTTAGGCCATGACCTAATCAAGCTAGTCCGCACGCACACACCGTCGAGGCCGATGCACGAAGGCGACGTACACCTAGGGCGTATTTGGTTGCCCGCATAGGGCCCAACCAAGCCCGCGCGGGAAGAAAGAAGCCTGTTTGGTTGCCCATTTTCACTATTGGGCCTGCACCGCACGCTTCTTAAAGCGGCCCAGAGCCTGGCTCGCTGGAAACGCACGAATCGGCAGTTTCTCGTGAGCGGGCCCTTGCACAAGTGGAGACGGGAGAGATGCGAGGTGATTACGTGAGGTCTTCTTCAACCTCCAGTAAGCTTCTATCTAATCTCCTCTCTCTGATTTACACAACGGTGCTTCGATTCGAGGTAAGTTGTACACGAAAAAGATGCACCTCGATGCTACTGTTCCATTCAGGCGATCAGTTCGTAGTTTTGTCGGCCGTAAGTTCTTAATCTCGTGTTCCCGTTTGGAGCTGTTTTGGACGAATTTTGTCAGATTCGTCGCGCACGATGGATTGTTTGAAATTTCCTTTGACCAGAAGCCTAATCTTGCTGTTCCTCGCAACATTCGTGTTGTAAGTTTTTGGATTCGACGATCGTAGCTTCATCTCTCTTTGACAGCAGTCTACTGCACTAATGCCGCCATGTCGAGCTTCTCTGTCCTCTGCTCAGAGCCCTCATATTCGTCCCTCTCGACGCCGAAGCCCTTCCCCTTGATCTCCTTGCCCGCGTGCTACTACACTAGAGTCGTTTCCGGCGTCGCTCATCTCGGCCTACTCTCTGTCGTCCTCCTCTTGACCGACATCGCAATGGCACGCTGCTCTTTCTTGTGTCCTCTCGCTCGCGACATTGTAGCTCGCTGCACCGCCGACGGGGTCGATCATCTTCGCCTCCTCTCTCTCGCCCTACTACATTGGAGTCGTTTCTAGCGTCGATCATCTCGGCCTCCTCTCTCGTCCACTGCACTGACTATACGATGGCGCGAGCACTGCATTCTCCTCCTCTGTCCACTGTCTTTGCGCGAGCACCGCAACTAGTTCGCCGACGGTGTCACTCGCTGTGCCACCGACGGGGTCGCTCGTCCACGACTCCATGTGACATCTGCGACGTGCCGCCGACGGTGTCACTACCCACCGCAGTCGCCATGTCCGGCACACACTGCATTTCTTCTCCTCATTCCTCTGCTAGCTCTTAACCCTGTGTGCTAAGTGCAAGTGCTAGTTCTTAATCATACCCCATGCTGGCAACCAAACAACGTGTAGTTGCATGCGCCGAGACAATGCAGACAACCAAACAACGTGCCAATGTTGATCTCCTAATGCAGCAAGTCAACCAAACAACTCGCAGATGTCGCATATTACACTGTTTTTCGAGAGCCAGGCTAAGTGGAGAAGTGTATGCAACACACGCGCTGTAGAACACGGCAACCAAACACGCCCCTAGCAATTCGCAGCTGCCGAGTTCGTCCCGCTCCATTGTCATGCAATTCTGCGGTTCTTCCTGGCCCCAAGTCCCAGTTGGCGACTGCCATGTTTCTCACTTTTCGCGGGGTGGTGCTAAATTGCTACTCCAACTAGATGTTGTGGCGGCGACCGTGCTCCGGCCTCTCCCACCCATGACAGCCTGCCTTTGTCTGACACATCTACTCTGCTAGGGCTACTCCTAAGTAATTTCAGCAAACAGGTTAGGTATTTTTCTTACCTGAGAGAGAGAGAGAGAGTCTGGGAGCCTAAGAATTATTGGGTGTCTTGATTCAGTATTGTCTTGGTTGAATTGAACTGATCCTACTTCTGAGAAAGCAAGTTATTCTCTCCTCAGCCTTTTCTTATGAAATAAATTTTTGATGCACTTCCGCTGTTGATCAGGTTGCGGGAAAAAGTAAACAATTGATTGTGTACTCTCTTGTATCTCGTATTATTATCTTTAGTTTTACCATGGTTTATCTATTTTGTTGGATCATTAAACATTAAAATTATACTCTAGATTTATTAAGCAATTGAGCTTTATTTTGCATGAAGTATTTCTTTTTTAAAACGTATGAGCTATTTTTGGGTGGCTATTAGTGCTGAAGTTTATCCATGTTATAAAAAAAACTGTACCGGGGTTTGGTTCAATCCTGGCTCCACCACTTCTCCCAACCGCTCATCACACATCTTCTCCTTCGAAAATCACAACGTCTAGCTCCTATATCCTCTCTTGCCATGCTCGCATGCCCTACCTCGCGCTCGGCATTGTCGTGCCCATCTCCATCCTCCCACGTCGTGGCTCGGGGGGCACTTGAGCTACAAGCTACTTGCCAATTTTCTAAAAGGCCAAGGTGCCACAGGCTACAATCCGCGATGAGCGAGGTTGGCTGCCTGCTCCTCCGACTTAAAGCATAATTAATAGTATAGTCAGCAGTCGGCTATATTTTTTTGCCATTCTATAGCCAATCTAATAGCCCACTCATACAATAGTGAGACATACTAGTACGCTATGGTACAAAATTCTTTTTCTTAGCCTGGGCTCATCTGCACCCGTGTTGAATAAAAAATTCAAAACAAATACTAGAAAATTTCAAAAAAAAAATCATTTTTTCCCATGATAGACAATGTGGTGCGTGAGGGCCGACCCAATTTTCATATGATTTGGACAACTGAGCAACTCTCAGCAAAAAAGACAAATTCGGGGTCTGTAAAACAGTTTACTATTCACGTACTATTTTGACCCAATTTGTCTTTTTTGCTGAGAGTTACTCAGATGTCCAAATGAGCTAATATTTGGAGCGAACTTCATGCAATAAATTGTCTACCATGTGAAAAATTGGAATTTTTTGAATTTTTCTAGTATTTTTTTGAATTTTTTTCTGATCGGGTGCAGATGAGGCTGGGCACCGAAAAGCTGCACTCGCTACAGTATTAATATGTAGCCCGCATCTTTCTCTCACAAGGAGTGTTGGAGCTTGTGCTATAGCCGGCTACAAGTCTGTAGCCCGCTTTACCTCTCTTTCCTCTCATCTTCCCTTCAACTAGACTAAAATATGATGTGGCATCTCTTATAGCCCGCCATGTCATCCTATTGTACTTGCTCTTAGGGAGTCGTCGCGAGAATAGAGTTATCGGGGCCAACACCCAGCGTCTGTCGGGAGGAATAGGGGTCGAAGGCGACGACCTGGAGATATTAGATTCCCGTTCGGCCACCTGCGGTGCGACGAGCTGGCATGGTCAGGCGTAGGGCTGGAGGAGTCCCAACGGGCCATCGGGGAGGGCACAGATGATGGCTGACTGAGGGTGATGCGGATGACGAGCTCCTCGTCTGACTCCGTCATGAGAACAAATGTGCTGATAATAAACATCACCCGGGTTCAAATAAGAAAGTGTAAATTGTTTGTACTTAAATGTGTAGTAAGCTTCTTAAGTAGTATATATGCTTTAGAGATACTGCGCTTGAAAACTATAGCACCATAAATACTAATGCAGTAGCATTGAATTGACAATAAACAATCAAAACTATATAGCACATAAACACTAATTCCAGTAGCATTGAATTGGCAATCAACATAATACCTTGTGTAGTTTGCAATTGCACAAATATCGAGATCACATGATACATCTAGCATCTAGGTGGTAGTATGCGACAGAGGGAGTATGTGTTTATTTGTTTGGGGGGGGGGGCATGGCCCCCTTTGGCCCTCACTAAGCTCCACCATTGGGCTAGATTGTTAAATCCTAGCGCCAGGATGTCCGGCTTGATGATGAATGGGTTGTTAACATTGGGGTCCACGAGGTCTCCATTCTCCAACACCATGTAGCCGACGATCTTTCGGTCCACAGAGCCAGCGCCTACCATGAGGTGCCATGGCACGTCGTTGCTGATGGACGATAGGTCCGGGCCCTTGTTGCTGGCAGAGGAGACGACCAGGACGCCCTTGGCCATGGTGCAGAGCGCGACGATGGTCACAACGTCCTCGGTCCTCATAGTAGAATGGTGATGGGAAATTTTGGTGATTGATGGAGGCGGAGATAAAGTCGACGTTGACACTCACCGTCGCCAGAAACCCTTTTTGAGTATGGCTGGGTAAGGGCACCCATAGAAAATACATACATTGTAGACTGCGAGGCGCGTGTATGGAGAAGTCACAGCGGCCTGCCTGCCATGGAAGTATGAGATGTTCGCGGCAAAGTTGCCAACCGTGTTTGAGGCCGTGTGCGTGTCGTGGCCGCTGTCATCCACGGGGCGGGAGTTTTCTTCAAAGAGAGACTTGACGCAAATTTTGTTGTTGCAACGGAAACAGTGGCAAAAAATTCCAAACGCATAGGCTCTGCCATGGTTTGGATGGGTCTGGGTCCACGTTGTTGGATGCTTATGTGGCAGATGTGCACAAAATGCCTCCAGTTTGTTTCCGGTTTGTGGGAATTGGAACAATCCTAACAGTTTTGTTGGCCATCGTTGGATCGCAAAAAAGAAAAAACCTAGACTGTTCGATCTAGACATTTGCGGACGGTTTGGCAATCGAGCAGATTGCTTGCAGGGGCCGTCTGCGACCGCAACTTTACATGATGCGTTTGCGAAAACAAAAGCAAAAGGAATTTTCTCTGTTGGGTAGTTAAAGCAACAGAGCTAGAATCTCGTACCACGCACTTATGGTGAAGCACAGTGCAAAGTTGCGTTCCCTTTGTCAATAAGGCAACGTGTTGTTCGGCTGTGTTGTTCCTTGCGTATAGTATAGGTCCCCGAAGCACACAACAGTGAACGAGGCAGCGAGTGGATCGTCAAGACATCAACAGTGATGTGCTTTTCATCGGAGGCCGTAGCGTAGATGGCGACGACATTGCAATGCACCCTTTGATTTGCACGAGCCGTACGGAGCAAGAAGCCCTTCCGGGTCCGGCGACGATCCTTGCCGTCGCTCCGACGCCAGGCTCGGGCCAACTTTCGCTCAGAATAATGCGCTGCATGCGAGGACCACGCCGGCCTACGAGCACCGGAACGTGCGTGCCTAAATACAGCGAGTGGCATTGCGCGCATACGAGCGGCGCGACAGTACTGGTATAGTTCTACCATGGATAGCTCCATGGAATTCGTCGGCGACGGCGACGACGTCGGGGCCGTCCTGGCGCGGTACAGCCTGGACGTGAGCGCCGGCTGCGGCGGCCGGCGCAGCACGCTGCTGGACGAGTACGAGCGGCTGGCGTTCGAGGCGCAGCTCAAGAGCGCCATCCTGCGCCGGTGCTACTCCGAGCCGAGCCCCGCCAGGTTCGTAGACCCGGCCGACGGCGCCACGCCGGCGCCGGCTCTGGCAGGGGCGGATGGAGAGGCCCGGAGGGAGGACCCGGCGGGCGCCAGGAGGTCGTGGCGACTCCACGGGGCGGTGGCCCGGTGGCTCGAGTCGTTGAAGCCGGTGTTCTGCTGGCTCTGGAGCGTGCTGGAGCGGCGCCGGTGGAAGGAGCGGGACGCGCCACGAGGCCCGCCCGCCACGCTGCCACGGGTGCAATTGCTCGACTACCTATGTTAAGTTAGTTGCTACCCTACTCCGTTCTGCTTCTGGATGTCTATGCCCGCGTGCGATTTTTGTCGTTGCCGTTGTAGGGAGTTTGTTTGATTTGTAAATTCAGCTGGTAATTGTAAAGAGCTCCATCATTTGCTTGTCTTAACTCGGTAACTCCTACTCCCTCAGTTCCATATTACTCGTCGCTGATTTAGTGCTCGCGCGAGGATCTTATCTTACCCGATCGAGCTAGACCGTCCAATCAACAACATACATACGTGATGGTTCATGGTTGGGTGGTTAGATAGAGTAATCGAGCCACCAGTCACGTATGTACATGTGCATATGTTGCCACGGAAGTGGCCTCTTTTTCCTCCTTTCGCCACGGAAGTGGTAACTCCTGAGATAGTTTTAGTCGGCAAAGGCAGAGCAGAGCGGGACGGGTGAAACTGACGGGGAACTTATTCAGCTAACCCGCGCAGCATCCGAGTGGTTGAACTCAACGTCAGTCGTCCTCGACCCGTCGGCGTCAGGGGCCACCCCAGTGGCCCGGGCGAGGATGCCTCAATCGCGTGCGTGCCGGGTGACGACGACGGAGCAGAGCTGGCGTCCGTGCCGCTGGACGTGGCGATCGCGGGGGTGCGGTTGGCGCGACGGAGTTATCCCGGCGGTTGCGCGCGCCGATCGTTCGCCGTCGCGTGCGGGCTAAGGCACGCCGTTGGGACGCACGCACGCACGCACGTTGCAATTGCGCAGGTGGTTGGTTCGCGCGCGGATCAGCAGGTCGGCACATGGTCACGCGTCGACGTATCGCGTCCAGGCGCCGGGCAAACGGCCGACGCTGACGCTGACGTCTGCGTCCCCGGCGCGCCGAAAAGGGGACGGGCTCCCATGCCGACGACGGCGGCGGAAAGGGGGACACGGGAGGAAATTGATCCAGCAAAACTTTTTACTCATGGTATGTCAGATTGCCAGTACAGTGTTCTGCGCCGTCGCATATTTACATGTGCGGTTGAGCACTTCGATCATACGTTGATCCACTAGCAAGCAGCGCCTGGCAGGCAAAGGCAAGCATGGCAATCGATGCCGGAAAATGGTGCCACAAGAGCTTGGGCATGCAGAAGTATGCAGCCTTGCAGTGCTGTGCCGGCTGGCAATGCCATGTCTCGTTGCCCGATGAACTCACACGATGACCACGGCGATCATTTCGCTGCCCGCCGGCTCCTGGCTTCGGCCGCCGCTGCCGCCCTTCGCGGGCGCGCCCTCGATGACCGGCTGCCGGCAGGTGGGGCAGGAGCCGTGGGACACCAGCCAGGCGTCGACGCAGCGGACGTGGAACCCGTGCGCGCACCGCGGCAGCACGCGCACCTTCTCGCCGTCCACGAACTCGCCGAGGCAGATGGCGCACACGTCGTCGATGACCTCCCCGGACCCGTACACCTCCACGGGGAGGCTCCTCAGCACGCGCCTCTTGATGCCGCTGCCTCCGCGGCTGGCACCCCGGGCCGTCGCCCCGCCCTCGCCGGCGGCGGCGGCCGCGGCCCCGCGGCCCACGTACCGGAGCGCGCACCGCGCCAGCGAGTTGAGCCCGATGGCGAAGAGCAGCGCGAAGAAGAGCGCGGCGAGGATGATCACCACGTTGGTGTCGAAGGGCGAGTCTGGCGCCGCCGGCGGCGCCGCGGCTCCGTCGTGTCCGTGGGCGTGGTCGTGGAGAGCAGCCAGCCCCGCGGCGGCGATGCTCGACGTCGGCGCCTCCGAGTCAGGACGACCCATGGTTAAAGAAGTTGATCAGAGAGAGGGAGATCGATGATGATGCCCGCCCAGCTCGATCGATCAGAGATGAGTTCGCCCGGCCGCCGTTTCAAGGTATTGGAACTGGATTGATGCCTGTGGTAGCTGCTATCCGTGTGTGTCTGTCACACTCTGCTCTGGTCGTGGGGTATATATAAGAGGGCGCACCATTGTTCTTGGGGGAGCGTGTACTTTGAAAAAGGGCGCTCCCCGGCCAAGTTGCACCCTGCAGCTGAGCTGCTGCAGGGATAGGGACACGCACACACGCCTTTTGGTCGCTTTGGATGGAGTTGGAGGCAAAGCGGGGCTAGTCAAGGAAGGATCTCCTTCGCGTGGGCTTTCCTTGCGTGCATGGAACGAACGAACGAACGAACCTGGGGTCGGGGGCATCTCTGGACAGCGAACGCGCCGTGCGCCGGCGAACAAACGCTGCCTGTACTGCAGTTTTAATGAGGCGAAGAGGGCGTCGCAACCGCCCGTTCGTCGCTTTGAACGTTTTTTCATGGTGATTTGTATTGGCGCCATGATATCAAATTTAGTTTGCAAGTACAGTAATTTTATGTAAGGGTAGTGAGAATGGAGGGACGATCTATTGAAGGTATGTTGCCACTCAGGTTCGATTACAATCTTGGATACACGAATTCGGGGAAGAAGGAGGAACAGTAAGGAGACTAGGGTTCGTGCCGCTGCTAGGTTCGTGATCCACCGGATGCTTGGGTCTTCGCTCGGGCAGGAATAAGTACCGCGGCTGCTGGGCTCACTTTGCCCACTGTGGGCTGGTGACGAGTGAGTTGGGCTTCTTAGTCCTGGCGGGCCTCTGGGCAGTGGCTGGGCCGCTGCTGGTTGGGGCCGCCTGGTCAGGTGCTTGGCGGGAGCTAGGGGCGCTGACATCCCATCCTCCTTGCGACGAGGCTTGCCCCCAAGCCTCTGCTGCTGGGAATCGAGCTTGGAGCGCCTCTTTATCCTCCCAGGTGTCGCCGAAGGCTGATTCGTCAGACCAGCGAACGTGGACTTGCTCGACCATGTCACCGTTCCGCTTGCGCCAACGTTGCTGGAGGACTGCAACTGGCACAACTGGTGCATCAGTAAGGTGTGGAAGGATCGGGTTGGATGGCGTACCCGGCCGAAGGCAGCGGCGCAGTTGAGACACGTGGAAAACCGGGTGAACTTGTGAGTGTTGGGGAAGTTCCAGCTTGTATGCAGCCTCGTTGATCTTGGCGATGACTTGGTAAGGTCCATAGTACTTGAAGGCCAGCTTATGGTTGGCTCGCCTAGCGACGGAGGTTTGAATGTACGGCTGCAGCTTGAGGTAGACCGAGTCGCCAACCTCGAAAGTACGAGGCGATCGTCGCTTGTCTGCTTGGTCCTTCATGTGCTGCTGTGCTCTGTTGAGGTGTTGTTGAAGTAGGTCTTGTATCACTGCACGTTCATCCAGCCACGAGTGGAGTGCCGGGACCATGCACTCCGACGTAGGCGTGATCCCCCAGTGTCGTGGTTCATGCCCAAACATCGCTTTGAACGGCGACATTCCAATGCTGGAGTGGTGAGATGAGTTGTACCAAAACTGGGCAAGTGGTACCCAGTGGCTCCATCGCGTCGGGCAGGCGTGCACAAAGCATCTGAGGTAAGTCTCAACACACTGATTCACTCTTTCGGTTTGCCCATCGGTCTGTGGGTGATTGGCCGTACTCATTTTCAGCTCGGTGCCTGCATACTTGAATAGTTCCCTCCAAAAGTGGCTGGTGAAGACCGGGTCACGATCAGACACAATGGCAGCAGGGAAGCCGTGGATTCGGTACACACTGTTCATGTAGAGGAGGGCCACTTTTGCTGCTGTATACGGGTGCGTCAATGGCAGAAAGTGCGCAAACTTAGTGCGTTTGTCCACTATAACCCAGAGGCAGTTGAACTTGCCGGACTGTGGCAGACCCTCAACAAAGTCCATTGTGATCATTTCCCACGGCTGTTGCGGAATGGGGAGAGGCTGAAGCAAACCCGGCTCTATCTGGTTTAGCTTGTTGACAAGTGGGGCAACAACGGACATACTGCAGGACATGGGTCTTCATTTTCGGCCAAGCAAGAGACGACGGACGCGCCGGAAGGTTGCTGGAAATCCCGAATGGCCGCCGATCGAACTGTCGTGGAATGCTGCTATGATGCGTTGTTGGATTTCAGTTGATCCACCCAGCCATATGCGTCCACGGAATCGCAGAATTCCACTCTGCAATGAGAAACGCCCTTTGGGATCTTCCCTTACTGCCAGCTGTTCCAGGAGTTTCTGTGCCTGTGGATTGCAGTTATAGCTGGATATGACATCCTCAAGCCACGAGGGTTGACAAGAGGTAACATTGAACAACAGTTCTTGCGATTGAGCTCTTGACAGGGCATCGGCGGCTGTGTTCTCTGTGCCCTTCTTGTAACGGATGGTGTAACGCAGCCCCAGGAGCTTCGTGAATGCACGTTGCTGCCATGGTGTGGAAAGCCTCTGTTCCTCCAAGTGTATAAGGCTCTTCCGGTCCGTGTAGATGACGAACTCGCTGTGTTGAAGCTAAGGCCGCCATTGATCTACGGCGACCACAATCGCAAGGTATTCCTTCTCATAAGTGGAGAGCCCCTGATACCTGGGACTCAGGCTCTTGCTCATGAAGGCGATTGGGTGCCCCTCTTGTTGCAGAACTGCGCCAATCCCTTTGTCGCAGGCGTCCGTCTCCACTGTAAAAGTCTTGCCGAAATCGGGAAGTGCGAGCACTGGGGCTGTGATCAGCTGTTGTTTGAGCAACTCAAATGCATCTTTGTGTTATCTGTCGCACGAAGGCACCCCTTCTTGAGTAAGTTGAAGAGGCCTAGCTATCACACCAAACCCTCGAACGAAACGGCGATAGTACCCTGCAAGGCCGAGGAACTGACAAACTTCCTTGGCATCCTTGGGGGTGTTCCAGGCTTGCACTGCACGTATCTTGCTGGGCTCCGTGGCCACCCCGTTGCCGCTGATGACGTGACCCAGATAGGACAGTTGTTGCTGGCCGAATTCGCACTTGGAGCGCTTGACCTTCCAATGATCTCTTCGTAGCAGCTGGAGGACTTGCCTGAGATGGTCAACGTGTTCCTCCCAGGTCTTGCTGAATACCAAAATGTCGTCGAAGAACAAGAGGACACAGTGGCAAAGGAGTGGGTGCAGAGTTTCTATTATAGCTCCAATGAACGTGGCTGGCCCGCCCGCCAATCCAAAGGACAGAACCTTAAACTCATAATGCCCAGAGTGCGTTTGGAATGCCGTCTTGAACTCCTCACCTTCAGCTAATCGTATCTGGTGATATCCGGCTCTGAGGTCGAGCTTGGAAAACCACCTTGCCCCGTGGAGTTCATCGAGCAACTCTTCTATCACCGGCACAAGGAACTTGCTGATACGGGGCATGGCATTGAGGTGCCGGTAGTCGATGCATAGCCGCCAAGTTCCATCATTCTTCTTGACCAGAATGGCAGGCGAAGAAAAATTGCTCTGGCTGCGTTGGATAACCCCTGATTGTAGCAATTCTGTCACTTGGCGCTCTATCTCTGTCTTGTGTTCTGGCTTGTGCCGATAAGGCCGAATATTGATAGGTTGCACGCCAGGGACCAGAGGTATGGTATGGTCGCAGGCGCGACGCGGTGGAAGGCCTGAAGGTTCACCGAACACATCAGCGAATTCGACCAGGAGATGCTGTAACTCAGGCGGTTCAGTTGGGTTGTCTGCCTCTCCTCCTTCAAGCTGGTACAGCAAGATGACATGTAACAGAGAGCCTTGGCGATGCAGATTCTGAAGTTGGATCCTGTTGATCACATGACAGGTGGTGGAATTGGCTTCATGCCCGAACAGGTGGACTCGCCCCATAGGAGTAGGGAACTGAATATACTTGGCCTTCCAATCGACCGTCATGGGACTGTGTTGCTCCAACCAATCCATGCCGAGAATTGCGTCATATGTGCCCAGAGGAAGTATCTTCATGTCCGTTACGAAATCGTGGCCTTGGGAAGACCATTGGCAGGCTGGAATGGATGCCGTACATGTCAGTTCACCTCCATCAGCCACACGGACTCGGGACGGTTGCTTGAGAGGAGTGACACCGGTCAGTTGCTGCGCCAGCTTCTGGTCGATGAACGATGTAGAACTGCCACTGTCGACGAGTAAAAGCACCTCTCACCCTTGCATAGTGGCAAGGAGTTGGAAGGCCTTTGCTGATACACTGCCATCTAGAGCAGAGCATGAGATGGCCATGGCCGTGTCGCACGGTGGAGTGGGAATTCCACTGTCTTCTTGGTTGTCGTCAACGCCGAAGAGTTCCAGCATCTCTTCGACGACATGGAGTTGGACTGTAGCCGGGCAAGTGTGGTCGTGCCCCCAGCGTTCTCCGCATTTGAAGCAGAGACTGCGGGCCCGACGATAGTCGCGCAATGCCTTCACCTTGGATGTGTCCGCGCGCGCTGCCTCTGTCCCCCGGCGATCAGTGGCTCCTGACGATCGAGCGAGGCGCGGTGGAGGCGGAGGAAGAGGGAGCGCCAGGCTCGGCCTTGAAGATGATTCGGGTGGCCGTGGCAGAGCGCCGAAAACGCCATCAGCCACTTCCTCTTGCAATAAGGCGAGGGCGCAGGCTGTGTCCAGGTCCTGTGGTCGCTGTACCAGAACCACAGCCCGAATGTCCTTCCGCAGTCCCTCCACAAAACGCGTGAGAAAGTAGAATGGATGAATAGTGTCAGAATAAGAGCTTAAGTGATTGATAATCAATTCAAACTTCTCGATGTAATCAACAACTGAAGTAGTTTGCCGGACAGTGTAAAACTGTCGGATCAACATTTGGTGCCGATCCCGGCCAAAACGCGTGCACAGGTGTGCGGTGAAGGAATTCCAATCAAATTCAGAGAGGCGTTTTTGGATCGATTGAAGCCAAATTGACGCCGGACCAGAAAAATTCAAAGCAGCCATGGGTACCCAAAACGAAGGTGCTATCCCAAACATGGTGAAATACTGCTCACAGAGCGTTTTCCACAAATTTGGGTTCTTCCCCGAAAATTGCGGAAAGGAAATGGACGGATGCGCTTGCCCGAGCCCGGTGAGGAGCTGGCTGGCGTGCGCAAACGGAGATAGAGCACTGGGGGACGGGGGAGGATCGCACTGACCGTTTGCCAGTAGCGGTGGGGGCGTCTGGAATGGCGCCCCCGACGGCCCCCGCGAGATGTTGAAGACGCCGTGGTCACTGGACCCGTGGAGAACGCGAGCCGCGCCTGCCCTGGCGCCTGGATCGGCACCGAGCGTCGCTGGCAGTGGATCTTGGAGTGCGTCCACCCGAGCGCCCTCACTTGGCGGTGTAGAAGTCGATGCAGCGAGTTGCAGCGCCGTCACGGCCTCACTCAGATCGGTGACGCGCCGCTCCAGATCCGGCTTCCAAGTGAGGAGATCGTTGATTTTGGCTGCGGTCACCTGCTGGGCCTTGGTGTTGGCGGCAATGAGCGACTCCCAGCGGTCGAGGAAGGTTTAGATCGACGGATCCATGGCCTCCAGAAGTGAACGAGCGTGGCGGAGGCGTCTGGTTTCTACGATCTGCGCCAGATCGGGAGTAGGAAGGTGGTGGTCTGGCCTCTGATACCAGATGTAAGGGTAGTGAGAGTGGAGGGACGATCTATTGAAGGTATGTTGCCACTCAGGTTCGATTACAATCTTGGATACACGAATTCGGGGAAGAAGGAGGAACAGTAAGGAGACTAGGGTTCGTGCCGCCACCAGGTTCGTGATCCACCGGATGCTTGGGTCTTCGCTCGGGCAGGAATAAGTATCGCGGCTGCTGGGCTCACTTTGCCCACTGTGGGCCGGTGACGAGTGAGTTGGGCTTCTTAGTCCTGGCGGGCCTCTGGGCAGTGGCTGGGCCGCTGCTGGTTGGGGCCGCCTGGTCAGGTGCTTGGCGGGAGCTAGGGGCGCTGACATTTTATGGTAAAAAATGAATCGAGGTGAATTTGTTATGTTCGCCAACTAAATTTGCCATTCTCGGCAAACATAACTTGACATAAGAAACATTCGATTTGCCGTGCATACTAATCTGATGTTGGTTAGATATTTAGGTTCTAGTTTTAGATAATGGGGTTTGAACCAGTAAATGCAGCTCGGTCGGCTATCGCTTCATCAAGAGAGCCTAGCGGAGCACACACAACAAAACAACGTAATAATAATATACATCAGTACTGAACTGCTTGCTAGATAGAAAAGAAGGAAGTAACACTTTGCGAGGGGGCTAAGGTGGTTGCCGTACCCTAGCCGCCTTCTTCTCTTGCCGTCGTCAGGGCACGTCGTTGGGCAAGGCCTGCATGGCGCCAACGGGGAGGCTCGGTTAAAGGGCGGCTTATTGGGGGCAGTGGCGGATCTAGGATTTCGATGCAGGGTGGTCCGCCTATAACAAAATATGCAATGCAAACAGGAATTGGCTGGTTTTTTTGACAACAAACATGCAAGGCAATTTTTTAGTCAATATAGTTATAGACACATCAGATCCTAATTAGTAATGATTCCGCTAGCAATTGGGAATGGGGATTGGGAAGTGCGTACTGAAAACAAGAGGTGAGCAGCTGGCTCATGCAGGTCTCCACACTCTCGTCAGCTGCTGGGTAGGACTGCTAGCTCCTTCCTCGATGCGTATTTTGCGTCTAGGTTCGAAGAGGAGAGGTTTGCGACTTTGCATGCGTATGGCCAGATGAGTAAGAGTTCCTTGTTGGGCTCTTCTTTTTTCGGGCCCATCTCTATTCTCCTATAGTATAAGGGCCAGACCAAAATCACAGGGTGGGCCGCGGCCCACCCTGTCCACCCTCTGGCTCCGCCCCTGATTGGGGGATGTTTTGGAGGTCTTGGAGGGTTGTTGTGGATGGGGAAGGAGATGAAGGCTCGAGTGGAGGTCTTCGTCACGCGATTCTCGGCCGTGGCTGTGGTGCTGCAGGTGGTGGCCAGACGAGTCTAGAGTAGTGAGCTTCTATGGTGGTCCTGCCTTGCTAGGCCACCGGAGAAGACGTTGTCAGCAGATGGCCCTGGACTTGGCGTACACCAGCGTGGATGATTTGTATCAGATTTTCTTTAGGGAATTTTCATGTTTAGTTTGGGACATTGTGGTGGCAACACTTTCCCAGTTTAGAAATAATCTCCTCCTCGCACTATCTCTATTCCACTGATGTGCTTATCACCGACGGAGTGCGTGTTGTTTTGTGTCTCCGACGAGTCTTCCAGGATCTGGCCGCTTTAGGTTTCAGGTGCATCCGTCTAGATTTAGCCGACTTTTGTGCTCTTAAGAGTTTCTACAGACCTTATCGATGTTCTCTTTTCGAGAACCGCGAGCTTCACTGATCGTAGCCGCCGACATTTCCTCGTTTGCATCAACAACTTCCCAGCCGCTGCTTTTACAAGCTTCTGGGCTTCAATTTTTTGTTCCCTCAAGGTGGAGGCCCAGAGGCGACACAGTACAGAAAAAAGAAGATTTCAACACCCTCAAAGCTTTCGTTATAATTTTATTTTTCTGTAGGAGTGTGTTTGTAAGGTCACTTGAATCTTAGTATCACTAGTAGAAAAACAGGCTTTCCGTCCAGCCCCATAAGTCGCGAAGCTGTAGGAACCGCGACCAATGGGACCTTTAGTCGCGGTTACGAGGTGAACCGCGACCAAAGGCTCGGCCTGGCGGCGGTGGCAGTGGTGCGTGAGGGCTTTAGTCGCGGTTGGCAGGACAACCGCGACTAAAGGCTTCGGCACCTTTAGTCCTGATTTGCCGTGCCAACCGCGACTAAAGCCCTCCCTATATATACCCATCCAGCAGCCAACACTTAGCCATTTGGAGCCATTCTCTTCACAAGTGGGTGTAGGTTTGCTTTTGGTTCCTCTTATGCACATAAGGTGTTTGATGAAATGCCCCAAGAGCATGAAACAAACATGACATGAAGTGTTGGAGCCACACTCTTGATCGCGGTTAGCAACTTGATGAACCTTTGATGTGTCAATATGCATGTGTGTAGTTCATAACAAATGCATGATGGTTAATTATATATTTTATATTATAATAATGCGGATGAATCGGCAATGGATGTACGATAACCGACTCTCCGGCGAGTTCACTACGGGTTTGAAAGATTTCCTCGTAGTGGCTAATGCGAACAAGCGGGGGGTTGTTATCTGTCCATGTGTTATCTGTAAGAATGAGAAGGGTTACTCTTCCTCAAGAGTTGTTCACATGCATCCGCTTGAAGGGTTTCATGCCAAGCTATAATTGTTGGACCAAGCATGGAGAAAGAGGGTTATAATGGAAGAAGATGAAGAAGGGATGATTTCATCGATGAAAGCTATCTTGCTCATTTCGGTGATACTTTCATGGAGGATCTTTGAAGGTGAAGGGAAGGTGAAGAAGAGGCACGTGATGATCCGTTGATGATCTTGGTCGGACCATTCTTGATGCACGGAGACGCCATGGCCCGAAAAGGAGAGGAGAATTTGGATCGCATGTTAGAGGATCACGTAAAAGCGCTGTACCCGGATGCGATGATGGTCTCAAAAAGCTGGGCTGCACAATCGGATTTGCTGAAATGGAAGGCGAGGCGGTGTAGCTGACTCGGCATTTGAAAACTTGCTGAAAATGTTGAAGAATATGTTTCCAAAGGATAACGAGTTGCCCTTGATGCGTCTGAAGCAAAGAAGGTTGTCGCCCCTCTAGGTTTAGAGGTTACGAAGATACATGCATGCATCAACGATGCATCCTCTACCGCGTGAATACGAGAATTTGAATGAATGCCCGGTATGCACTTGCATTGCGTTATAAGATCGAGGCAATGACCACGGTGACGATGTTGAGGGCGAAACCGTGAAGAGGGTTCCGCCAAGGTGATGTGGTATGCTCCTATAATACCACGGTTGAAACGTCTGTTCATGAACAAAGAGCATGCCAAGTTGTTGCGATGGCACAAAGAGGAACGTAAGTCGGACGGGAGTTGAGACACACCGCAGATGGAGCGCAATGGAGAAAGATCGACGATGGTTCGGAGATTTTGCAACCGACGCAAGGAACATAAGATTTGCTCTAAATGCGGATGGCATGAATCCTTTTGGCGGCGAGCTCCAGCCATAGCACTGCCCGTGACTCTATGCATCTACAACCTTCCTCCTTGGTTGTGCATGAAGCGGAAGTTCATTATGATGCCGTGCTCATCCAAGGTCCGAAGCAACCCGGCAACGACATTGATGTGTACCTAAGGCCATTAGTTGATGAACTTTTACAGGTGTGGGGTGGTGTCCGTGTGTGGATGAGCACAAACAAGAGGAATTTGACCTCGACGTTGCTTTTCGTAACCATCAACGATTGGCCTGCTCTTAGTAACCTTCGGGATTGTCAAATAAGGGATACAATGCATGCACGCACCGCTTACATGAGGCCGAAAGTGTACATTTGCCAAATTGTAAGAAGAACGTGTACCTTGGGCATCGTCGATTTCTTCCAAAATTCATCCATGAAAGAAAGGCAAGCATTACAACGACAAGGCAGATCACCGGCGAAGCTCGCGGAACGACTTGGTGCCGAGGTATTTGATATGGTCAAGGATTTGAAAGTCATCTTTGGAAAGGGTCTGGCGGACAATCGGTTCGAAGGAGCCGACGGACACGCAGCCATGTGGAAGAAGAAATCTATATTCGGGAGCTAGAATATTGGAAAGTCCTAGATGTCCGCTCTGCAATCGGCGTGATGCACGTTCTGAAGAATATTTGCGTGAACCTCCTAAGCTTCTTGGGCGTGTATGGGAAGACAAATGATACAAAGGAAGCACGGCAGACCAAAGAACGTTTGAAAGACCACGATGACCGGCATCCGAATGGTTTCAAGGTCGTGCCACTACGCTCGACCAAAGAAGAGAAGGTCATCTTTTTGAATGCCCGAGCGGTATGAAGGTCCCGTCTGGATTCTCGTCCAATATAAAGGGAATAATAAACATGGCGGAGAAAAAGTTCCAAAACACGAAGTCTCACGACCGCCACGTGATTATGACGCAATTGCTTCCGATTGCTTTGAGGGGCTCTGCGCCGAAAATGTTCGATTAGCCATTGTGAAGCTATGTGCATTCCTCAATGCAATCTCTCGAAGGTAATCAATCCAAGTTCTACCACGGTTCTGAGCGATGTGATCCAATGTCTTGTCGGTTTGAGTTGGTGTTCCCGCCATCCTTCTTCAATATTATGACGCACCTCCTGGTTCACCTAGTCGAAGAGATTTCCGTTCTCGGTCCTGTATTTCTACACAATATGTTCCCCTTGAGAGGTTCATGGGAGTATTAAAGAAATATGTTCAGAAACGTGCTAGGCGAGAAGGAAGCATCGCCAAGGGCTATGGAAATGAGGAGGTAATTGAGTTTTGTGTTGACTTTGTTCCCGACCTTAAGCCGATTGGTCTTCCTCGATCGCGGCACGAGGGGAGACTAAGTGGAAAAGGCACGATCGGAAGGAAATCAACGATATGTATGGACGACCATTCTCGATCAAGCACACCACCTTTGTCTTGACCAATTCCAACTTGGTGGCTCCGTGCTTTGAGAAACACAAGAATATTTTACGCTTCGGACAACCCGGGAAGCTGAATCTGGATTAGGAAGGCCCACATGGAGACTTTCGGCAGTTGGTTGAGAAAACATTTAATGAATGACAATGATGTTGTAGATCAGCTGTACATGTTGGCCAAGACACCATCTTCGACTATAACGACTTTCCAAGGGTGCGAGATAAATGGGAATACATTTTACACGATCGCCCAAGATAAAAAGAGCACCAACCAAAACAGTGGTGTCCGCTTTGATGCAAAGAACCGAGAATGGGCAAAAGGTCACATATTATGGTTACATAGAGGAGATATGGGAACTTGACTATGGACCCTCCTTTAAGGTCCCTTTGTTCCGTGCAAATGGTTCAAGCTAACGGGAGGTGGGGTAAAGGTGGACCAGAATACGGAATGACAATGGTGGATTTCAACAATCTTGGTTACCTTGACGAACCATTCGTCCTAGCGAAAGATGTCGCTCGGGTTTTCTATGTGAAGGACATGAGTAGCAAACCGAGGAAACGGAAAGATAAGAAAACGATCAAGACATCATGCGATGATCCAAAGCGCCACGTTGTTCTTTCGGGGAAAAGAAACATCGTGGGAGTGGAGGACAAGATGACATGTCGAAGATTATAATATGTTTGCTGAAATTCCGCCTTCAAAGTGAACACCGACCCAAGCATTAAGTTAAATGATGAGGATGCTCCATGGATACGGCACAATCGTAAGCAAGCGGGGACACAAGGGAAGAATTGATGTGTAATAATTTATTGTACCAAACTTTGTATTTGGTCGATGAACTGAATGATGTATCAAACCTTTGTCAAACCTTCAAGGATTAGTTTTATTTTTCTGATTTTTTGATATATAATTGTATTTTTAAGATTTTAAAATGAATTAGTTTTATTTTTCTGATTTTAAAAGGAAAAAGAAAGAAGAAGAAAGAAGGAAAAGGAAAAAAAGTAAAAAAAAAAAGAAGAAGAAAAAAGGAAAAACACAAGAAAAAAACAAACAGAAGAAAAAAGGAAAAAGCAGAAGAAAAAAACAAATGTAAGAAAAACATAAGAAAAAACAAATGCAGAAAAAAAGCAAGAAAAAGGAAAAGGAAGAAAGGAAGAAAAAAGAAAGAAAAACAAGAAAAGGAAGAAACAAACAGAAGAAAAAAAAGAAGAAAAAGGAAGAAAAAAAACAGAAGAAAAACAAGAATTTAAAATAAATTAGTTTTATTTTCTGATTTTTTGATATATAATTGTATTTTAAGATTTCAATAACATAAATAAATAAGTAATTAGAAACTTTAATAGCAAAAATAATTATCATAAAGTAAAATAAGTAAGTAATTAGAAACAAAATAAAATAAAATAAATAAGTTTTTTGTTGTAAGTAGAAACAAAACAAAATAAATAAAGCAAAAATGAAAACAATACAAATTAAACAGAAAACAATACAAATTAAAAAGAAAACAATACAAATTAAACAGAAAACAGGTTTGGGGGGCGGCCTTTAGTCGCGGTTGGCGACGAGACCGGCGACTAAAGGGTACCCTTTAGTCGCGGTTGGCCAGACCAACCGCGACTAAAGGTGGGGCGCTGAGGCATAAAAACCCTTTAGTCGCGGTGGGCGAGCAACCCGCGACTAAAGGGTACCCTTTATCATGGGTCTCGTCGCCAACCGCGACTAAAGTGGGGGGGCTATAAATACAAGGTCGATTCTCGTCTTCTCCGATTCCCTTTGTTAAATCGCCCTCGCCGACGGCCTTGAAGCCGCCTCGACGCCGATCGACGCCTTGACGCCGACGCTGGCTTGCCCGCGCCGAAAGCCTGCCCCGCCTGACCTGACAGCGCGCCGCCCCCTCCCCAATGGCGCCGCCTCCGCCCGTGCCTGCCCTTGCCCGCCGCCCGTGCCTGCGCCCTTGCCCGCCGCCCGCCGCCCGCCTGCCGCCATACCCGCCCGCCCCCAGCCACTGCCCGTCGTCCTCCAAGCGTGGCATCCAAAGAAGAAGAAAGAAGAAGAAAAGGAAGAAGAAGAAGAAAGAAAAGGAAAAGGAAGAAGAAGAAAGAAGGAAGAAGAAAACAAAAGAAAAACAGATGAAAAACAAAAAAAGGAAGAAAAAAGGCCACTGAATTTTTTTTTTTTTTATTCTTTTAATTTTAACTAGTTAATTAGTTTAACAAAAGCGGTAAATAACTTAAAACCCTAAACCCCAAAAACAAAAAACAACAGAAAACCGCCAAAGAAAAACAAAAAATAAAATGGAGGGGGGCGAGGGGCGGCGAGGGGGCGCGCGCGCGCGTGTTTTTTGGGATCGAGAGGCGGCGAGGTTATACATGTGTGTTGTCTCGCCTCCCTCTCCGTGACGCCGTCGTCTGCCGCCTGTCTCGCGGCTCTGCGACACCCTCTCCCACCCCTTCCTCGCCCCTCCTTTTGCCACCGCCCTTCGCCACCGCCACCGCCACCGCCCCTTCTTCACTTAATTAATTTGTTTTTACTACATGTTTTCAGGATGACATAATGGCGGACGATAGAGCTGACCCGATTATGGACAACTATGATCCGGACGGTGAAGCACATATGTTCGCATCATAAACGGCGATATTCAATATGTGCCGACCGGAGAAGAAGAAGATGATATCTCTTCTTATCTCGAACCTTGACGGTGAAGATGAAGGCGCCGTCGACAAGATGATGTCAAGAAACGTCGATAAACGGCGATCTTCAAATGGAAGTAGCAACCACCTCCGCGCCGAGGTATATATATACATTGAGCCTCCGGTGATACAAACTAACCGATTTGAATAAATATGTGTACTAACGCGACTCTCTTTCTTATTTTAGCCCTCGGCGGATCGTCAAACAATCGAGTGCGTCGTCAAAGCGTGGCGCAACCAAGACGATGAAACCAGGAGAAACATGCACCATCCAGGTTGTCGATTGTGCAACCGGCGAGCGGCTGGAGCCCGCAAGAACGCCACCAAGTTTGTCGACCAATGCGGAGCCATTGTTAGAGACAACGTCTCGATCACCGTCGAGAGTGGAATGAGCCAAAGAAGGCACGAATTGATGGTTTCACTTTTGTCGATAAGAGAACAAAAAAGATTGCTTCAAGAAGCTTATGGAACATTTCGTTCTACCTCCGAATACAACAAATTCGATGAGGAGGGTAACAAGATTGAGGAAAACAAGGAGAGGAGGAGGCTAGTCAAACAGTTCGCTCTTCATAAGATGGCGGCGCATTCCGGAAATTCAAGCAAAATCTAGCCCGTGACTTTGTCAAGCGAACAAGACTCGGTTTCAAAGGACAATATGAGAAACTGAAAGATGATTGGCCAGAATTTGTGAAGCAAAAGAAATCGGAGCAGTTCATTCAAATATCGAAACAAAATAAGGAAAATGCGGCTAAGAAGGAGTACAATCATGTTATGGGGCCAGGAGGGTATCGCATTTGGGTGCCTAGGTTCGAGAAGATGGAGAACGAGTGAGGGCGCGAGAATCCGTCCCAGTGCGGAGGATGGGACCCAAGGGCCAAAAGCTGGTGGTACGGGCATGGGGAACGCTGAACCCGGAGACAGGGGAGTGTGTTTACGGGCAAATTAATTAAACCCACCCAAGCCCTTATTGACGCAATGAAGGATGCTCAGCAGGGAAGATCAAGTTCAACAGAGAGAACGACGCTACCGACAAAAGCCCTCGGGAATCTGAACACGGAGGGCGTGTACGAGGCATGGGGCACATTCCGTGGAAAATAGGGTTCCCCGAGCGATGACCCGTCTGATTCTGAAGCCGTAAGAAAGATGGATCGAAGCGGATGTTGTGGCGCGGTTGGCATCGGAAATGGAAGTGATGAAGAAAACCATGAGTGTACTAGTAGCGAAAGAGATTCAGCTCGGTGCAGCATGAAGATCATCCAGCGGATCTCGGAAGCCAGCAGCGGAGAAGCGGCGTGGCTTCCACGGAGGCCCCACCGGCTGGTGCGGATGCACCGACGATCGAAATTATTGCACGGAGCCTCGGTGGTCGAAATTACTGCCGGAGCCTCCTCGCTACCCGTGGGCGATATAAAGGAGATGAAAGAATGTCATCTGTATTATCCTATCGGGAACATGTCCATGAAGGTAGCCATCGGCGGTGCTTTACCATGTTTACAGGCACTCCACCACAACAACCCCATTAAAGATGGCTATGCTCGTGTCACGGTGGAGGACATAGTCCAAGGGTTTGAGGACACGAGATTGAAATTGCTACACCAAGGGAGAAAAGACTTGGAGATGTCAAGCGCCATTACATTCTATGGCAAAAGAAGTTTATCAAGTTTCAGCGCGGCGCCAGGACAACAAGTCCACCCCCTACGGTGGTGGTGGTGGCGGTGGCGGTGGTGGTGGTGGTGGTGGTGGTGGCGGTTCACCTACACCTCCGTCACATCAGCCGACGCCGCCCCGATCCTAACGTCCGGCGGGTGATCATCCGCCGCCCCAGATCCTCGTCCGTGGGTGATCGACGCCGCCCCAATCCACCTCGGCAAAGAAGCGAAGCAGTCTGGATTATTAACCCGGACCCTTATGTACCTAAGACCACAAAGGTACCGGAGCCATCATCAAAGCCTCTCCCCACAAGGCCTTGGGAGCGTAGTGCCGAGGAACTCGGCGCTGCATGCTGCTGATTTGGAGAAATGGAAGGCGGACTGCAAGAAGAAAAGAGAGCCCGAGCCCAAGCCGTATTTTCGATGAGCAAAAGAAGTGGGCTAAGTCATTTTTGAGCACACCGTCCCAAGCCGCCAAGAATCGCCTAACGACTATGCACGTGAACTTGCAGGCACTCATGTTCAAGGAGAACCAAGAGCGGAGAAGGCCGAAAGTAAAAAAGCGGAAACAAGTTGCCCAGCTCGGGAACAAAGTAAACAATCGATTGCCCGCTTATAGTGGAAGCCTTCGTCCGGATGCCCCGAGATCATACAAGCTGCGGCAGCACAGGATTAGTATAGAACGAGTGCGGAGAACAAGCGCCAACTTAGGTATTACTCTTCGTGAACTATTAGACCTTGATGAGTTGCCAGTGAAGGAGGTAGTAATTACATATGTCAAGAATGGGCCTCTCGTCGAGCTGCTTGCAGAAAAGGATCTACGACCAAATGAAACGTGTGCTGAATTGGTACAAGGGTTACATAAAAAATAAAACGCCAAAGAATATATTTATGCGGAAGTTAGACATGAGCATCACTTCAAACATTACTATGTACAAATTGAACTGAGTGAATTGTTCCAGCTTTTCAATCTGCTTGAGCTCGACAAATCTATCATCGGTTGCTACGTTACGTAAGTGATTTATTAATTTCTACCCCATCTCGTTCATATTGCCTGCACTATATATATGTCCTAACTATATTGTTGTGTCCTCTATTATACATGCGAGAATGAAGATTAAGGAATGCGAGTAAGGAACATCCATGATGTTGGGTTCATTGACCCACACATCGTTAATGATATTGTGTTGAAGCATTACCCCGCCGACGTGGAGGCGGACTGTGGCGTTTCTTACAAAGCAGGAACTCAAAAGTGATATTCTATTTCCTTACCATTTTGGGTGAGTGTTTCGTCTTGAGCACATTCTCTTTGTTTACTCCATGCATGGTATGTGGCGGCTAATCGATGAGTTATGCATGACGTCTTGTGCATGTATCGTGTCCGCAGTTCCACCGGATTCGCTAGTAATTAAAGTTAACACCTCGAATGTCTCGTCCACGACTCTCTGAATAAGGATCCAAAGCTTTGGGCCGACATGAGAAAAATGCTGCGAAGTAATTATTTTCATTCATTTGCGCTCTATATCGATCGGCCTATTTCGTTCATTTCCTAATATCAAGTAACTAATAACTCTCTTGTTCATTTAATTTTCTTTGCCTCGTAGGGTTTGGAGACGGTTCGTAGATACAAAGGTCGGTGAATTCAAAAAGAGCTAGAATTCAAATTGTTAAAGCCTAAGAATCTTTGGGATATTCAGCCACCGTTGACCAATCTATGTGCATACTATGTGCGTGAGATGATCCGAGATACACCTCTGAGCGGGTTGATCCGAGTGATACCAATGCTAAGAGGAATAACCTCCGTGGATGCTTAGTCGAAGCTCGCTTCCGACCACTTCAAGAGGAACTAGCTGGATGGTTCAGCAGGAAGTCCTCCATCCTAAAGGAGAACACTATCACGAGGACGTAGAACTTTATATGGATTAAATCATGTATGGAAACTTGTTCAAAATTGTATATGGTCATCCGATGATATTGAATATATATTGTATATTCCTCTTGAATTCTTTTGGTTCTAATTTCAAATTTATTTGAAATTGTACATTTATATGCATGTATGTAGTACCGTAGAATATATGAAACTCCTTCAAAATTAAAATAAAGCACAAAAGAAATAAAACAATACAAATTAAACAGAAAACAGGTTAGGGGGCTAAAACCCTAAACTGCAAGCGGCCTTTAGTCGCGGTTGGCGAAGAACCGCGACTAAAGGTCCTCCGCCCGACGGTCGCTGGCGCCCACGTGGGGCGGGCCGTTAGTCGCGGTTCTTAAGCAGCCGCGACTAAAGGTGAAACTTTAGTCGCTTATCTGGTCGCGATTCTTGCGACGCGACTAATGGCGATTATGAACCGCGACCAAAGGCCTTTTTTCCACCAGTGTATATGGCCTTGGGCCATTCCGGAAAAAAACAATGCATCACTACTAGCCGTGCCCAGCCTTGGTAGTAACAACTACTCCCTGCACTAAGACGACGACACTTATTTTGTATCGGAGAGAGTCAAATAATTTGATGACAAGGCATGGGGTAACCCCCAAAGATCCTATCCGTTAACGAAAGATCGCGTCCCCAGCGTTAGTGCTGTGGTGACCGTGGGGCGCCACCCCACTGCATAGGAGTAGTATAAATAGCACAAGTGTTCATATACGTTGTACGCGTTCCTACTGCTGTTAAAATGGGGCGCACTAAAAACCACAACTTTTTCCTCACATTAAAGACCAAGATGTCAAGATTAAAAAAATAATCTAAATGTCGAAGGTACTCCCCAGTATCTCACACATATGTGTGGATCAGACTGTGTAGACTCTGGCTACAAAAGATCATCTAAGGGGCTTATGTATTTTCTATTGTACCATAGCTCATATAGGTGTGTGCATGTTCTTTGTGTGTATCACCCAATGTTGTTGTGGGGAACGTGAATGACCTCGAATTTTTCTTTTCACACTATCCATGCCTAACAGTATTTTCAATCAAAACTCTCCCGACCCAAACTCTCCCAACTCTCCCGACCCCGTGCGGCCGCCGCCGGGCCGCATCGGGCTTCCCTCGACCTCCTGCGCCTCCCCCTCCCTCCGCCGCCGCCGACAACGTCGCCAGGCAAAGGCCCGGTGGTGCGGCGGCGGTGGACCTCCTCTGCATCTCGGATCTGAGGTGGCGGCGGCCCGATCTTGGTCCCTTGCGACGGGGATGGCGGGTAGCGGTGGCTGGGGCGCGGCGGTGGGCCTGCTCTGGTCAGCGGGGATGGCAGGAGGCGTCGGCGCGGGCTCGATCTACACAAAGGCAGGCTGCTGCCGTCGCGTCAATATGCCGCCTCTCATCGGTTGCGACTACAGATCGCGGAGGATCTCCGGTTCTGCCACACATCATGAGGATTATGGCGGTGGTGATCTCCTCCTCCGCCGGAGGTGGTCGGCCAGTTGGGCTAGTTTGGTGGATCCCGCGATCTGTCATCTAGTCCCGGTTGTGGTCCTCGTGCTCTTCTCGCATCAAGGCAATGTTCTGCTTGATCGGCCCTCCTCGATCTGGCCATTGACCTGTTCCGGAATGGCCGCCGGAGAATTTGCTAAGGATACCTGGATCGGTTAGTTGCCGGTCATGCACGTCCATATTAGCCTACGAGGTTCTGAGGGTGTGGCGCGAAGCTCTATTGACTGATGACACCTCGGGACATATCGGCTTCTCGATTTCCATGGTGGAGACAGCAGTGGAGAATGTCATGGCAGCCGAGATCGGAGGACCAGTTACACGGACGGAGTCTTGGAGGCAATGGAGTCAGCCAGGTCTTAGATGACTCTCAGGAGCAACACTGATAAGTGGGGCGGCAACACTGGCGGATTTCATCTTTGGTGGTACCTCTCGGGTGCCGAGTTGTGACTTTCAGGGTGAAAACTTAAGGTCTGGCCTTCATTGGTTGTGCCTGGCGATTGCCTTGCTGAAGGAATTGTTTTGAGAGAGTGGACTTTCTCCAGGGTGAAAACCTAAGATCTTGGATCGGGCAACGACGACGCTTGTGCACTGTTCCCTTCTGGAGGCATTGCTTTTCGAGACCTTTTATGTTTACCGGGTGTTGTATTTGGTTGTGGTATGAGTGCTGCTATTGAGAGGAGTTGATTGCTATGGCGGGACTTTTGATTTTTTTTCCTTTCTTTTTTATTTTCTCTTTTGGCTGTGTGCATCCTGGATGTCTTGACAACATCTTGTAGGTGCAGAGGCTGGGTGTAATTGATATCATCGCGATATTAATATATTTCCCTTTTCGAAAAATAGTATTTTCAACAGTGTTGTAGTTGTCTGCATCTGAAGATAGAAAAGGCCGGGTGTTTCATCTTATTTTAAGAAGAATAAAAAAACATTCCACTACAGAGGAAAAACTAATATCATGTTTAGGAATTTTGATTGAAATCCGCTTTATGGGTGCTTTAGTTAGAAATATTACTTTTCTTATTTTGGTGATCTACAACGCAGAAAAGATAATTTGGCTCTAGAATTGTTAAATTTTGATACAGGAAACCGCCTGCAAAGAAATACTACTCTAATCCACTACTAGTCACCTGTAAGGCTGTAACCAGGTTAGATTCTTTGTGATACCATTAACAAATTTCGACTGCACGGAAATTACTTCTTCGAACTCGAGAAAAATCAACTATCGTAGTGAAAGTTCACGTCTGCGAACCCTAGTGGCGCAAGTGTGCGTACACATGGTACGCGTCCCTACCATGTCGTCAACAACGGAGCAGAAGCGCGCTCTTATCTACGATACAACGAGAAAGTGAGGGTGTACGTGTTGTGCGAGTCCTCACCATATGCTAAAGCAAAAGTGTGCGCTTTGTTTCCGTGGCTACTGAAGGATCTGCCACGACATCCTACCTGGCATCGTGACTGGCATCCATCTGAATTTCCCTTTGAGTTTCTTGGTATGGTCGGCATCCATGTGGGGAGTTTATTATCGTACACTTCTTACCTCAGAGTGCTTAAGATGGGAAGTGGCTAGTGCGTGCACGGTGCACGCGCTAAAGCAAGACAACGATAGATAGTTAGTAGCGGTAGTGCCCTGTTTATTTTATGTGCACTTTCTATGTATCTTGCATCCAAGGTTTTGGAGGCAAGTGGGCATGGAGGTATCGGAGACTGATTGGCAGTGTCACTTCCAGCATTCGCTTTAGCCAAGAGATTAGGAAGATACTAGTAATTAGTTTTGCAAACAATTGAGAGCAGAGGGAATTTTTTAGGTTATCCGCTTCGTAAATTTGGGCCAAGCTATTAAGAATCAGAGCAAGGAGAAAAAAAGTGCACCAAAGCAAATAGTCTGTCGCCCTCGAACTATTAAATAGTAGCAAGTTTGTATGGAAATACTCTGAGTAGAAGTTGTTCGGGTATGCACACACTCGCTAATATCTTCCATGTCATAAAGGTACACAAGCAAATATCTCCCCTTTGCAAATATCTTGCTCTAAACATGTTTTTTTTTTAAAAACCAAGTCAGAACAGAGTTAGTATCTTCATGCCTCAACTATCACCCCTTTAACAGTTTAACATACTTGTTATTAGGCGCTTCAGAAGAAGAGTTGTTCACGCTAACCTTCTGTTAAAGTTGCACTAGCTAATGTCTTCCTTGCGCAAATATCTTCTTTCGAGCAAATACTACTCCCTCCGTCCCAAAATGTAAGACGTTTTTTGACACACGTGTCTCAAAAAACGTCTTACATTTTGGGACGGAGGGAGTACTTCTTAAAGATACTTAGGAGAGTTGTTTGACTTACCTTTTCAATAAATATCACCCTTCTAAGCTATCACACCCATTGGCCAACATATGCTAATGTATTTTAGCATTTAGTGCTGCAGGTGAATGGGGATGGTGGACATGGTTGTACCTTTATGTTTTTTTTTGAAAAGGGGGACTCCCCGGCCTCTGCATCAGAACGATGCATAGGGTCACCTTTATAAATAAGCAAATATGTTAAACTGTTAGCTAGTGCAACTTTAACAGAAGGTTAGCATGAACAACTTTAACAGAACGGCTAACCTTCCGTTTTTATTTACTACTCATATTAGCTTTGAATGAAGTCAAACTTTATAAAATTCGACCAAGTTTGTAGAAAACAACATGAACATTTAAAGTAACCAATTTATATGATGTGAAAATATTGCAATGATGAATCCAATGGTATTGATTTGGTTGTGTATATGTTAATATATTTTTCTACAAACTTGTTGAAAGCATATAAAATTTGACTTTAGACAAACCTAATATGCGGATTAAATAAAAATGAAGGGAGTACATAGCAGATTGCCTTGATATATTATTCTTATTGGACAATGTGATGTATATTTAGTGTATCTTGTCATAAGGTCCATGTGCTTTTTTTTTAACCGAGTAGTTCCCTGTACTTCGGTAATCCTTGGCACATAAATATGTTTTCTTCATCACAAGAAATCCTACAAAGGCAAGGAAAATCCATGCATGACCATGGCAGCCTAGGCTGCAGCCCACTAGAGGGTGGTAGGGTGGAAGGTGACAGTGCAATACTTATCAGTGCAGCAGTCGAAGGCTCCCAGTCGAGGTGGCTATGGACTCCACACATGCGTTGAGAAGCCAGAAGAAAAGTGTAAGCAAATATCTGACTTTAGCATACTTACTTGTTTTTAAATGATTCACAAGAGAGTTGTTCGAATTACCATTTTTGTAAAGATACACCTAACAAATATCATCCTTCTAACATATCATTCCTAGTTGCTAGTGTCATGCATTTGGCGTCTTAAAATGAACGCAGGCGAAGGACATGTTTCTTTGGATTGTGTATCGGTGAATTTGTATGAGATAGTTTCTTATACATGTTCCATTTGTACCATTCTTAATACACCGAATCCACCTCGATGATTCCCTTATATAATATCCAAAACTCTATTGTTGCTTCTTCAAAAACATCACAACCAATTTCATTTGAAGCATTTGAAAGCATAGCAACCGACACATCTTCCATGATGAACTTGCCCTGCCAACCTGATGGCATTCCTAACCAAGAAGGAATTTAACCTCAAATTTATGTGCCTTCGAGCTATTATAGTTTTTTGTTCTTGCTTTCTTGGTGCCTTGGTCACTCGCCATTCTCACCTTGTGGGTCCTTTTAATAAGTTGAAAAAAATGTGATGTCATTTAAATTGTGTAGTAAGGTTCCTTGACGGTCCCATGTACCAAGGGTACATCAGCTTATTGGAAGTCAGTCCACCAGTCCATACATCGGCTTAGGCCCGCGACCTGACAACTTGTATTATAGGACATGTACTTTAGACATAATTTATTTGGTCTACAAGCCATGTAAACCGAGTCGGGCCTATATAACCCTACCCCTCGTCCACGTGTACATAAGAGGAGGTGGGGGGGAGGGTTCCCTGCGCGCCGCCGGTGGCGCCGCCGGTTCCCTCTCTCTCCGTCGGCCGCTCCGGCCGCAGGAGGGAGGGGAAACCTCGGGTCTGTCCGCTAGGTGTGTGTGGTAGGGTTAGGGTTGAGGGTGACGCTGCCGAGGCCGTTGCGGTGGTGTCGCGTTGGAATAAGTTTCTCCGGGCTCCGTTCGCGGTCAGGCGAGGCTTTGGCCTTCGTCTAGGAGCCAGCGGAGTGGGGGATCAGCGGATCTCGTCGAGATCGCGGGCTATGGTGACTGGAGGTCCATTGGCACTGGCCGTTTGGGTCCTCAGATGGGCGATGGATGCAGGGAGACAAAGACCCTTCTTCTTCCTTGTCGGTATGATTTGCTGCTGCTGTTCTTCTCCTTCCTCTGCGACCGATCTTTGGAGGGAGATTCGCTTTGCCGGGGCGGATGGTCCGCCATGGTCTTGGACCGGTCGGATGACTCGAGTTCTCTTTCTTTCGGAAGGGACATTTTTCGCGGTACTCGAAGCCAAAGATGGCGACGGCTGTTGCAGGTGTGTTGGATTGATGTCCATGCCCTCTCAGCGCTGGTGTCAAGAAAGGAGGAAGCAGCGTCGTGGCAATTGTTCCGTGGTCGAAGATGATGACCTGCTTGCGCCTGGTTGCAGATCTTTCTGCTGCAGGGGTCTTCTCTCAAGATTCAGGGATGATGACACAGAGCTCCGGAGATCTTCTTTTGTTATGGTTGTCTTAGGGTACTCTAGGTGTTTGTGGTCCTTTGTGTTTGAGTTTCAGTGTGCTTGTAAGGGTCAACTATTTTGTATTGTTTCGTGATTGGAATGCAAAGAATTCTCAAAAAAGAGGAGGTGGGGGCGTAAATGCATAAGAACTCTCGGGTGTCATGGACCCTATATGAATAATAAAATAAAATAAAAATACTAGGAGAAAAGCAAAGAAATATAGGCTCGAGCATCGGGTAAACCAAGCAGCCTCCTCCTCCAAGAAAAAAAGTTAGGGTTCGTGCCTCCCGCGACGCTAGCGCAGGTCTGCCTCATCTCCGGTGGCTCTAGGGCCATGAAGGCGCGGTAGATCCTGGCAAAGGCCAACGGGAGGGCTCCGTTTTACTCGGTTTTTTTTCAATCTTGCTAGGGTTTGTGTCTGCTCAGGAAGGTGAGACGGCGGCGGCTCCCTGAAGATGGAACAAAGATCTCCCCGCCTAGCCCCTGTACCGGTAGTGCGTCTAGCATCATTGGTGGGCGTGTGGAGGTGTGTCTCCGGCAGATCTATCATTGGTGGATTTGCTCGGATCTCGTCGTTGTTCGTCTACGTTCGTGTGTCTTCGGTTTGTATCCTTCCGATTTACGTTATTTTTCATCGGCGACGGTTGCTGTTTTGGGGTGCTGGTCCTATAGGGCCTTAGCACGACGACTTCCCGACTGTCTACTACAACAAGTTGTGCTCAGCTCCGGCGATGGAGTGGCGATGACTGCCGCACGCCTTCAGCTCGCTTCAGTGCTTGTAGTCGTCGCTAGGTGGTATACGGATCTGGATGTAATTTTTATTTCTGGTGTTCGTTGTACTGCCATGATTGAAGATGAATAGACTGGAAGTTTTCCCGAAAAAAAACTAGGAGAAATAAAAAAATTCTGAAATTTCGGGGTATCAACCCTGTGGTTGTTCATTCTATTTGCGTAGGAAGTTTTGTGAAGAAATGACATCTGTGGCATTGTAGCGCGGCCTGGCCAAGGGGCCTGATCCCGCTGATAGGGGCCATGGTGGACACCGAGGTGATGGCACCGGGACATGTGAGTTCATCCGCAAGGTAGCTACAACGATAATAATTTTTGTGGATGCAACAACGGTTGGATATGAAAACCGCCTTGCGTCCAAGCGTCCCTTTCTCTTCTGTCGATGAGGATTGAAGGAGGTGCGGCACGGACCGGAAGCAGAACGACGCAGTCCTAAATTTGTATTCGACGTCTTCTTCGGTGGTGTGGCCGGGTTTTGGGCTCTGTCAGCACAAAGATTTGTCGTGTGAGATGTTGTAAGACGGCAGAAAGGTTGCTGGCAGTGATGAATTCGACGACAAGTATGTGTGTACTTGAGGTGAACCCATGATTTTCTCATTCGCTAGATCAAGTACTGTTGTCGTGCGAGCGAAGCACCCTCTTGTTGAAAGTGTTGGCTCTAAGAGCATCTTCAACCGCACCCCCAACAAGCCTCCCCAGCCATTTTTTGTCGCCGGCGTAAAAAAAGGGCACAGTCGCACCTCAGGAGCTCATTTTTCGCCGGTTCGGGCCGAAACTGGCGCCGGCGGATCTAGGCGGAACCCGGCGCGCTGGGGGCGCCGGGGAAAGCGATTTTGACACGAACGGGAATGAGCCCGCAGAGTCAGCGAGATGCCGCTTTGTCGTCCTCATCGCCTCGGTTCCTGCGAGAATCAATGCCAAGGCTGCCGTGCCGCCACGCCGGTCAGCCTCCATTGATGCCTCACGGGCGGCACAGTGAAGACGCCACCGACGTGCGTCTCGCCTGCTCCCGCCACGCGTCGCCCGTCATGCAGGCTCTCACCGCCCCGCTTCAGCTATAAAAGCCGGCCTCCCCGCCGGTGAACGCCACAGTCACCACAACTCGCCTCATCTCCCACCACAGAGAGCAACTCTCCCCCTTATTCCCCCGCCGACGAGCAATGGCTGAGCGGTACCCCGGTGACGCTGCGGTGGCGAACGGCTTCGGTCGACGCCATCTCCACGTGGACGAGGTGCGCCTCCTCTACGAGGCCGACTATCCTGCGCCCCCGGACATGCGGGTGCCGTGCTCGTGGAAGTTGAGCGCCGCCGGCGTCCCGGTACCACTGGTACCTGAAGGGGCTGCTCGGCAGGCCGAGATCGTTCGCATCCGCTCATCGCTGCCGGAGGCGCAGCGGAACAAGCCAAGGTACGCCGTCGACAGCCACACGCTGTAGACGATGTTCTTCGAGCGCCGCCGCGAAGAGCAGATCGCCTCCACCAACGGCACCATCCCCCGCGGCCGCCTCAACGCCGACGGGTGGCGCGAGTGGTGGGGTGTGCTCGGTCGCACCCTCGAGGCCATCCTCGACCACATCAAGACCGGCAACACGCCGCGCCTCGAGTACCCACCGCGCCCGCCGTTCTCTCGCCGCTGTGGCAGCTCCTGAACACCGCGGCGAATGGAGCCGGGGACGTCCTCCTCGCCGGGCTCCGGCTCGCTCTCCTCTGGCTCGCTGGCGCTCCGCCTCATCAAGCCGGAGCCGGAGGAGGAGACGCCGCTTCGGCACCGCACCCGCAGCGGCGCACTCGTCATCAACGAGGGCGTCCGCCCCTCCCCGCGCTCCCGCCGCCTGGTCCGGCCGAAGACCAAGCCGGGGCTGCTCCTCGTGAAGCCGGAGCACGCGGAGTTGGCCGCCGCCGACAAGACCGCCCTCAAGTGGGCGAGGGATGACTACGCTCCGCGAGCAGGTGCTTCGCCAGCGCCGGGCATACGCGGAGCTCCAGGCCCGGCGCCGCGGACGCGAGGAGGGTGGCGTCGTCGTCCTCGACAGCGACGAGGAGGACGAGGCCGAGCCTCCAACCCTCCCCGCCAAGGCGTCGCGACCACGCCAGGTGCGGCGGGACGGCGGCAAATCCGGCTGGGCGCGCGACGACGACGGCGACTACACCCGTTTCTACAGTCTCCTTGGCATGTAGAAGGCGGGCGGCGGCCGCGGCGTAGCAGTACTAGGCGTAGTTTGCATGTTTATCTGGTTTTGTACAAATTTCTATGAAATATCGGCGAGTTTGTACAAATTTCTATAAAAGATCGCCGAGTTCGCGCGATTTTGGCGGCGACGACTTGGAACGCAATCGCTCCCACACGCCAAAAAAACGCCGGTTCGGCCTCGGGCAGCTCTTTTTCAGCGTCCTGGGGGGCCGAACGACTGGAAATGCTCTAAGCTTGACTCCAAGGATGAAAATCACATGTTAGACCTTTAGTTGAACCCGTCAACGTCGGTGCATAATTGCATATACAGAAATTTCTTCTTGAATTTGGTTTGTGGTAGGATTGTATAGATCATGTCGTGAGGCCGATCATTTTGAATGGCCTTGTTTTTCCTAAGCCAAGATTTCTAGGCTTCTTATAATATAGGAGTAGTTATTAAATAACTAAAAATATATGGATGTGTACATATTTGATGCGTACGCCAAGTGTTATCTTCGTTTCCGAAAATAAAAATGTTAGTATAGAATTTTCGCTGTCAAATATTTACGGTGAGCAAATGAGCACTTGGAATGTTTGATCATATACTCGATGCGGCAACACGCTACATGCAGCACGGGCATTCAAAGAATCCTGCTCCCTTGTGGTCCGGTACCGGCAATGGCGTGCTTCGTTGCGCGATGAACTCACACGATGACCACGGTGATCGTGTCGGTCTCCGCGGGACACTGGTTACGGCCAATGCCGCCGTCGCCGCCCTTCGGGGGTGCGCCTGAGATCACCGGCCGCCTGCACGTCGGGCACGAGCTGTGGGACACCAGCCATGCGTCGACGCACCGGACGTGGAACCCGTGGCCGCACTGCGGCAGCACGCGCACCTTCTCGCCGTCGACGAACTCGCCGAGGCATATGGCGCACACGTCCTCGATGACTTCCCCGGATCCGTACACCTCCACGGGGAGGCTCCTGAGAACGCGCCTCTTGATGCCGCTGCCGCTGCAGGCCGCCCGAGCCGTCGCCCCGCCCTCGCCGGCGGCGACCGCGGCTCCGCGCCCCACGTACCGCAGCGCCCACCGCGCCAGCGAGTTGAGCCCGATGGCGAAGAGCAGCGCGAAGAAGAGCGCGGCAAGGATGATCACCACGTTGGTGTCGAAGGGCGACTCCGGCGCCGCGCCTCCGCCGTGTCCGTGGGCGTGGTCGTGGAGAGCAGCCAGCCGCGTGGCGATGCTCGACGTCGGCGCCTCCGAATCAGGACGACCCATGGTCGATGAAGTAAATGAGAGAGATGATGCGCACCCAGCTCTGGAGATGAGTTCGTCCGGCCGCTGTTTTTCAAGCTAATGGATTGATGCCTGTGCGAGCTGCTGTTCGTGTCTGTCACTCTCTGCTCTGGTCGTCGAGTATATATAAGAGAGCGCGCACCATTGTTGTGGGGGGTGGTGTTGCGCGAGTGTACTTTGTAAAAATGGCGCTCCCCGGCTAAGTTGCAGCCTGCAGCTAGGCAACTGAGCTGCTGCACGGATAGGCACACTCGCGTGAGGGAGCGCCCGCACGCAGCACATACGCGGAGACGCCTTTTGGTCGCTTTGGAGGCAAAGTGCTACTACTTCCTACTAGTATCTCTTTCGCGTGGGCATTTCTTGCGTGCATATTTCCTCCGTCGTTAAAAAAGTGTATTTCCTATTTTATTGAAAAGTCAATATTTTTTATGTTTGACCGTATTTATGCAATAATACACCAACATTTATGCCATCAAATTAGTAGCGGTAAATTCATGATAAAATATATTTTCATGATATACCTATTTGGTTTCACAAACATTGATATATTTTTGCATAAATGGTCAAACTTTGAAATAGTTTGACCCTTCAACAAAGTTGAAAATACTCTTTCAAAGATGGAGAGAGTAGGAACTTGGGGGTTGCTGTCGAGAGAGATGCCCCCAACCCCAGCGGAACCTGCACAGCTAAACATCTTGCGTTGAGTACTCGTTAATCCAAACCCGCGACTTTGCGAGCCATGCTACGGGCTGAGCATCTTTGTCTCTCTGCTCCATGCTCATGCCTTTATATGTTTATATCATGTGTGTGTTGTACTCTCTATTTCATACTTATTTTATCTTTCTTCTATTACTGAAAAGATACGCAGACTTCACCTATGAAACTGCTACACAGACAATACCTATGCCCGAACGTTGCACGACGTGTTAATCCAGCGGCCGGTGCACTTTTCAATCATAAGCATGTCCGGCTGGATTCAATTGTCGTGTGTGACTTCGCGAAAAAGCAAACTTGTGAGCAAAGTTCGTGCTCCATAGCCGTGCCCAGCCTTGGTGACAACTAACAACTAAAATAACTCGATGATAAGGCACCGGGTAAGTCCCAAAGATCCTATCAGTCTGTGAAAGATCACGTCCACGATCGTTAGTGCCGTGGCGACTGTGGGTTTACGCGGGACGCGACCCCACTAGGTGTTTTCTTTTTTAAAAAAAATTGACCACACTAGGTGTTAGAAATAGCACAAGTGTGTATACGTTGTACGCGTCCCTACTGCTCGTTAAAAGAATTACCTCATTACGCCCATGTATGTCACACCGTCTGGAGTTCGGAACCGAAAGATCATCCTACGGGCTTTTGTATCTTCTATTTTCTACTCCCTCTGTACCGAAATAGTTGTCGCTGAAGTAGTTGAACAACTATTTCGGTACCGAGGGAGTATATACGTGTGTGCATGTCTTTGTGTTTATCACCAATTGCTCTGGTGTAGCATGTCACGCAGTCTCATCTATATCGTGTACACATATGTACAGCCACGCTGCAAGAAAGTAAATACAAGTATATACGTACATACGAGCATGGTCTGGAACGCGTACAACGACGTCGTCCTGTTTATCGGCAGCCAACCGGCTGGGTCGCACTGAAGGAAACAGTGCCGTGTTCATCGGGAGGCAACCGATTGGATCGGTGTTGCAGTTGTGTGCATCGGAAGATACAAAGACCGGGGCGTTTTTACCTTAATTTAGGAAGGAAAAAAGACCGTTCCACTACAATGCTATTGAGAACGAGAAAAAAAAAACTAATACCATGTCTAGGAATTTGACTGAAATCTGCTTTGTGTGCTTTAAATAGATAAATTATTTAATTATTTTTCTTATTTTGATGATATACAAAACAAAAAAGATAAAAGGTTCCAAAATTGTTAAGGAAATCACCAGCAAACAAATAATTCCTCCGTTTCTTTTTATTTCGCATATAAGATATACAAGATAAAAGTTAATTCAATGACGCATCTAATGATATCCACTTTATATTATGAATGTTGATATTTTCTCCATAATCTTAATCAAACTTCAATAAATTTAATTTAAGACAAATCTTATATGCGGACTAAAAGAAATGAAGGGTGTACTACTCCTAGTTTACTTCTACTACTCACTGGTAACCAAGTTCCGGTCTTGGTGATCAAAAAACAAATCCGATGGCATGGAAGTTATTGTCCTCTCATTATTCCTGGATTTATTTCAGGATTTTTGGCGATGCGCTTTCAGTGGGAGGAGACGTTTCTGTCGGCGACGAGGCACCTACGGTGACTTCGTAAATCTCAAGATGATATGCCGGCTAGTCGCTCGAAGGTGCTCATAGGGGTAGGGTCTGCGTGTGTGCGTTCATAGAATAAGTGTATGCACGTATGTATGAGCGTTTGCGTCTGTACTGTGTTCAAAAAAAAAAACTCGAGAAAAATCAACCATCGTAGTGAAAGTTCCCGATTGCGAGTCCTCGTGGCACAAGTGTGTGCATATAGTCAACAACAAAGCAAAATTGTGGGACACTCAGAACATGGTTCCACGCACACCCCATCTAAATAGTAAATTAGACTTTTTTCTTGTAACATACATAGTCAATCGGTACACTTGCGTTTGAAGTTTCACAAAGAAATGACATTTGTAATAGTCTAGGGAAAATTGATAAAATGGAAGCTATATTAGAAAACACTATTTGATGAATTGTAGGGCCCTGATTGTATTTTATTCACTAAGGACATGTGTAATTTCTTCGCAAACTTTTCTAATATTTTTTTATTTTTTTCTTCACTGTTTGAGGAATACCACAGGCACCGATTGTGTTTATGAATACAATAGTAGGGCCCCAAAATTCATAATTTTTAAAATGTTTTAATATTCTTTTGCGTTTACTATTCATGCAGGTGCACATGCAACTATATTCACCTTCACATTTTCGTAAAATTGTGCTCTTATCTACAACGGGAGATCTGGGTTGGAGTGGCGCACGTCCCCGCCGTTTCCTAGAGAAAACCCATGGTAAAAGGGTTCCCGTGGCTACCGAAAGATCTGCCACGGAACCTACATGGCATCATGACTGGCGCCGATCTGAACTTCCCTTTATGCATTTCTTGGTATGGTCGGCCTGCATGTGGGGGGGTTTATAATCGTACACTTTGTACCTGAGAGTGCTTGAGATGGCAAGTGGCTAGTGCGTGCACGCGCCAAAGCAAGACAGTGATCGACAGTTAGTAGCGGTAGTGCTCTGTTTATTTTACATGCACTTTCTAGGTATCTTGCGTCCAAGGTTTTGGAGGCAGGTGGGCATGGAGGCATCGTAGAGTGATTGGCCGTGTCACATCCAGGAGCCACTTTAGCCGAGAGATTAGAAAGATACTCCCTCCGTCCGGAAATACTCGTCGGAGGATTGGATGTATCTAGATGTATTTTAGTTCTAGATACATTCATTTTTATGCATTTCTTCGACAAGTATTTCCGGACGGAGGGAGTAGTAATTAGTTTTGTAAACTAGCATCAACAATGTGAATTGTTTAGGTTATTCACCATGTAAAGTTGCACCAAGCTGTTAAGCCTCGGAGCGACGAGTAAAAAAAGTGCACCAAAGTAAATAGTATTTTGCCCTCATTGTATTAAATAGCAATATTTTTAACATGTTGAATACTAGCAGTTTAGAGCAGAGTTGTTCGGGTATGCACAGACTCGCTAATATCTTCCTTGTCATAAAGTTGGGCAAGCAAGTATCTCCCTTTTTGCAAATATCTTGCTCTAAACATGCCGTTCTTTTTAAAAAGAGTCAGAACTCAGTTAATATCTTCATGTGTCAAATATGTCCCCTTTAACAGTTTAACATACTTGTTGTTAAGCGCTTCAGAAAAAGAGTTGTTCACGCTAACCTTCTGCTAAACCTGCACCAGTTCTTAACGATACTTAGGGGAGATGTTTGACTCAACTTTTCAATAAATATCACCCTTCTAAGCTATCACACCCATTGGCAATGGCGGAGCTTCGTGGGGGCGAACCTGGGCCGTCGCCCCCCAGCAAAAATGAATTTTTTTTACTACCCCTATGTATACATACAGCCCACAGGCCCGCTTATCAACTAGGCCTAGTCTACGATGCCTGGAGCCTTGGATGCAGCGACCAACCCCATACTCCAGAATCCTTATCCCCTTTGACTTATGACCACGGACGGCTGAGCGTGGGCGTGGGGCACCGGCGACTAGGAACTGGCCGCGGTGGCCTGCCGGCGTGGGGCGACCGCTGGCCGGCTGGCGGGTGGCCGGCTAGGGGTTGGTCGACTCCTTCCTCCTCCGCTCAGGTTCATCCACTTCTGCCTCTGCTACAGCATTAGGCCCCGTCGACCCCGTGCAACAGTGCCTCGGTGAGCAGATTCCCCTCCATGGCTGTATCTCTCTCAATCTCTCCCCTATGAAAATTCTGGAAAGTTGGAATATTGTGATTCTGTAGTTTTGTTACCTTAGTGGAGGAAGATTCTAATTAGGTCATCTGGTCATTGATTTTGGCAGTTAGATTTTGTCAATTGGATTTTATACTGAAATAGATAAATGTCCTTTACATATTAAGAGGGAACAAGGGAGGCAGTGCTGCTTAAGGGGAAAACAATTGATGCGTTTTTCAAAAGAAAGAGAAGTGATTCAACTTAATGTGAAGCTGATGAACCAATAGCAACAAAAGAGATTCCTGTTCCGCCTCCTCTGTTGTTGCTCGAATTTGAGCAACATGGACCACATCCTTCGATGCCTCAACAACAAGGCCATCAAACTCAAACAAATGAAGTACAATTTCGAGGGATTGAATTCTTGCAGCGGGATCCAGCGCTACGCCCACAGATTTGGCAATATCCACCTAATCAAAGAGATGATGTGCGGCGAGCATATTTGAAGAATTAGTACCTATTTTTCATGCAACACTTGATACTCAGCTACATGAATTAGAATTCAGGTTCAATGACAAGGTACTGGATCTTTTGACCACAAGTGCTACTCTGATCCCCAAAAATAAATTCAGATCTTTCAAAGCTGATGATATTTGCGAGTTGGTGAAGAAATATTATCCAGCAGATTTCACTCAACAGGAAATCTATGGATTGGAGCAACAACTAAAACACTTTGTTGTGGACGCCTCCAATGATAAGGAGTTGAAAAATGTGTCAACCTTAACAAATCTTTGTCGATATCTCTTTGAGTCAGGGAGGCATTCTATCTACAATTTGGTTGATCGATTGTTGCGATTGCTTCTAACTCTTCCAGTTTCTACAGCAAGTGCCGAGCGAGCATTCTCTACTTTGAAGATCATCAAGACAAGGCTACGTAATACTATGGAAGATGGTTATCTAGCCAATAGCTTGCTAGTAAACATAGAGAGTGAAATTGTGGAGAAGTACAGCTATGAAGATGTTCTTGTGCACTTTAAGGGTGTAAAGAAACGAAGGGCTGATCTGTAGATGCTCCATGGTTAAATAGTATTTTGGGTATAGTTTCTTTTGTTCGGAGCTGGTCAGTAGTGAACTGAATGTTCCATGGTTAAATAGCACTTTGTAGTGAACCGAATTCTCTACTGATTAGAAATGTATTTTGTAAGCTAATCTGGAGAAGATCAATATAATTATCTAAGTTACTTGATATTTGCAACATCTAACTTGTTGAATACATATGATTTCGTATTTGTTTTTTTACAGCTTCGCCCCTCCAAAGATTTCTTTCAAGCTCCGCCACTGCCCATTGGCAACATATGTCAATGTACTTTTAGCATTTGGTGCAACCAGTGAATGGCGATGGTCGACATGATTTATCTCTATGTACGTAGCAGATTGGCTTGATATTATTCTTACTAGTTACTAGCATGCATGATTTACTTATGTGGCATGGTTGCATGACTAGGAAAAATAGATAGTACTCTCTCCATACAGAAATATAAGAGCATTTAGATCACTATTTCTTTACAGAGGGAGTAGGTTGTAGCTATTTAGGAATGGAAGATTAGACAATGTAATGTATAATTAGTTTTATCTTGTTGTAAGTTCCCTCTATTTTGGTAATCCTCGGCACATAAATATGTTTTCTTCATCACAAGAATTCCTAGAAAGGCATGGAAATCCATGCATGGCCATGGTGACAATGGGATACTTATCAGTACAGCGGTACAAAGGCTCCCAGTACGATGGCAGTGGCCTCCATACATGCGGTGAGAAGCCCAAAGAAATTGGAAGGAAATATCTGACTATAGGATATGTAGTTACCCGTTTTAAAACAATTCACAAGGGAGCTGTTTGACTTATCATCTCTGTAAAGATACACCTGATAAATATAGTCCTTCTAACATGTCATTCCTAGTGGCTAGTGTCATGCGTTCGGCGCCTTAAAATGAATGGAGATGAAGGACATGTTTCTTTTGATATGTTGACTCTCGCAGGTTGTGCATCAGTGAATTTGTATGAGATAGTTTCTTATGTATGTTCTAGTTGTGTCTTCCATAACATTCGAATCTACCTCGATGTTTACCTTAGTCTCCAACTCTCCATTACTGCTTCTTCAACAACATCGAGATAGTTTCTTATGTATGTTCTAGTTGTGCCTTCCATAACATTCGAATCTACCTCGATGTTTACCTTAGTCTCCAACTCTCCATTACTGCTTCTTCAACAACATTGCAACCAACACCATCTGAAGCATTTGAAAGGATAGCAACTGATGCATATTTCACGGTGAGGTTGCCCCGCCAACCAGATGGCATTCCTAAAACGGGGAGGAATTTAACCACCGAGTCACGGTGGTCTTTGAGCTACAGTGACAATACTTTTTCGTTCTTTTCTTCTGGGTGCCTTCGTCGCCCGTCATTCTCACCTTGTGGGTTCTTTTAGTACGACAAAAAATGACTTAGTTTTAGTGGTGTAGTAAGGCTCATGCTCCTAATAGTTATTATTTTTGAACCATGCAGGAGAGCTACCAGCTCGCGTAGCCTCGCCGTTGTGCCACCTCCAACCCCTGGTTCAGAGGAAGCATCCTCTGCAACACCAGGAGGAGGTTCAGCAAGAGGAGTTATGGTGGCAGTCACCGGAAAGCGGGGGTAGGACCCCACATGGCTTTGGTTGCGGCAAGGTACGTGGCTAGTGCATAACGGCATGAAGAGTAAGAGTGCACCAATGTATTCATGGCCAAGGCCATAGAGGAGACACTCAATCTCGGCTACCGCCTCTGCCTACTCGCCAAAGACCGACGTGGCATCCACCTGGGGATGTCTTCGCCTAGGAAGCCCGTGGACGGGGTGCGCATGGCGTTTCCCAACCTGAAGGACATGCTGGAGATGTTCGCCCATAGGGACTTTGTGATGCCCGTGTGTGGGTGGTGTGCATCATCACGCGATTCTAGAGGTGGGGTGCAGCCAGATCTAGCGCGCGGAGGCGCGGTCCGACTTTGGTGGCGTGTGTACATCCTTATGGCGATTCCCGAGTGTGGGTGGGTGCTGGCAGCGGGGGGGCTTGCTTGATCTAGAAGTGCAACTTTGCTAGGGGCCCGATCCCCCCGACAGGGGGCATGATGGAGGACGCCAAGGTAAAGGCATCGGGTGAGTGGACCCATAACGTAGTTGCAAAGATGGTGATTTGCGAGGTGGCTGCAATGGTTGTCAGATATGAAAACCACATTGTTCAAGTGTCCCTCTCTTTCCTATCGACCGGGATCGAATGAGGTGCGTCATAGACTGTAAGGAGGAAAGGTCCTTGTCCACTAGTGTGGCCAGGTTTAGGGCTCTCTCAGCACGAAGATCCAACTTGTGAAACATCGCTAACAACAGAGTTTACTGTCAGTGACAAGTTCGACGATAAGTATGTATGTACTCCTCATGAAAACCCGTGATCTTCCCTTTTGCTATTTCGGGTATTGTTGGTGTGAGCGCGACATGTTCTTGTTGAAGGTGTTGGTTCGAAGCTTGACTTCGGTGATGAAAGTCCCATGTTAGACCTTGATAGCACCTGTCAACACCGACACATGTACACCAATTTTTTCTTGAAGGCTTTGCCCATGAGTAGCATAGTATTTTTAGTTCAGTGGCAATGCCATATTTTTAGTCGGATGGCTTCAGGTTTTCCCTTCTTATGGAAGCCGATTCGTTCTGCATCGATCCTAGGCTTCACATACTTAAATACCCAATAATATAGGTTTAACAAATAACCAATAATATAAGGCTGTGTGCATAGCAGATGGAGAGACGAGGCGTTATCCTCCCCCTTCCCAAAAGAAAAAATGTTATATGGTGTTTTCGTTGTCAAATATTTACAGTGAGCAAATGAGCAGTTCGAATGTTCGATCATACTCGATGCGACCACGAGCTACATGCTAGCGCCTGACATCTTAGAAGCATTGCAACCATCGCCGGATGATTCTACAAGAGCTTCCGCATGCAGAACTGTGCTCCCTTGTCATGGTAACTGGTACCGGCAATGGCAATGCTTCGTTGCACAATGAACTCACACGATGACCACTGTGATCGTGTTGTTCTCTGCGGGGCACTGGCTACCGCCAATGCCGCCGTCGCCGCCCTTCGCGGGAGAGCCCTCTATCAGCGGCCGCCTGCACGTCGGGCACGAGCTGTGGGACACCAGCCATGCGTCGACGCACCGGACGTGGAACCCGTGGCCGCACTGCGGCAGCACGCGCACCTTCTCGCCGTCCACGAACTCCCCGAGGCATATGGCGCACACGTCGTCGATGTCCTCCCCGGAGCCGTACACCTCCACGGGGAGGCTCCTGAGCACGCGCCTCTTGATGCCGCCGCCGCTGCAGGCCACCCTTGCCGTTGCCCCGGCCTGGCCGGCTGCGACCGCGGCCCCGCGCCCCACGTACCGGAGCGCGCACCGCGCCAGGGAGTTGAGCCCGATGGCGAAGAGCAGCGCGAAGAAGAGCGCGGCAAGGATGATCACCACGTTGGTGTCGAAGGCCGAGGCTGCAGTCGTCGGCGCCGCCGCGCCTACCCCGTGTCCGTCGGCGTGGTCTTGGAGAGCAGCCAGCCCCGCGGCGATGCTCGACGTCGGCGCCTCGGAATCAGGGCGACCCATGGTACTGTTGATGAAGTTGATCAAAGAGAGACGTCCACCCAACGCTGGATGTTTCAAACTATTCGAAGTCGATTGATGCCTGTGCTAAGCTGCTAGTCGTGTTCGTCTGTCACTCTCTGCTCCGTTCGAGGAGTATATATAAGAGGGCGCGGTCGCCGTGCCCACCATTGTTCTGTGGGGTGGTGTTGCGTGAGTGTACTCTGTAAAAAGGCGCTCCCCGGCCGAGCCAAGTTGCACCGTGCAGCTAGGCAGCTGAGTTGTTTGTTGCAGGGATAGGGACACTTTGCGCGGGTGAGGGGGCTAGTGCGGAGGCACGAACACCTTTTGGTCGCTCTGGAGGCAAAGCGGGCAGCAAGATATTTGGACGGCGAACTCGCCGTGCGCGGGCGAACAGACGCTCTAGTTGCAAGCTTCCGTCTTGGCGGTTGTGTGCGCCGTCCTTCTTGCAATAAGGGAAAAAAAATTAGGTGGAAGTGTGGAACTAGGAGCCGCCCGGACAAATCATCAGCTTCAGACTAATCACCTACACGAAACTTCATCCTGAGACAAGATTAGAAGAAAACGTAAGCTTTTCGGATTATTTTTCATGTTCACGCGATCGTAATTAGTACACTGCATCGCTTCTTTTCGACAAAGGGAATATATGCTTCGTGAAGATATCAATTTCGCCCGGTCTTTATACCAACAAAATGTTCAAGAACAGCAATGATACACACAACCAAAAAATAAATAAAAAGAACAGAAAAAAATGACCCGTCACAGTAATGAGTCACTAGTATCAGCAGCACTTTAACCACCACCAAAGACAACACCCAGAATACGAAAGAGGTTGTCCAAAAGCAATGTCTCTAAGAAGGAAACAATGTACAAGCATAGTCATTGCCCGGTCTAAGATCATGGGTTTTCACCCTAAAGAAAGTCCGAGTTCATCTAAAAACAATGCCTTCAACACTGCATCGCTTCTAGCCATGCTCAACCTTGGTAACAACATAAAAATAATTGGATGATGAGGCATCACATAATTCTCGAAGATCCTATCTTTGACAGTGAAAGCTCAGCGTTAGTGGCACGACTGTGGGTGTACGTGGTGCGCGACCCCACAGCGTGTTAAAAATGGACAAGTATGCAACTCAAAAAAAGAGCTAAGGTGTAAAAAGGAGCGAGTGCATATGCACACCTACTCTTAGTACATTCAAGATTAAAATGTCATGAGTATTCCCTCCGTCCCATATTACAGTATGTTTAACTTTGTTCCGATACACCTCTTAGAAAAGTTTACGGATTTCAATTTGAATTAAAGGTGAAGATTAGAAGGTAACCCTTCAATCAAATATGAAAAACTCTCATAGGTGCTTGTAAATTTGTACACCGTGATAACATCCTAGGAGCACTCTACAAAAGAAATGAGCTCGAATTTTGTTGCAGCTTTGGACATTTTTTAGCACCATTTTTGTTTTCTTGTTACGAGCTTCTCCGATGTAATCTCTAAGAAAAAAAATTGTAAGCACCTAGAAGAGTCTTTCATCTCTAACAAGTAAAATTGGCATAGAAATATGTTTACTTCATTACAAGATAAGCAAATTCATGCATGGTCATGGCAGACCGGGCTGCAGCTCACTAGCCCAGAGTGGGAAGTGACAGTGAGATACTTATCATTACAGCAGTACAAAGACTATCAGTCCTGGTGGTAAGTGCCCTCCACATATGCCTTGAGAAGTCTGAGGGAAAGAGTAAGCAAACATGTTACTTTCAGCCTACTTGTTTTTAAACGGTTCACAAGAGAGTTGTTCAATTTATCTTTCCCATAAAGATAAATCTAACAAATATCATAATTCTAACATATAATTTCTAATGGCTAGTGCCACGCATTTGGCGCCTTGAATGAATGCACGCAGGGGATATATGTTTCTGCCGGTACGTCTCTAGCGATAGTGTATCGGTGGGATTTCCATGAGTTAGTTTTCTAATATATTTTCAAGTTTTACCATTGTTAATATTTGGGAAAATTTTGTTTTTGCCACTCTAGATTTTGCCAATTTTCTTTATGCTGTTCTTAGTTTTTGACAACTATCACAATTGCCATTCCGGTGGCAAAAACACAATTTTTAGAGTGGCAATTGTGGTAGTTGTCAAAAGCTAACAGTGGCAAAAATGAAATAAAATTATTTTGCTTTTGCCACAGAATGGCAATTGTGATAATTGTCAAAAACTAAGAGTGGCAAAAGTGAAATGTCAAAATCTAGAGTGGCATAAGGAAAATTGGCAAAATCTAGAGTGGCAAAAACAAAATTTTCATCCTTCTTTTCCAAGCTAGTGGTAAATCGGTAAGAGACATCATAGATTGCACCATATCTAATAAAGTACGGTTACGATGTTCGGACACACCATTACGCTGTGGTGTTTCAGGTGGCGTGAGTTGTGAAACTATTCCACATTGTTTTAAATGAATGCCAAACTCGTAACTCAAATATTCGCCTCCGCGATCAGGTCGTAGAAACTTTATTTTTTTGTTACAATGATTCTTCACTTCACTCTAATTTTTTTTTTTGCAATTTTTAAATGTTTCAGACTTGTGTTTCATTAAGTATATATACCCATATTTGCTCAAATCATCTATGAAGGTCAGAAAATAGCGATACCCGCCGCGAGCCTCAACACTCATCGGGCCGCATACATCGGTATGTATTATTTTCAATAAGTCAGTTGGTCGCTCCATTGTTCCGGAGAATGGAGTCTTAGTCATCTTGCCCATGATGCATGGTTCGCAAGTATCAAATGATTCATAATCATGTGATTCCAAAATTCCATCTGCATGGAGTTTCTTTATGCGCTTTACACCAATATGACCTAAACGGCAGTGCCACAAATACGTTGCACTATCATTATCAATTTTGCATCTTTTGGCATCAATATTATGAATCACTACTAGGGAAAACTTTACACACAGAATCTTAGCAGCAGCGCAGCTCAAAAAGAAGCGCTACTGCTAATTAGCAGTAGCGCGTGCATGGAAAACTCACTACTGACACGACACTAGCAGTAGCGCGCTTGGAACAACCCGCGCTGCTACAAATATCGACCGACAGTGTCCGACAACCTATATTTAGCAGCAGCGCGTTGTCATGACACGTGCTACTGCTAAAGCTGTAGTAGTAGCGTGCTTTTTCTGATGTCGCTGCTGCTAATTTTCAAATTGGGCACACTGTTGGTCCCGATTAGCAGTAGCGCGTGTGCGGAAAGCGCGCTGCTGCTACTTTATTATCAGCAGCGCATTTTACGTCCCGCGCTATTGCTAACCCGCACCAACCCACCACCTTTCCCCACCCGTCCTCCCCTCCCCCGTCTCCTCTCTTTCCTTTCCCCTACCTCCCACATCCTCCCTCTCTCACTCTTCTTCTTCCTCAATACTTCTTCCCCATTACTCTCCCTCTTCTACCTACCTTTCTCTCTCTTCATTACTCCTAGCTCACTACACCACCTCCATTAATGCATCTCCTTTCTCTTTTTCCTTCCCCCTCCACTAGTTGAAGTTGTCTCCTCCCAAATTAGCTAGCTAGGTAGATGTAGCATTTAGTTAAGTGACCTATTTGCCCCCTAACTAGATATATCTTTGTCAAGAAGAGCTTTGTGCACTTTTGATCTCCCTACATCATCATCTCCACCATGTGCTCGATCTCGAGATAGAGGTGATTAAAATTTCATGCTTTTGCAAAATGGAAATATGTTTATGTGTGCGTGATATGATAATTGGGAGATGTGATGGAAATTGTGTGTGTGGCATGAGTTGACGCCAAATTGTGCTTTTGAGTTGCCTATGTTTTGCCGAAATGTTGATTTATTTCCATTTCGGCAAATTCCGGGCAAACTCTAGATCTATATATGTCCTATTTTTAGGGAAGGTCATGCCGAATTTTTGTATGACTTTGATGCATGCACACATTTTTATAATCAATTTGTTTATTATTACAGTGCAGACGTTCACGATGGTCAGTTGAACAATGGTGGACAGGTGGTTGCGGTCGGCGGTGCAGGACATGAAAGAAAATAACCGGACAAAGGTTTTATGTCCGTGTCAAAAATGCAAAGAAATAGTTTGGCTCGACCCCCATGACGATGGTCATGTCGAAGCGCACCTGCTCATGACTGGTTTCATGGATGGCTATACTCGGTGGATAATTGAAGATGAGGATGACGATGTTGAGGACACCGACGGGGCAGGCAATGATGACACGGGGCAAGACGAAGAGATGATCGATAATGGCGGCGGGGAAGAGGCCGGACATGGCGGTGGAGAAGGGGCCGGACATGGCGGAGGAGAAGGGGCCAGACATGGCGGCAGAGAGAATGACATGGGCTCCACGTAGCAGAGTTCGTCGGTACTAAGTTCAATCGTGCGGGAACCTCATGTTCTAGCTTTGCTTCGCAAGGAGACGAGTACTGCGAGAGCTGCTTCTAGAGAGGAGGCTAAGCTGGAGCAACTGGTGGTAGACTCGAACACTCCGTTGTATGATGGTTGCAATCCTGAGGTGACCCGCTTGAGTTTCACACTCCAACTCCTGAAGACAAAGGCTAAAAACAAATGGACCGACACTAGCCTCGATGAGCATCTCAAGTACCTAAAGGATGTTCTTCCCGCGGGGAATCTATGTCCTACTAGTGTTGATGAGGCCAAGAAGATCGTGTGCCCTCTTGATCTGCGACACATTAGATACCATGCATGCATCAACGATTGCATAATTTATCGGAAGGAGCACGCGGAAAAAACAAGATGTCCGGTGTGCAATGATTCTCGATACAAGAAGGCCGCGAAGAAATGTCCCCAGAAAGTTGTATGGTACTTACCGATCACTCCCAATCTCTAGCGGTATTTTGTAGATCCCAAGGAAGCAAAGCTAATGTGCTGGCACGCGGAGAGAAAGAAGCCCGATGATGGAGATGATCCAAAGCTGAGACATGTCAAGGATGGAAGCCATTGGAGAGCGTTGAACAACTTCTATCGGTATTTCGAATGTGATGCAAGGAACATCGTGCTCGGCGTGTGTACCGACGGCATGAGTCTGTTTGGTAACCAGAACACCAACCATAGCACATGGCCCGTGTTTGTATGGATGTACAACCTCCCCCCTGGTTGTGCATGAAGTCGAAGTACATTCACATGAGCATGCTTATTCAAGGGCCAAAACAACCAGGAAATAATATTAATTTGTATCTGGGGCTACTTCAAGAGGAGTTAGACACGTTATAGAAAACACCGGCTAAGACATGGGACGCCAGCAAAGGTGAGTATTTCTACATGAGAGCCGCGCTGATCACGACGGTGCACGACTATCTCGGTTACGGATATGTCGCAGGCCAGGTGTGCCATGGATATTGCGGATGCACGTGGTGCATGGATGATACGACGTCTCAGCAGCTAACGTCAAGGAAAGATGGCGGGTCTGGGAAAATCGTGTACATGGGGCATCGAAGATGGCTCGAACCAGACGACCCGTGGAGAAACCGTGGAGATCTATTCAATGGTCATGCTGAGCATCGAGGACCTCCACGTAAGCGGAGCAGTGCCAAAATCGATGAGTTGTTGAAAAACTGGAAGGAGTGCCCCGCGCCGGGAAAGACAATGAGAAAGGCGTCGGAGCCGCTGCTGAAGGTATGGAAGACGAGGTATGTGTTCTAGCACTTGGGGTACTGGCACAAACTCGATACACCTCATTGCCTTGATCAAATGCATATATGTAAGAATGTCCTTGAGAGCTTGCTCGCAACACTGATGAACATGCCGGATAAGACCAAGGATGGGCCGAAGGCAAGAAAAGACTTGCAAGATTTGAAAATCAGGGAAGATCTGCACATGCCGCCCCGTAAAATGTTAGATGAGACAGAGACGGAGACAGAGGCATGGGAGAAGAAGGGCAAGAAAATAAAGAAAGAGGATTATTACCCCCCCTTCTTGCTTCACCTTAAGTCAGGCTGAGATCGATCAATTCTTTAAGTGCCTTATCGCAGTCAAAGTTAGTTCCGGTTACTGTGGCAAGATAAGCAGATATCTAGACACGGACAAGAAAAGGTTCAGCGGGATGAAGTTCCATGACTGTCATGTGATGATGACACAGATACTACCTGTTGCCCTTAGAGGGTTAATGGACAAGCACGTCCGTGACACGCTTATTGGTCTCTGCAACTTTTTCGACATCATCTCTCAAAAGTCGATCAGTGTGAAGCAGCTCCGAAGGCTACATGAAGAGATCGTTGTGATACTGAATGAGCTTGAGATGTACTTCCCGCCTGCGTTCTTTGACGTGATGGTGCATCTGTGTGTCCATATTGTGGATGACATAATAGACATGGGGCCGTCATTCCTGCACAACATGATGCCGTTTGAGAGGATGAATGGGATCATCAAAGGATTTGTTCGTAACATGTTCCGTCCGGATGGAAGCATCGTCCAGGGCTATGTGACACAAGAGTGCATCTCTTTCTGCGAGAATTTTCTATATGGCACAGACCAGCGGCCTGGTGTTGGTGTTGGTTTGCCCGTTAACAAGCACGATGGGAGGCTTGAAGGAGATGGTCACTGCAACGGTCGTAGGGAACTGCACGTGGCATACTCAGATCGATGCAGTGACTCTGATAGAGCAAACTTGGTAGTGCTACAACACCTAGACGAGGTAGATCCTTTCGTGGCACTGCACAAAGAAATTATCGCAAAGAAGTATCGTGACCGGGGGGTATGCAGGACGGACACCGAAGTTACTAGAGAGCACAACTCCACTTTCCTGCATTGGTTCAAAGAGCATATTATTGCTAATCCCCCGGAGAAGAGATCTAAGGACGGATTGCTCATATACGCCTTAGCACATGGCCCCTCGCCCAACCTCGTAAGCTATCAGACATACAATATCAACGGATACACGTTCTACACGGAGGCCAAAGATATGGACAGTGATGATCAGAACTCAGGGGTGACGATGGAATGCATGACCGGCAGCGACAACGGTGCAACTGAACAATTTTATGGAAGGGTCGAGGAGATCTGGGAGCTTGACTACTCTGGACTACACAACAGGACGATGTTCCGTGTCAGACGGGCTAAGAATGTCGAAAGAGAAATCCGGATTTTCACTACCATGACTATACCCGACGCCAAGAGCGCTACCGTGAACACTATCGCAAAAAACGAGCCATGGGTACACGCTAAGCACGTGACACAATGCTTCTTCATAACCGACCCGCGCAATACCAGCCGTGTTGTCGTGAGGAGAGGCAAAAGGAACATCATTGGAATGGATGGAGTCGCCAACGAGGAAGACTACGATCAGTACGGCAACCCAATGAGGGAAGATGACAATGATGATGAAGTATACGTCAAAAGAAGAATCAATACTACATTACCTAAGAAAAATCATACTCCATGGAAAAGGCAAAGTCAAAATGCCTCCTCGCCCCTGCACCCTCTGTAAACCCCCCCTCTCTCTCTGCTAGCTAGGGTTCTTCGGTTAATTTACTTAGGTTTTAGTTAGGGTAGTTGGTTAATTAGGTTATCTATTTAGTTATGAATTTAGCTAGGTTTTAAAATAGGACAGAAAATTAGGGTTAAGCAATTTAGTTAAAAGAAAAGGTAGCATTTAAGCAATTGTCCAAATCAACATCCCTTGTTAAAGCAAATTAAGGTAGGCTGAATTTATATGCAAATTTGAACTAGACATGTGATATGTGGACATGTCATGTTTTGGACATGTCATGTTTGGAATTTGGACATGTCATTTGGACATGTGATGTTTTGGTTCAATTTTGGTAAATGATCCGAGTGGCCTATGTTACGCCGGAATGTTGATTCATTTCCGTTCCGGTGAATTCCAGGCCCTCGATATGTCCATTTTTTAGCAAAGGTCATGCCGAAATTTTCTGTGAATTTTGGCAAGATTCGTGCTAGATAGTAGGCATATCGAGTGCTGGCACATAGATTTCTTTTTTATGTCATTTCTCATTTTTTTATACTTTTAGAAATAAACGAGGAGACTTAATCATAGGAAACATGACGAACAACGAAGAAACTGGGCCTTCTGACCAAGATGCAGACGAGATGGATTATGAGGGTGAATAAGAGTACCTCGACTATTTGACTGCTAAGCAAGGTTTGCAGGTCGGCCTCGATGATGGTACTGATGCCGACATCGACATCGATGGCGCCGGCACCGATGGCGGCGCCGAGACTGGCGGGGAAGATACCGGCGGGGAAGGTACTGGCGCCGATGCCGGTACCGAAAAGAAGAAGCATAAGAAGCAGAGGATACGAAAACCTAACAAACTAGGGATTGGACGACTAGTGATCACAAAGATGGCACCAGGCAAGTTTGAGCCATTAGAGCCGGAAGAACCTCGCAAGTGCTATGGGAACCAAGTTGGATGCATCCTACGAGAATGCGCGAGCATCAACGACGATGACTTAAGGAGTAAACAACATTTGACGCAGTTGCTCCTAACGAAGTTGCACAAGAGATTCAAGTTCCCCGACCAAGATGATGACATAGAACAACCGTGGGATGATCCGAAGATGAAAAAGATTAACAATCATGCCATGGGCATGTTCAGCAATGATTTGGCCTCCTGGAAAGGGAGGGTGAAACGAGCTATTGAGGCTGAGGAACCCCTGTCCAAGATTCTGGAGGAAAATCCGACACTTACGGAAGAGGAGTTCGAAAAGTTCAAGGACACTTGTGCTACTGAGGCAGCCAAGGCTAAGGTTGCGAAATTCAAGAGCCTTTAGCAAAGGAACACGGGGAAGCATCATCTCGGAAGCCGTGGCTACCTCGGTAAAAGGCCCATATGGGATAAGGAGGACGCGGAACGTGAAGCCACGGGTCTCCCAGACCCCTTCGCGAAGTTCACCAACCCCTTGGAGCGTGACTTCATTAGGGCCAGCTACAAGTGGGACACGGAAAAAAAGGTTTTTTACACGGACCAGATCACGAGGAAATTTATTAGACTACTAGTAATTATTCTTTTAGCACCTTACATTTAGCTCCATATCTAGTCGACTACACATTCCTAAACGGTTCATGCTCCTTCCGCAGGAGAAGCAACACCAGTTTGCAGCCGAAAGCCCTACTTCTCCGATGAGGCCCAAGTGGGACACCCCTCTCAACCGGGCCTTGAACGAACTTAAGGGACTCCCTTTGGGCCAGCGGCCGCAATATGGTCGTGTGCATGGCGCTGGAGACGGTGCCACGTGGAAGGTGTTTTACAACAAGGGCCCGGAGGCCAAGAAGCAGAAAAAGAAGTTTAGTAAGGCAGACATCGATGCGAAGGTGAAGCTTGCGGTCGAGAAAAAAGTAGCTGAGGACGCGGAAAAAACAGCCGAGGATAAAAATGAGTTGCTACAGCAGGCAGTCAATGCAGCTATAAGTGCTTGTAGAAATGATTTCGCTACTAACTTGGTTCCAGCTATCATCAACTGGACGAAGGAAAATCCAGACAATACGGTACATGATTTCCCGATGCCCAGTTTCGTTGGGAGCAACTCCATGAACAACAACAACACCGCACTATCACTTGCTCACGCAACCGGGCCTCCTCTCGCAGTCGCTCCCGCTCATAGCAGCCCGTCTCAATCTCTGGTGCGCTAGGTGGGCCTTCATCTTTGGCTGAGCTCGACGCCGTCACGGTAATTACATGTCGCACCAACATATATATATAGAATATTCCATTTTCGTTGCCTTTCGGATGTTTTATGCCACAGACATATGTGTTTGCAGGGCGAAGAAACCCCGTGCACCATACTCTACTTGATCAAAGGCCAGAAGGTGGACGCGGGAAAGGGGATGATAATGAACCCCTTGAAACCCACGTTCTACAACCACCCGATCCCCGCTGGGCACTTCAGGGTTAGCTTGTCCAGTGTGAAATCGGGGCATGAGGCTTTGCCTCCTCCAGTACAGAATGTGGGAGAGGACGATGAGACCCCACCGCGGATTGGAAGCTGCAAGGGTTGGGTGCTGCTATGGCCGAAGAATCTTATTCGTCTGGAGCCGGCCGAGAGCACACCAATAACCACACATCAACAAGCATGTGGGGAGACCACCACCCCACCTACGCAATTACCAGCTCCTGTAGTGTCGGGTGAGAGCAGAGAACGACATGATGAAGGGATTGCAATAGTACTGGCTGATGTAATCGGTCCTGTAGAACAGAGAATGGATGATGAGACGGAGGTTGACCCTATGGGTTTCCTCAATACAAGCGCGTATGACTGTGACATAGATATAATGAGTCAACCAGACGAATCGGGTTATCAGCATGCTAATGAGGATATGGATGATATGCCCAGGCAGGAAGGTCGTTGGAAGGATTGTAAAAAGTCTCTCTTCATGAATTCCTCACAGGACACGCCTGAAGATGCCGCCTCAACACAAGCTCAACTAGTCGGGGGTGGTACAGTGCTTAGCCCGGGAACCCTGGGGCAGGGGTTAAGGAAGGGTATGGAAGGTGTGCCCAAGAAAAAGGAGAGGAAGAGATCGGGGAAGATAACTGCCTCCAAACAAGCCAGAGCACATAACAGCCAGACGATGGATTCTGAAGAGCGTGTACCCGTGAAAGGTGCGGCCATGTTCCATCTCATGGGCAAGCCGATGCTAACGCCGAAACCGCTGGAGGCAGTATCAGGGGATCTCAGGAGACTGCACGACCATGTGCTGTCCATCGAGAAAAGCCTACTAGCCTCAAAGGATCCAAGATATCCGACATCTGCTGCTCGTGTGCCTGAGAGGAAGTTCTACGTCGACACACGGCCCGCGGAGGTGTTCTTCCTGCGGTTTGACCATATCTTTGAGATGTTTCTAACAAGGCGGCTCGATTTTACAATCGTCCGCCTTTTTGCGCTACATATGAGCTCCGTCATGAAGAGTGAAGAAGTCTCGCAAATCTGTGTGGCGGATCCGTACTACATGCACGAGTCTTTCTTGAGTCTCGGCGACTTTGAGCGTGAAACTGCTAGGGACTACCTCCAAAACTTCATGGTACAGAATAAGGACTAGGAAATTGTCCTCCTGCCTTATCATCCAAAGCAAGTCAGTTCTAGACAACCCTTTCGTACATTTCAATCATTCCTTCTCGCTCATATGGAGAATAATTTGAGGTGTCTTTTCCCCGTAGCAACGGGCGTGCCGTCCTTATCGTTCTTTACCCGCGAGTCTCCCACACCGTGTATTTTGACCCTTCCAGAGACTGCGAGAAAAAGGACTACACCCACATAATGAATATTCTAGATGATGCTCTCCAAGGCTTCAGCATTAGAGGTGGCCACATGCAGATCAGGAAACAAAGGAACAAGAAGATGGGTTTCGCGCATAAAACTAACTTTTCCTGCATCCATGTCCCAAACCAAGCAAGAAGGATGGATTATACATCGTCCGTCTCATGATTGAGTTCAACACGGATCACCAAAAGCTTCGCATGACAAGCAGAAACGATGATCATATCCACAAGTGGCTAGAATCTCATGGAGAAGCAGATTATAAACTTAGAGATGACTTCTTTCGCATCCAAAGGGACATTGCGACGATCATCATGAAAGAAGTCGTCAATGAGAAGGGGATGTTCCACCACGGCCCTATATCGCGAGCTGACGTCCGAACTCGCATAGGCATGCAATGTCTAGACCTCACACCGTTCAAGAAGCTAGGGTCCATCCTCGATGATATGGAAGGATGGAACTTCTAGTGATTTACGATGCCGATGATGATGATATGTGTCGGTTGAACTTGTATACTTTCTATAGCGATGAAACTTTGTGATGTCCACGGTCCCTGCCGAACTTGCGTAACGCTACTTTGTTAGTTTGCGTACGATGACCTGCGTACCTCTAGTTAATTTGTTTGCGTATTGTATGTTGCATCTAGTTGCTAACCCTTTCTTTTTTGTGTTGCTCTAGTATATTTTGTTGCATATGATTGTACATCCTCTTCATGAAGATGCATCTCTAATAGGTACCTAGTTTCTTGATGGCGAGATGGCAATGCTATGTCGTGTACAAAGGGAAGGTTCCGGGGGTGTACAACGAGTGGCCTGAGTGTCAGGCGCAAGTGAATGGATTCTCGGGCGCCAGCCATAAAGGCTTCAAAAGAAGACAAGAAGGAGAAGCTAGTTACTTGAGGTTCACGCGAGCGTGAGAGAGGACTCGTAACTGCCACCTCATGTACTGCATAGTTCCGCTCTCACTCATAGTGATAGCTCTTCTCGCGTATACCTTTGTTTAGATGGATGACGTTGTAGTTGCAAGTATTCGAGACTTGCATGTATTGCTATTTTCGAGATGATGACAAGATACCACTTTGTGTTGGATGATGATTATGATGAGACTATTTGTATGTATATGCTATGATTACATTTGTGGTCTCGCAGGCATTTGTATGTGTATCATGATGACATTTGTATGTGCTAAAGATTCTTCTATAAAGCATGTTCAAATACAAAACAAATATGCAGAAAAAAAACTACTAAAATTAGCAGTAGCGAGTGGAGAAAAGTTAGCAGCAGCGCGACAGTAGCAGTAGCACACACATGAGAAGCGCGCTATAGCTATTAGCAGTAGCGAGCTCCCGGGAAGAACGTTGCTGCTACACTTGTATACTAGTAGCGCGGGCGCGCACGCGCTACTGCTACGGGTTAGTTGTAGCGCCTTATTAGTAGTGTCGTGTCCCGCGCTACTGATATACCTAGAACCCGCGCCGCTGCTAGGCTTTTCCCTAGTAGTTAATATGTATATCATCACGATCGAGATTTAACAAAAATAGACCACTCTTCAAGGATGAATGACCATAAAAGATGTTACTCATATAAATAGAACAACCATTATTCTCTGATTTAAATGAATAACCGTCTCGCATCAAACAAGATCCAGATATAATGTTCATGCTCAATGCTGGCACCAAGTAACAATTATTCAGGTCTAAAACTAATCCCGAAGGTAGATGTAGAGGTAGCGTGCCAACAGCAATCACATCGACCTTGGAACCATTCCCGACGCGCATCGTCACCTCGTCCTTAGCCAATCTTTGTTTAATCCGTAGCCCCTGTTTAGAGTTACAAATATGAGCAACTGAACCGGTATCAAATACCCAGGCACTACTACGAGCATTAGTAAGGTACACATCAATAACATGTATATCAAATATACCTTTGTTCACTTTGCCATCCTTCTTATCTGCCAAATACTTGGGGTAGTTCCGCTTCTAGTGACCAATCCCTTTGCGGTAGAAGAACTCAGTTTCAGGCTTAGTGAAAGTGCAACTATCCATAGGTGGTTTTGGTAATTCCTAACAACATATAGCTCATTGAGCTAACATCATTCCAAGATGAATATTTCAGGAAAAGCTCAATGAATGGCATGGCATGGATGAGAAAAGTGGACCCCTCAAAATGCTAAGGATAAAAGGATTGGCTCAAGCTCAAAAGCTCAAGACTCTACATTTTATATTTTAGTGATCCAAGATCACATTGAGTCTATAGGAAAAGCCAATACTATCAAGGAGGGATGAGGTGTTGCTTAATGAGTTTCTTGCTCCACAGTGCTTAGTGATATGCTCCAAAACCCTCAACTACTTTCTCATATCCACATATGACCTAAACCAAAAGTCAAACTCAGCCCCACCGATTCTTTCTACCTGGCGCCACCGAGTTCAGATGTCATAGCCACTGCCACAAACCCTAGGCAAATCGATCTCACCGATAGGGATCTCGGTCTCACCGAGATGGGGTTGTAATCTCTCTGTTTCCCTTCGTAATGTTTCGGTACCACCGAGATGAGCGGTCGGTCCCACCGAGATTGCAATGTAAACTCCCTGTTTCCTTTTCGTAACATTTCGGTCCCACCGAAATGAGCGAACCCGTCCCACTGAGTTTACCTGACCAACTCTCTGTTTAGCTTATTACCAAAATCGGTCTCACCGAGTTTGTGTAATCGGTCTCACCGAGATTAGGTTATGCCCTAACCCTAACCATATCGGTCCTACCGAGTTGCATGTCGGTCCCACCGAAAATCCTAACGGTCATTAGATTTGCTAAATTGGTCTGACCGAGTTTACTAATTCGGTCCCACCGAGTTTGGCAAGTTGTGTGTAACGGTTAGATTTTGTGTGGGGGCTATATATACCCCTCCACCTCCTCTTCATTCGTGGAGAGAGCCATCAGAACAAACGTACACTTCCAACATGTTGTTTCTGAGAAGGAACCACCTACTCATGTGTTGAGGCCAAGATATTCCATTCCTATCATATGAATCTTGATCTCTAGCCTTCCCCAAGTTGCTTTCCACTCAAATCATCTTTCCACCAAATCCAAATCCTGTGAGAGAGAGTTGAGTGTTGGGGAGACTATATTTGAAGCACAAGAGCAAGGAGTTCATCATCAACACACCATTTGTTACTTCTTGGAGAGTGGTGTCTCCTAGATTGGCTAGGTGTCACTTGGGAGCCTCTGACTAGATTGTGGAGTTGAACCAAGGAGTTTGTAAGGTCAAGGAGATCACCTACTTCATGAAGATCTACCGCTAGTGAGGCAAGTCCTTCGTGGGCGACGACCATGGTGGGATAGACAAGGTTGCTTCTTCGTGGACCCTTTGTGGGTGGAGCCCTCCGTGGACTCGCGCAACTGTTACCCTTCGTGGGTTGAAGTCTCCATCAACGTGGATGTACGATAGCACCACCTATTGGAACCATGGCTCAAAAATCACTGTGTCTCCAAATTGCGTTTGAATTCTCCAAACCCTTCCCTTTACATTCTTGCAACTTGCATGCTTTACTTTTCGCTGCTCATATACTCTTTGCATGCTTGCTTGAATTGTGTTAAGATTGCTTGACTTGTGCTAAAATATCTAAAAACTACCAAAGACTAAAATTGGGAAAAGGACAAGCTTTTATTTGGTCAAGTAGTCTAATCACCCCCTCTAGACATACTTTCGATCCTACAAGTGGTATCAGAGCTTTGGTCTCCATTTGCTTTGATTTCCATAGCTTTTGGTGGTCATAGCCTTGGTTTCACAACCTAGGAGAGTATGGCGTCTAGCCAGGGAAATTATCACCGTAGAGGTCCTTACTTTGATGGTACTAATTTTGCTAGTTGGAAGCATAAGATGAAAATGCATATTCTTGGACATAACCCCGCCGTTTGGGCTATTGTGTGTATTGGCTTGCAAGGTGAATTCTTTGATGGGAGAGAACAAAACCGTGAATCTAGTGCGGAAGAGTTGAAGATGCTGCAATACAACGCTCAAGCTTGTGACATCCTCTTCAACGGATTGTGCCCCAAAGAAATCAACAAAATCAGCCGTCTTGAGATTGCAAAGGAAATTTGGGACACTTTGATTGATATGCATGAAGGTACCGACTCCGTCAAGGGATCCAAGTTGGATGTGCTCCAAAGTCAACTTGACAAGTTCAAAATGAAGGATGGTGAAGGTGTCGCTGAAATGTACTCTAGGCTTGCTCTTATCACAAATGAGATTGCGGGCTTAGGAAGTGAAGAGATGACTGACAAGTTCATCATCAAGAAGATCCTAAGAGCTTTGGATGGAAAATATGATACCGTGTGCACATTGATCCAAATGATGCCCAATTACAAAGATCTCAAGCCAACAGAAGTCATTGGAAGAATTGTTGCTCATGAGATGTCACTCAAGGATAAGGAGGAACTTCACAACAAGTCAAGTGGTGCTTACAAAGCCTCATGTGAAGCCCCTTCATCATCAAGTGAGAAACAAACCTTCAATGAATAATTGAGCTTAATGGTGAAGAACTTCAACAAATTCTACAAGAATAGAAGCAAAGAAAGAAGCTCCAAGTCAAGGTCCTACAATGACAAAAGATCTTCTAGTCGAGAGCGCAATTGCTACAATTGTGGGAGACCCAGACACTATTCAAATGAGTGTACGGCACCCTACAAAAGAAGAGAAGAATCACCCAAGAGGAGAAGTAGAAGAGAAGAATCACCACCAAGAGAAAGGAGGAGTAGAGATGATCGTTATGAAAGAAGAACATCTCGGAGAAGCAAGGATTCGGAAAGGAAGGACAAGTCATCAAGGAGCTACACAAAACGAAGACATCAAGCTCATGTTGGTGAATGGGTATCCGGCTCCGACTCCGACAATCACTCCGAGAGAAGCTATCACTCTGACTCCGAATATACTCAAGATGAAGGTGTTGCCGGTCTAGCACTTGTGTCAACCAACTCCTACGACATATTTGATTCACCAAATGAAGGACTTGGAAGATGCTTCATGGCTAAAGGCCCAAAGGTAACTCACCCCGAGTATGTTGATTTCAATAGTGATGAAGATGACTTGCTAGGTGATGATGATTTACTTGTTGGCAACTCTAGTGATGAATGCTATGATGAAACATCAATTAATCATGCTAATCAAGATAAAACGAATGACAATGATAAGGAGAAGATTGAGCTTCTAACTAAAGAACTAAACACTCTTAAGTTAGCTCATGAAACTATCTTAGAAGATCATCGAGAACTTTTAAGGACTCATGAGAAGTTACGCTTTGAAAAGCTCAATCTTGAGCAAGAGCATGAGTTCTTAATAGCAATTAGTGATGATCTCCGTAAGAAAAGTTCTTCTTACATTGCCAAGCGTTTACTCTTATCTACTTACATGCCTCAAGTCAAGTCCACTAACAAGAACAAGAAGGATTCTTCATCTAGTAGTAACAATAATCATGCTAAATCAAATGTTGTTGCTTCTAGTAGTTCTCTTGATTCCACTAATGATTCTCTTAGCCAAGTTACACTTGAGCAAGAAAATAGCTTATTGAAGGGAATTATAGAGAAATGTGTTTACAAGAGCCTTGCCGGGAGTAAGCAATTTGAGGAAATTGTACGCAAGCAAGGAAGGCACCGGAAGAACCAAGGTGTTGGTTTTGAACGAAAGTTCATTGCCAATGGAGTTGAGTGGGAAGAAGATCAATACCCAAAGATGAAGTTTGTTCGTCAACAAGAGAAGTATGATCCTACTTCCTTCAAAGGGACACAAGCTCAAGATGATCTTCCACCACAAGACCACAAGCAAAAAGGCAAGGACAAGCTTCAAGAGGAGATTGATGCATTTGAAGAAGCTCCTAAGGCCTTGGTCAAGTGGGTTCCCAAGACTACGTCAAGTTCTACTTCATCAAGTACGTCTACAACTCCAAGGATTCCCATCAAGATGATGTGGATCCCGAAGAAGAAGAACTAGAGAGTTCTTGAGGGTGACTCCGCCAACATATTTTACTCATATCATTTTGTCAACAACAAGTGCAATCAACTTCCACATCTTGCACTAGTTCAAGGAGTCACAAACCCTCTTGTTGGTAAGACAAGGGACAAGGTAACCTAATGCTCTCATAGACATTATCTTGTGTGAGCATCACTCTATGTCTATGGAGTCACTCCAAGGGATTGCTCCAAATGATCTACATCAACATTGAGCATCCACATCTTTAACACCTACATGAAGTCATCATCGACAAAACCCAAGGTTAGTTTATCCCTCTAAGGGGGGATCTCACATCTAGGGGGAGCTTAACTCTAAGAATTGAGTCAAAGCAACTCTAATGGTGTGAACAAATCAATGCATTATGTAAAAGTGGTAACCCCACTTGAGCTTAAACGATGAGTATGACCTATGATCAAATGTTCTCATTTGACTCCTAAGTCAATATACTCATATATAGATGACCTAGTCATCGCCAATTGCTTGATAGATGCTAGAATTGGTTGTGCATGCTTTGCCACATATTTCATTTGCCATTTTATTGTGTGAGCATGTTGGTTGCATATTTTACTCATTCGAGGACATTGATACGTCCATTTTTATCATGCTTTTATATCGATATTTATCGCATTATGGGCTGTTATTTCACGTTATGTCACAATACTTATGGTTATTCTCTCTTATTTTACAAGGTTTACCATGAAGAGGGGGAATGCCGGCAGCAGGAATTCGGCCGAAAAGGAGCAAATATTGAGACCTATTCTGCGACCTCCAAAAGTCCCAAACTCCACGGAATATCTTAAAATAAATAAAGAAAAATCTTCGCCAAAGATGAAGGCCAGGGGCCCACACCACTGCTCACGAGGGTGGGGCGCGCCTTCCCCACAGGTGTGCCCCCTACCTCGTGGGCCCCTGGTGGCTCTCCGACGCCCATCTTCTCCTATATGAAGTCTTTCGATGAGAAAAAAATCATAAGCAACCTTTCGGGACGAGACTCCGCCGCCACGAGGCGGAACCTTGGCAGAACCAATCTAGGGCTCCGGCGGAGCTGTTCTGCCGGGGACGCTTCCTTCCGGGAGGGGAAATCATCACCATCGTCATCACCAACGCTCCTCTCATCGGGAGAGGGCGATCTCCATCAACATCTTCACCAGCACCATCTCATCTCCAAACCCTAGTTCATCTCTTGTATCCAATTCTTGTCTTCAAGTCCGGGATTGGTGCTAGTAGGTTGCTAGTAGTGTTGATTACTCCTTGTAGTTGATGCTAGTTGGTTTATCTGGTGGAAGATCATATGTTCAGATCCTTTATGCACATTATATCCCCTCTGATTATGAACATGAATATGCTTTGTTATTAGTTACGTTTGTTCCTGAGGACAAGGGAGAAGTCTTGCTATTAGTAGTCATGTGAATTTGGTATTCGTTCGATATTTTGATAAGATGTATGTTGTCTAACCTCTAGTGGTGTTATGTGAACGTCGACTACATAACAGTTCACCATTATTTGGGCCTAGAGGAAGGCATTGGGAAGTAATAAGTAGATGATGGGTTGCTAGAGTGACAGAAGCTTAAACCCTAGTTTATGTGTTGCTTCGTAAGGGGCTGATTTGGATCCATATGTTTCATGCTATGGTTAGGTTTACCTTAATACTTTTGTTGTAGTTGCGGATGCTTGCAATAGAGGTTAATCATAAGTGGGATGCTTGTCCAAGTAAGGGCAGTACCCAAGCACCGGTCCACCCACATATCAAATTATCAAAGTACCGAACGCGAATCATATGAGCGTGATGAAAACTAGCTTGACGATATTCCCATGTGTCCTCAGGAGCGCTTTTCTATTATAAGAGTTTGTTCCGGCTTGTCCTTTGCTAAAAAAGGATTGGGCCACCTTGCTGCACCTTATTTACTTTTGTTACTTGTTGCTCGTTACCATTTATCTTATCACAAAACTATCTGTTACCACTAATTTCAGTACTTGCAGAGAATACCTTGCTGAAAACCGCTTATCATTTCCTTCTGCTCCTCGTTGGGTTCGACACTCTTACTTATCGAAAGGACTACGATAGATCCCTATACTTGTGGGTCATCAAGACTCTTTTCTGGCGCCGTTGCCGGGGAGTGTAGCGCCTTTGGTAAGTGGAATTTGGTAAGGAAAAATTTACATAGTGTGCTGAAATTTTCTGTCACTTGTTACTATGGAAAGTAATTATTTGAGGGGCTTGTTCGGGGTATCTTCACCCCGTCCAGTAGAGCAAAGAGTTGCTCCTCAACCTACTGAACCTATTGAAAATGATATTCCTTTTGAATTTCCTACGGGTATTATGGAAAAACTACTGGCTAACACTTTTACAGGAGATGGGACAAAGCATCCCGACGAGCATCTACACTATTTGGATGATATTTGTGGATTATTTAAGCTTGCAGGTATACCCGATGATGTTGTTAAGAAGAAGGCTTTCCCTTTATCTTTGAAGGGAGATGCATCGACATGGTATAGGCTATGTGATGATACGAGATCATGAAACTATAAAAGAATGAAATTGGAATTTCATCAAAAGTATTACCCTATGCATATTGTTCATCGTGATCACAATTATATATATAATTTTTGGCCTCGCGAAGGAGAAAGCATCGCTCAAGCTTGGGGCAGGCTTAAATCAATGTTATATTCTTGCCCCAATCATGACCTCTCAATAGAAACAATTCTTCAGAATTTTTATGCTCGGCTTTCTGATAACAATCGCACCATGCTCGATACTTCTTGTGCTGGCTCTTTTATGATGAAGACTATTGAATTCATATGGAATTTGTTGGATAGAATTAAACGCAACTCTGAAGATTGGGACCTCGACGAAGGTAAGGAGTCAGGTATGACACCTAAGTTTGATTGTGTTAAATCTTTTATGGATACCGATATTTTCCATAAGTTTAGCACTAAATATGGACTTGACTCTGAGATAGTAGCTTCTTTCTGTGAATCTTTTGCTACCTATGTTGATCTCCCCAAGGAGAAGTGGTTTAAATATCATCCTCCCATAGAAGTAAAAGTAGCTGCACCTATTAAAGTTGAAGAAGAAACCATCACTTATAATGATCCTATTGTCCCTACCTCTTATGTTGAGAAACCGCCTTTCCTGCTAGAGTAAAGGATCATGCTAAAGCTTCAATCGTTGTTAAGTAAAAGCAATACTAGAACTTATACACCTTCGAGCAAGTCAAAGTAGAACCTAATATTGCTATTGTTAAAGATCTCTTGTCGATAATATTGATGGGCATGTCATTGAATTCTCTGGTGAAACTGCTAGAATTGCTAAACCACGTGCTAAAGATAAACATGCACTGTGGTAGGCGTGCTGTTATTTCTGTTAAAATAGGAGATCATTGTTACCATGGCTTATGTGATATGGGTGCGAGTGCTAGTGTTATACCACATACTTTATATAAAGAAATTAAGAATGAAATTGCACCCCTGAATTAGAAGGTATTGATGTCACAATTAAACTTGCCAATAGAGATACTATTTCACCAGTCTGAATTGTTAGAGATGTTGAAGTCTTGTGTGGGAAAACTAAATATCCCGCCAATTTTCTTGTTCTTAGTTCTCCACAAGATAGCTTTTGCCCCATTATATTTGGTAGACCCTTCTTGAATACTGTTAATGCTATGATAGACTGCAAGAAGAATGTTGTTACTGTTGGCTTGGATGATATGGTTCATGAGTTTAATTTCTCTAAGTTTAGTAAACAACATCATGAGGAAGAATTGCCTAGTAAGGATGAAATTATTGGTCTTGCTTCTATTGCCGTACCTCCTAGTGATCCTTTAGAACACTATTTGCTAGACCATGAAAATGAGATGTTCATGAACGAAAGAAGGGAAATAGATGAAGTATTCTTTGAACAAAAACCTATTCTGAAACACAATCTGCCTGTTGAAATCCTAGGGGATCCTCCTCCACCCAAGGGTGATCCCGTGTTTGAGCTTAAACCGTTGCCTGATAATCTTAAATATGCTTGTCTTGATGAAAAGAAAATATATCCTGTTATTATTAGCGCTAACCTTTCAGAGCATGAAGAAGAAAGATTATTGAAAACTCTGAAGAAGCACCATGCCGCTATTGGATATACTCTTGATGATCTCAAGGGCATTAGTCCCACTCTATGTCAACATAAATTAAATTTGGAAGCGGATTCCAAACCAGTTCGTGATCCTCAACGATGTTTGAATCCTAAAATGAAAGAAGTGGTAAGAAAAGAAATACTCAAGCTTCTGGAGGCAGGTATAATTTATCCCGTTGCTGATAGTCAGTGGGTAAGTCCTGTCCATTGTGTCCCTAGGAAGGGAGGTATTACTGTTGTCCCTAATGATAAAGATGAATTCATTCCGCAAAGAATTATCACAGGTTATAGGATGGTAATTGATTTCCGCAAATTAAATAAAGCTACTAAGAAAGATCATTACCCCTTACCTTTTATTGATCAAATGCTAGAAAGATTATGCAAACATACACATTTGCTTTCTAGATGGTTATTCTGGTTTCTCTCAAATACCTGTGTCGGCTAAAGATCAATCAAAGACTACTTTTACATGCCCTTTTGGTACTTTTGCTTATAGACGTATGCCTTTTGGTTTATGTAATGCACCTGCTACCTTTCAAAGATGCATGATGGCTATATTCTCTGATTTTTGTGAAAAAATTTGTGAGGTTTTCATGGACGACTTTTCCGTCTATGGTTCCTCTTTTGATGATTGTTTGAGCAATCTTGATCGAGTTTTGCAGAGATGTGAGGAAACTAATCTTGTCTTGAATTGGGAAAAGTGCCACTTTATGGTTAATGAAGGTATTGTCTTGGGGCACAAAGTTTCTGAAAGAGGTATTGAAGTTGACAAAGCCAAGGTTGACGCTATTGAAAAGATGCCATGTCCCAAGGATATCAAAGGTATAAGAAGTTTCCTTGGTCACGCCGGATTTTATAGGAGGTTCATTAAGGACTTCTCAAAAATTTCTCGGCCTCTGACTAATTTATTACAAAAAGATGTACCATTTATTTTTGATGATGATTGTGTAGAAGCATTTGAAATACTTAAGAAAGCATTAGTCTCTGCACCTATTGTTCAAATTACCAGATTGAATTTACCTTTGAAATTATGTGTGATGCTAGTGATTATGTCAGTAGGTGCTGTTCTAGGGCAAAGAGTTGATAAGAAATTAAATGTTATCCATTATGCTAGTAAGACTCTAGACAATGCTCAGAGAAATTATGCTACTACTGAAATGGAACTCTTAGCAGTTGTGTTTGCCTATGGTAAATTCAAACCCTATATTGTTGATTCTAATGTAACTATTCACACCGATCATGGTGCTATTAAATATCTTATGGAAAAGAAAGATGCTAAACCTAGACTTATTAGATGGGTTCTCTTGCTGCAAGAATTTGATTTGCATATTGTTGATAGAAAAGGAGCTGAGAACCCATTCTGATAACTTATCTAGGTTAGAGAATGTTCTTGATGACCCAGTACCTATTGATGATAGCTTTCCTGATGAGCAATTAAATGTCATAAGTACTTCTCGTAGCACTCCGTGGTATGCTGATTATGCTAATTATATTGTTGCTAAATTTATACCACCTAGCTTCACATACCAACAAAAGAAAAAGTTCTTTTATGATTTGAGGCATTACTTTTGGGATGATCCACATCTTTATAAAGAAGGAGTAGATGGTGTTATTAGACGTTGTGTACCTGAGCATGAACAGGAACAGATCCTACACAAGTGTCACTCCGAAGCTTATGGAGGACACCCCGCTGGAGATAGAACTGCACATAAGGTATTGCAATCTGGTTTTTATTGGCCTACTCTCTTCAAGGATGCCCGTAAGTTTGTTTTGTCTTGCGATGAATGTCAAAGAATTGGTAATATCAGTAGACGTCAAGAAATGCCTATGAATTATTCACTTGTCATTGAGCCATTTGATGTTTGGGGCTTTGATTATATGGGACCTTTTCCTGGCTCTAATGGTTACATTCATATTCTAGTTGTTGTTGATTACGTTACTAAGTGGGTAGAAGCTATTCCAACTAGTAGTGCTGATCATAACACTTCTATTAAAATGCTTAAGGAAGTTATTTTTCCGAGGTTTGGAGTCCCTAGATACTTAATGACTGATGGTGGTTCACACTTTATTCATGGTGCTTTCCGTAAGATGCTTGCTAAATACGATATTAATCATAGAATTGCATATCCTTATCACCCGCAGTCTAGTGGTCAGGTAGAGTTGAGCAATAGAGAGCTCAAATTAATTTTGCAAAAGACTGTCAATAGGTCTAGAAAGAATTGGTCCAAAAAACTGAATGATGCATTATGGGCCTATAGAACTGCGTACAAAAATCCTATGGGTATGTCTTCGTATAAAATGGTTTATGGAAAAGCATGTCATTTACCTCTTGAACTAGAACATAAGGTGTATTGGGCTATCAAAGAGCTCAATTATGACTTCAAACTTGCCGATGAGAAGAGGTTGTTTGATATTAGCTCACTTGATGAATGGAGAACCCAAGCTTATGAAAATGCCAAGCTGTTTAAAGAAAAAGTTAAAAGGTGGCATGATAAAAGGATACAAAAGCGTGAGTTTAATGTAGGTGACTATGTATTGCTATACAACTCTCGTTTAAGATTTTTTGCAGGAAAACTTCTCTCCAAATGGGAAGGTCCTTACGTTATCGAGGAGGTCTATCGTTCCGGTGCCATAAAAATCAACAACTTCGCAGGCACAAATCCGAAGGTGGTAAACGGTCAAAGAATCAAACATTATATCTCAGGTAATAACATAAATGTTGAAACCAATATTATTGAAACCGTAACCCCGGAGGAATACATAAGGGACACTTTCCAGAACGTTCCAGACTCCGAAAAGGAATAGGTATGTGGTACGGTAAGTAAACCGACCCCGAAACAATTTTTAAAGCAATATTTCTCCGTTTTGGAATATATAGAAAAATAGAAAAATAATAGCAGTCCGGGGAGGACACGAGGCCTCCACGAGGCCTGGGCGCGCCCCCTACCTCGTGAGCACCCCGTGTGCCCTCTGGACTCCGTTTTCTTGCACGATACGTATTTTGGTTGGTAAAAATTCATTATATATTCTCCCGAAGGTTTTGACGACCATATCATGCAAATATCCTCTGTTTTCATTTCGAACTGTTTCTGTTGCAGATTTGAGGATTCCGGAGACTCGATCATCCTTCTATGAGGGTGAGCCTATGACATGAAAGGTGGACGACAAGCTTCCATCATCAACAACACCTCCACCGCCAACAACAAAGAAGGAGATATAATCACATGGGTATGGGCCCTCCCCTTGGCAACTGCCAAGCTTGGGAGAGGTGCCCCGGTATCATATCACCATCACAACTCCTATCTTTACCGTTTTTTAGTTTGATCTTATCAGTAGTATCTTGATTTAGTAGAATAAAGTCATGGCATGATCTAGTTTTGAGTTTTGCTTTATGATCCTTCTTTGTAATCGAGTCCGTGAGCTATATAATAAAGATTAGTGTTGAGTCAAGGGCTTGAGTATTTTGCCATGATCTTGGGTGATTAGAGGAAAAAGAATAAAAAGAATAAAAAGAGTTCATATTGATCTTAGTGAAAGTAATGACTCCACATAGAAAGAGTATGATGATTAAAAGTTGTTGGGAGTTGGCAAATATAGCTTTGGTCATTGTTGCAATTAATAGAAAGTAATAAGGAGAGAGAGGTTTCACATATAGATATATTATCATTGACATCTTTTATGATTGGGAACACTCATTAGTATATGACATGCTAAAGAGTTGATGTTGGACAAGGAAGACAACGTAATGAGTTATGTTTTCTTACATCTGAGATAAAGTATGTTGTCATGGTTCCTCTAACATGTTGAGCTTGCCTTTCCCCCTCATGCTAGCCAAATTCTCAGCACTAAGTAGAAATACTACTTGTGCTTCCAAATACCCTTAAACCAGTTTTGCCATGAGAGTCCACCATATCTACCTATGGATTGAGTAAGATCCTTCAAGTAAGTTGTCATCGGTGCAAGCAATAAAAATTGGTCTCGAAATATGCATGACTTATTAGTGCGGATAAAATAAACTTTGCACGAACTTGTTGTGGACGCAATAAAAGCGACGGACTGTATAATAAAGGTTCACATGCAAGGGGCAATGTAAAGTGACGTTCTTTTGCATTAAGATTTTGTGCATGAACCCTAAATGCGCATGACAACCTCTGCTTCCCTCTGCGATGGGCCTATCTTTTATTATTATCTTTTACCTTATGCAAGAGTCACGGTGATCTTCACCTTTCCTTTTTCGTTTTATCCTTTGGCAAGCTCAGCATGTTAGAAAGAACATGATATATATATCTAATTGGATGTGGGGGAGCGTGAATTATTATTGTTGACATTACCCTTGAGGTAAAAAGTTGTGCGGCAAAACTATAAGCCCCTATCTTTCTCTGTGTCCGATTAAAACTCCGTAACCACAAGTATCGCGTGAGTGTTAGCAATTATGAAGGACTAAGTGACAGTTGAGTATGTGGACTTGCTTTTAAGCTCTGACATAGACTCTTTCCGATGTTATGATAAATTGCAATTTCTTCAATGACTGAGGGTATAATTTGTTGGTGCTCAATAAGGTTTATGATTCATACTTTGGCTTTGTGAAAAGATCATCACTTGAACATAAGTAATCATATGACAAATCTATATATGTTGCTGTTATGAAAATAATCATGATGCCTTCATGTCCGTATTTTATTTTTATCGACGCCTCTACTTCTAAACATGAGGACATTTTTATTGTTATCGGCTTTTCGCTTGAGGACAAGCGAGGTCTAAGCTTGGGGGAGTTGATACGTCCATTTTGCATCATGCTTTTATATCGATATTTATCGCATTATGGGCTGTTATTTCACGTTAAGTCACAATACTTATGGCTATTCTCTCGTATTTTACAAGGTTTACCATGAAGAAGGGAATGCTTGCACTGGAATTCGGCCGAAAAGGAGCAAATATTGGAGACCTATTCTGCGCAACTCCAAAAGTCCTGAAACTCCACGGAATATCTTAAAATAAATAAAGAAAAATATTCGCCAAAGATGAAGGCCAGGGGGCCCACACCCTGCTCACGAGGGTGGGGGGCGTGCCCCTCCCCCCTGGGCGCGCCCCCTACCTCGTGGGCCCCCTGGTGGCTCTCCGACACCCATCTTCTCCTATATGAAGTCTTTCGATGAGAAATAAATCAGAAGCAACCTTTCGGGACGAGACTCCGCCGCCACGAGGCGGAACCTTGGTGAAACCAATCTAGGGCTCCACCGGAGCTGTTCTGCCGGGGACACTTCCCTCCGGGAGGGGGAAATCATCACCATCGTCATCACCAACGCTCCTCTCATCGGGAGAGGGCGATCTCCATGAACATCTTCACCAGCACCATCTCATCTCCAAACCCTAGTTCATCTGTTGTATCCAATTCTTGTCTTCAAGTCCGGGATTGGTGCTAGTAGGTTGCTAGTAGTGTTGATTACTCCTTGTAGTTGATGCTAGTTGGTTTATTTGGTGGAAGATCATATGTTCAGATCCTTTATGCACATTATATCCCCTCTGATTATGAACATGAATATGCTTTGTGAGTAGTTACGTTTGTTCCTGAGGACAAGGGAGAAGTCTTGCTATTAGTAGTCATGTGAATTTGGTATTCGTTCGATATTTTGATAAGATGTATGTTGTCTAACCTCTAGTGGTGTTATGTGAACGTCGACTACATAACACTTCACCATTATTTGTGCCTAGAGGAAGGCATTGGTAAGTAATAAGTAGATGATGGGTTGCTAGAGTGACAGAAGCTTAAACCCTAGTTTATGCGTTGCTTCGTAAGGGGCTGATTTGGATCCATATGTTTCATGCTATGGTTAGGTTTACCTTAATACTTTTGTTGTAGCTACGGATGCTTGCAATAGAGGTTAATCATAAGTGGGATGCTTGTCCAAGTAAGGGCAGTACCCAAGCACTGTTCCACACACATATCAAATTATCAAAGTACCGAACGCGAACCATATAAGCGTGATGAAAACTAGCTTGACGATATTCCCATGTGTCCTCGGGAGCGTTTTTCCTATTATAAGAGTTTGTTCCGGCTTGTCCTTTGCTACAAAAAGGATTGGGACACCTTGCTGCACTTTATTTACTTTTGTTACTTGTTGCTCATTACCATTTATCTTATCACAAAACTATCTGTTGCCACTTATTTCAGTACTTGCAGAGAATACCTTGCTGAAAACTGCTTATCATTTCCTTCTGCTCCTCGTTGGGTTCGACACTCTTACTTATCGAAAGGACTACGATAGATCCCCTATACTTGTGGGTCATCAGAGGACATCCACTTGTTGTTTTGATTGATTGGTTTCATTTTTTTGCCAAGTGGATGGACAAGAATGCCTAACAACCTTCTCTAGCTATCTATGCTTTTCTCGTCTCAAACTCTATTCATGCTACATCACAAAATTTGATCAAGTCAGATTTGAACCACTCTGTGTGAGGAGCACTCGGAGTCCCCGATTCGTCGTAGACTTAAACTTCCAAAACTTCTTTGTGCATTTCGGTCTGACCGATTCCTCCTTTTCGGTCATACCGAGATCACTAAGTCGATCTAGGTTTTCAATCTCGGTGCAACTGATTTGCACTTTTCGGTCACACCGAGTTCTTTAGAATCTGCATATACAAGATGCATCTCGGTGCCACCGAGTTGTTCCACTCGGTCACACCGACAGGGTTGGGCTATATATACTCACAGGCAAAAATTTGGAAACTTTCTCCAAACCCCTTCGCCCGCGCATAGCTCGCTCTGCCTCCAGGGTCTCCGGATCGTCCTCCTCATCGCCAGCCGCCTCCAGTCGCTGGTCTCCGCCGCCGTCAATGGAATTCACCCCCGCCATTGCCTCCGTAGCGAGTTCATCGCCAAGCTAGGGTATGGACTCGATCACGGTGCTATCCCTGTCCGATTTCTAGCACAGTGTGTTCATCATGATTCTTGCCACGTTTGAAACGATTCTATCCAGTCAAAAAAATCCATAGTTTAGTAGTGAATTGAAAATTTAGGGTTAGGTTTCCGCCGAAACCATCTCGGACCCACCGAGTTGCAGAACTCGGTTCCACCGATTCGGCTAAGGCCATTGCACAAGTGATTCTCGGTCTAACCGAGAATTGCAAATCGGTGTGACCGAGTTCAGGACTTTGTGAAACCCTAGCAGTCTCGGTGCCACCGAACTATGACTCAGTCTGACCGAGTTCCCTAGTTTAGGTTCCAAAAGCTGTTTCGGTATCACCGAGTTTGCAAATCGGTTGATCCGAAATGCTTTCTGTGGAAAACTAAAACTAAGTTTTTGACTCATTCTTTTGCAAAAACTCTGTATTTTGTGATGCTCATCCACTCTATCTCATCTACATCTATTCACAGGGTCAGCAGTCAGTGTTGGCAACATGTCTGATCAAAGTGACAGCCAGAACAGAGAAGAGGAGCAGGTTCAGATGAGTGAGGGCACTAGTCCCTCTAGTACCTCTGATGAGGGCAGCAGGAGCACCCCAAGCAACTTACCTAAAGCTGCAACCAGAACCAGAAAGAAGAAAACCTCAGAATCTGAGGATGAAGACTATGTGGCAAAAGAGGATGAGGCCACTTCCATGAAGAAAGTGCTCAAAAAGGAGTATGGCACAGCTGCATCCATTAAGCCTGGCATGAAGATAAAAGTGCCTGCAAAGAGAACTTCCACGTCTAAAGCCAGAGCCTCTACTCAAGTACCTTTGGAATCTCAACCCAAAGAGGCTGTTGCAGAAGGGAGGAAATGGAAGGGAAGGGTCAAGAAGACCATGGCCAGAGTTGTTGGAAAGCCTTCCATGATGGAAGAGGAAGAGGGAGAAGAGGTTGCTGCACCAGCACCCAAGGCTCAGAAGCTTATGGGTGATGCTATTAGGTCAGGGGCTACATCTTCAAAGCCCAAAGAAGCACCCAAAGATGCCTCCAAACCAAAGACTGCACCAAAGAGGAATACCAGGAACATATCTGCTGGTGAGAAGAACAAGGCCCTAGTGCTTGAAACTGTTGCTGAAGAAGAAGAAGATGAAGAGCTTGTTTTGAGAAAGTTGACGCCAAAGATTCCAGACCACAATGATGCTCATCGTATGGCTGAGAACATGAAGCTGAGGAAGGATGCAGGACTTAGACAGTGGAGGTTGTCTGATCCCTATGCTATCAGGAGAAGGACTGCTGTTGACTACAGGTTCCATACTAAGGAACAACAGGATTTCTATGAGACAATATTGTTAGACAAGAAGCCTATAGTTTGTGACATGAGGTGGGTGGACTGGACCTACATGAAGGAAAATGATGAACACTATCCTGGAGTGTATGACAGTTTCAGTGCTTGTGGAGTTGCAGACTTTGTTGGGCAGAAGCTCACAAAGTGGAATGATGAGCTCATAATGCAATTCTACTCCACAACACACTTTTATCCAGATGGCAGGATAGTATGGATGTCTGAAGGTACAAGGTACCAATCAATTATTGAGGAATGGGCAAATCTGATCAATGCACCTAAGGAGAAGGAAGATGACTTGGATGTATATGCCAAGAAGAAGATGGATCACAACACTATGGCACATATGTACAAAGAGATCCCAGATGCTGCAGTTGAGTCACATAAGTTTGGATCTGTACACTATCTTCTGCCAGGACTGCCAACCATCAACTGGATCCTCAGGCACACTCTCTTGCCCAAGTCAGGTGACCACAACATGATCAGAGGCCATGCAATAAACTTGCTACACTTATTTGATGTGCCACAGAAGTTCAAGGTCATGAGCCTCATTGTTGAGACTATCAAGAGGACAGCAGCTGACCAGAAAAGAAGTTGTGGGTATGCCCCACAGATCCAAGAGCTGATAAACTCCAAGATGGGCACAGGCACATACTTGCTGGACAAGGAACATTTCCCTATCTATCCAGACTTTGAGGATAACCAAGTGGTTATGAATGAAGATGAGCCATCTTCTGTGCATGCTCAAGCCAAGAAGGAGAAGGCAAGTACAGAGAAGGCTACCAAGATGCCAACAATGGAAGAGGCATCTCAGTACTTTCTGAAGAGAAAACAGGATCAACTAGGCTACTTGATTGCATCCACTCTGAGGATTGAGAAGGGGCTGGCCACCTTAACTCAACACCAGGAGAGCCTGGAAAGGATCATGGAGCAGAAGTTCTAAAACTTGGATGTGAAGGTAACTGAGATCCAGTCTATTGTTGAGCAGCTTTTGGATGATATGCAGGAGAGGCAGGGCAAGACAACCACTGATGCATTTGCCAGAGTGCCTAGAGCTCAGAGATCAGCTGCAGTGCCAGTGACAGACACCAGAGCCACTTCATATGCACCAGCTACAGCTCCTACAGCTCTAGTGCAACCAGCTTCAGCACCCACACCTCCAGCTCCATCCACATCTGCTAAAGTCTTCGTCCAAGGAGCCATCTCTACACCACCACCTGAAGATCAAGACTGAGAGTCGATCTAGTGCTATGCATTTTCTATGAACTTTTTGGTAACTTGTTGCCAAAGGGGGAGAGAAATGTATAGATCATAGGCTTCGAGAGAGAGTGTTGTTTTTTACTCTCTTGCTTTGGTGGTTGAACTTTATTTGCTAGTTTGAGATACTCTATGTCTGTGTGATACTTGGATGATCAAGTGTTTGATCATATGCTACATTTATGCTTGTTGGATGACATTATCTCATTTATCTCTATATGATCATTCACTTTCCTTGGTGATGAGTGCATGTATTCACTTATTATCATTTTGAGCGCCCCTCCAAGATATAATTACATGGAAGAGTTACCCATGAACCTAACTCCTTGTGCATTTGCAGTCCAAAGCAAATCTTAAACTATGCACAAATTTAGGGGGAGCTCTTGATTATCACATAATTCTCAAAGCGACTATATTTTTCACTCTTATTATCATTTGTCGAAGCTTTGATCTATATGTTGTCATCAATTACCAAAAAGGGGGAGATTGAAAGTGCAACTATCCCTAGGTGGTTTTGGTAATTCCTAACAACATATAGCTCATTGAGCTAACATCATTCCAGGATGAATATTTCAGGAAAAGCTCAATGAATGGCATGGCATGGATGAGAAAAGTGGACCCCTCAAAATGCTAAGGATAAAAGGATTGGCTCAAGCTCAAAAGCTCAAGACTCTACATTTTATATTTTAGTGATCCAAGATCACATTGAGTCTATAGGAAAAGCCAATACTATCAAGGAGGGATGAGGTGTTGCTTAATGAGTTTCTTGCTCCACAAAGGCTTAGTGATATGCTCCAAAACCCTCAACTACTTTCTCATATCCACATATGACCTAAACCAAAAGTCAAACTCGGCCCCACCGATTCTTTCTACCCGGCGCCACCGAGTTCAGATGTCATAGCCACTGCCACAAACCCTAGGCAAATCGGTCTCGCTGATAGGGATCTCGGTCTCACCTAGATGGGGTTGTAATCTCTCTGTTTCCCTTTGTAACATTTCGGTACCACCGAGATGAGCGATCGGTCCCACCGAGATTGCAATGTAAACTCCCTGTTTCCTTTTTGTAACATTTCGGTCCCACCGAAATGAGCGAACCGGTCCCACCGAGTTTACCTGACCAACTCTCTGGATAGCTTATTACCAAAATCGGTCTCACCGAGTTTGTGTAATCGGTCACACCGAGATTACGTTATGCCCTAACCCTAACCATATCGGTCCTACCGAGTTGCATGTCGGTCCCATCGAAAATCCTAACGGTCACTAGATTTGCTAAATTAGTCTGACCGAGTTTACCAATTAGGTCCCACCGAGTTTGGCAAGTTGTGTGTAACGGTTAGATTTTGTGTGGAGGCTGTAATACCCCTCCACCTCCTCTTCATTCGTGGATAGAGCCATCAGAACAAACCTACACTTCCAACTTGTTGTTTCTGAGAAGGAACCACCTACTCAGGTGTTGAGGCCAAGATATTCCATTCCTACCATATGAATCTTGATCTCTAGCCTTTCCCAAGTTGCTTTCCACTCAAATCATCTTTCCACCAAATCCAAATCCTGTGAGAGAGAGAGTTGAGTGTTGGGGAGACTATCATTTGAAGCACAAGAGCAAGGATTTCATCATCAACACACCATTTGTTCCTTCTTGGACAGTGGTGTCTCCTAGAATGGCTAGGTGTCACTTGGGAGCCTCCGACAAGATTGTGGAGTTGAACCAAGGAGTTTGTAAGGGCAAGGAGATCGCCTACTTCGTGAAGATCTACCACTAGTGAGGCAAGTCCTTCGTGGGCGACGGCCATGGTGGGATAGACAAGGTTGCTTCTTCATGGACCCTTCGTGGGTGGAGCCCTCCATGGACTCGTGCAACCGTTACCCTTCGTGGGTTGAAGTCTCCATCAACGTGGATGTACGATAGCACCACCTATCGGAACCATGGCTCAAAAATCACCGTGTCTCCAAATTGCGCTTGAATTCTCCAAACCCTTCCCTTTATATTCTTGAGATTTGCATGCTTTACTTTCCGCTGCTCATATACTCTTTGCATGCTTGCTTGAATTGTGTTAAGATTGCTTGACTTGTGCTAAGATAGCTAAAAACTGCCAAAGACTAAAATTGGGAAAAGGACAAGCTTTTATTTGGTTAAGTAGTCTAATCACCCCCCCTCTAGACATACTTTCGATCCTACACTTAGGTCAAGACTTGGGCTTCTTCCCGGGAGAGGCAACTTGCTTGCCATTCTTCTTGAAGTTCCCCTTCTACCCTTTGCCCTTTTTCTTGAAACTACTGGTCTTGTTAACCATCAACACTTGATGCTCCTTCTTGATTTCTATCTCCACAGCTTTGAGCATTGCGAAGAGCTCGGGAATAGTTTTCTCCATCCCTTGCATATTATAGTTCATAATGAAGCCTTTATAGCTTGGTGGGGGTGATTGAAGAACTCTGTCAATAACACTATCATCCGGAAGATTAACTCCCAGCTGAGTCAAGTGGTTATGGTACCTAGACATTCTGAGTATGTGTTCACTGACAGAACTATTCTCCTCCATCTTGCAGCTATAGAACTTGTTGGATACTTCATATCTCTCAACTCGGGCATTTGCTTGAAATATTAACTTCAACTCCCGGAACATCTCATATGCTGCATGACGTTCAAAACGTCTTTGAAGTCATGATTCTAAGTCGTAGAGCATGGCACAGTGAACTATCGAGTAGTCATCAACACGCGACTGCCAGGCATTCACAACGTCCGCAGTTGCTGGAGGGGGTGTACACCTAGTGGTGCATCAAGGACATAATTCTTCAACGCAGCAATGAGGATAATCCTCAAGGTACGGACCTAGTCCGTGTAGTTGCTGTCATCATCTTTCAACTTAGCTTTCTCTAGGAACGCACTAAAATTCAAAGGAAATGTAGCACGGGCCATTGATCTACAACATAGATATGCAAAAACTATCAGGACTAAGTTCATGATAAATTAAAGTTCAGTTAATCATATTACTAAAGAACTCTCACTTAGATAGACATCCCTTGAGTCATCTAAATGATCACGTGATCCAAATCAACTAAACCATGTCGGATCATCACGTGAGATGGAGTAGTTTTCAATGGTGAACATCTCTATGTTGATCATATCTACTATATGATTCACGTTCGACCTTTCGGTCTCAGTGTTCCAAGGCCATGTGTGCATATGCTAGGATCGTCAAGTTTAACCCGAGTATTCCACATGTGCAAAACTGTCTTGCACCCGTTGTATGTGAAAGTAGAGCTTATCACACCCGATCATCACGTGGTGTCTCGGCATGACGAACTGTCGCAATGGCGCATACTCAGGGAGAACACTTATACCTTGAAATTTTAGTAAGGGGTCATCTTATAATGCAACCGCCGTACTAAGCAAAATGAGATGCATAAAAGATAAACATCACATGCAATCAATATATGTGACATGATATGGCCATCGTCATCTTGTGCCTTTGACCTCCATCTCCAAAGCACCGTCATGATCTCCATCGCCACCGGCTTGACACCTTGATCTCCATCGTTGCGTCGTGGTCGTCTCGCCAACTATTGCTTCTACAACTATCGCTAACGCATAGTGATAAAGTAAAGCAATTACATGGCATGCGCATCTCATACAATAAAGTGACAACCATAAGGCTCCTTCCAGTTGCCGATAACTTTTGCAAAACATGATCATCTCATACAACAACGTATATCACATCATATCTTGACCATATCACATCACAACATGCCCTGCAAAAACAAGTTAGACATCCTCTACTTTGTTGTTGCAAGTTTTACGTGGTTGCTACGAGCTTCTAGAAAGAACCGTTCTTACCTATGCATCAAAACCACAACGATTTTCCGTCAAGTGTGTTGTTTTAACCTTCAACAAGGACTGGCTATAGTAAAATTTGATTCAACTAAAGTTGGAGAAACAGACACCCGCCAGCCACCTATGTGCGAAAGCACGTCGGTAGAACCGGTCTCATGAACGTGGTCATGTAATGTTGGTTTGGGCCGCTTCATCCTACAATACCGTCGAATCAAAATAAGACGTTGGTGGTAAGCAATATGACTATTATCGCCCACAACTCTTTGTGTTCTACTCGTGCATATCATCTACGCATAGACCTGACTCTGATACCACTATTGGGAACATAGCACGCAATTTCAAAAAAATACCTACGATCACGCAAGATCATCGAGGAGATGCATAGCAACGAGAGGGGGAGAGTGTGTCCACGTACCCTCGTAGACCGAAGCGGAAGCATTATGTTAACGCAGTTGATGTAGTCGAACATCTTCACGATCCAACCGATCTAGTACCAAACGTACGACACCTCCGAGTTCAGCACACGTTCAGCTCGATGACGTCCCTCGAACTCTTGATCCAGTAGAGGGTCAAGGGAGAGTTTCGTCAGCACGACGACGTGGTGACGGTGATAGTGATGTGATCCCCGCAGGGCTTCGCCTAAGCACTACGACGCTATGACCGGAGGAGTAAACTGTGTAGGGGGCACCGCACACGGCTAAGAGAATAACTGTTGTGCTTTGGGGTGGCCCCCTGCCCCCATATATAAAGGAGGGGAGGAGGAGGCCGGCCACCAAGGTGGCGCGCCAAGGGGGGGAGTCCTACTAGGACTCCACTCCTAGTAGGATTCCCCCCTCTTTTCCTTTCTCATCGGAGGGAAAAGGGAAGGAGAGGGGGAGGGAGAGGGAAAGAGGAAAGGCGGCCGCACCCCCTTCCCCCTTGTCCAATTAGGACTCCCTTGGGGGGTGCGTGCCACCCTGCAGGCTTCCCTCTCTTTCTCCCCTATGGCCCATGAAGGCCCATTACTTCCCTGGGGTGTTCCGGTAACCTCTCGATACTCCGGAAAAATACCCGAACCACTCGAAACCATTCCGATGTCCGAATACAATATTCCAATATATCAATCTTTACCTCTCGACAATTTTGAGACTCCTCGTCATGTCTGTGATCTTATCCGGGACTCCGAACAAACTTCGGTCACCAAAACACATAACTCATAATACAAATCGTCATCGAGCATTAAGTGTGCGGACCCTACGGGTTCGATAACTATGTAGACATGACGGAGACACCTCTCCAGTCAATAACCAGTAGCGGAACCTGGATGCTCATATTGTCTCCTACATATTCTATGAAGATCTTTATCGGTCGAACCGTTATGACAACATACATTATTCCCTTTGTCATCGGTATGTTACCTGCCCGAGATTCGATCGTCAGTATCCACATACCTAGTTCAATCTCGTTACCGGAAAGTCTCTTTACTCATTCCGTAATGCATCATCCTGTAACTAACTAATTAGTCACATTGCTTGCAAGGCTTATTATGATGTGCGTTACCGAGAGGGCCCAGAGATACCTCTTCGATACTCAGAGTGACAAATCCTAATCTCGATCTATGCCAACCCAACAAAACACCTTCGGAGATACCTGTAGAGCATCTTTATAATCCCCCTTTTACGTTGTGACGTTTGATAGCACACAAGGTATTCCTCCGATATTCAGGAGTTGCATAATCTCATAGTCAAAGGAATATGTATAAGTCCTGAAAAAAGCAATAGCAAATAAAACTTAACGATCATTATGCTAAGCTAACGAATGGGTCTTGTCCATCACATTATTCTCCTAATGATGTGATCCCATTCATCAAATGACAACACATGTCTATGGTTAGGAAACTTAACCATCTTTGATTAACGAGCTAGTATAGTAGAGGCTTTACTACAGACACTTTATTGTCTATGTATCCTCACATGTATCAAGTTTCCGGTTAATACAATTCTAGCATGAATAATAGATATTTATCATGATATAAGGAAATATAAATAACAACTTTATTATTGCCTCTAGGGCATATTTCCTTCAGTGCCAATGTCTGTCGACCTTGCACTTCACGTTCAGCTTTGCAAGCAAGATGGAATAAATGAGTGATATTATTATACTCCTTATACTCTAGAATGGTCTGAATCTCTCTATTTAATCCAACCATAAAATGTGCAAGCATAGCTTCATTATCCTCAACAATACCACATCTAATCATGCGAGTTTGTAGTTTCTGATAATATTCCTCTACTGAATTTTTCCCTTGTCCTAAACGCTGAAATTTTGGGAGTAATTCACGTTGATAATACGGTGGAACCCAATGAGTACGCATAACAATTTTCAAAGCAGCCCAAGTAGCTGGAATTGGATATAATCTGCAATGTTCAACCCACCAAACAGATGCAAAACTAGTGAATGCACTGATGAAGTCATGTACCTAGGGTAGGGTCATGAACCTGTCCAAGGTACCCTCCCAAGGGCATCTTTAGAAGAAACTCCCTTCCAGTCGACCTCCAAGGATTCCACTCGACGGACTTGAAGACACTCGACCATGAAGATTCACTCGACCACCAGGAGTCCAAGAGCCACTCTGTATCCAAATGGTCTGTAATTAAGTAGTCTTTATGGCCACGATGACACTTTATGTAAGGCGTTACCTGTAACGCCAGGCCTTAATGTACTTTAAACCCTCAGCTACATGGGCTGGTTGGGTCCTGGCAGACACTATATAAGCCACCCTCCTCCACTGGCAGAAGGGTTCGCACCCCTGTAACTCATACGCTTATAATCCAGTCGACCACCTCCGGGCTCCGAGACGTAGGGCTGTTACTTCCTCCGAGAAGGGCCTGAAATCATAAATCCCTTGCATATACAACTACTCCATAGCTAAGATCTTGCCTCTCCATACCTACCCCCCATTCTACTGTCAGTCTTAGTACCACGACAGTTGGCGCCCACTGTGGGGCAGGTGTCTTAGCGACTTATTGGAGAAGTTGCAATTGTTCCGATCGCCTTCATCATGGTTTCTGGCAGAGTTCTGGTCGAGGGCCGCGAGATCTGTCTCGGCGCGGTCACGTTCGTCACCGACGACTCCGCTTGGCTCCAGGAGGCTCCACTCGAGATCGACGCGCTTCCTGTCCGCGGGGCGACGCACTTTCGTACATGTGTCCGCGGCGTCCTGCTGCGGCAACCGTCGGCTCCGTATTGGTCGACTCCTGTGTCGTCCTCCCTCCCTGTCTCCAGCCAGCGCAAGCGCTCTGGTCGGTCGAGGCTTCAGCGGTGGGTGAGACACGCAGGGTTTCGCCAATCGCCACCACCTGTCGCGGCAATCGAGCCCGACGAATCTCTCTATGGCCTGTTCGATCTGTCGACTGGCTCTGTAGAGACTGCATCCGAGTGTGACAGCAGTGATCCAGCGGCGGAGGTCCTGATGGTCAATGGGCCTCATAGTTCTCCCGGCTTCCCCCGCACTAACGGGGCGGACGGCAGAGGCAACCCCACTCAAGTCCACGAGGAATATCAACCCGAGCCACTCACTTCTCTGCAAAGGGAAGACCTTCGCCGCCAGAATGTGGATGCTCTGCATACTCCCATCGTAGGAGAAACCCCCGAGGCTCGCGCCTTGGAGGATGCGCGTTTGGCCAACTTGGCTGAGCGCACTCGATTGGAGAACCTCCAGTGAGCACTCGACGAACGCGCGCGGCAACGAGTACCCGACTCCAGTCGACGTCAACTCTTTCCGCAACCAACTCAGGTATATCAAACCCCGATTCAGAATCTAGCAGCTGCAGCCCGTATAGCAAAGTCAATTCAGCCCTCTCAGTCGAAGGCTGGCAGAGGCTTGATGCAGATCCGAGATTTGCTCCGGGCAGCAGGAGATCAGAATTCAGCTGTGTCACAGTCAGGCAATAGGATTCACAGTTGATCCGTCGCTGCGAATACAGTCCAGTCGGCTCATAGCCCGAGATCGCCTCCGCGGCGTGAGGGACATGGAGGTCGACGTGATCAGTATGATGACCGATTCGATCGCGATGATCGGTGTCGAGTGCCCACTCCTCCCCCAAGGGGTGGGTCTTACACCCTCGGCAAGAAGATGACAAAGGCCAAGACAAGTGTTGGGCGAAGAGCTCCGGTCGACCCCAGGGAACCAGGCTTTGACGCGAGATCCATTATCGTGCAAGGTTTGGTCGACCGGAACAAAGCTCATCGAGAAGGCCATGACAGAGATGCGCCCACCAGCAGCTGAGTCCATGTTTCAGGACCAGAATGTTTCACCAGAGCCATCAGGGCCGCGGTAATCTCTCCCAACTTCAGGTTGGCGACTGGGGTGAGTAAGTTCACTGGTGAGTCCAAGCCCGATACTTGGCTTGAGGACTACCGAGTGGCTGTGCAGATTGGCGGTGGCAATGATGAGGTGGCCATGAAACATCTACCACTCATGTTGAAGGGTTCGGCCAGGGCCTGGTTGAATCAGTTGGCTACTAGCAGCATTTATACTTGGGAAGACCTTGCCCGAGTTTTCATCAGGACATTTGAGGGAACTTGCAAGCGACCAACAAGACTGACAGAGTTGCAGGTCTGTGTGCAAAAGTCGAATGAGACCCTGAGGGATTACATCCAGAGATGGATCACATTGCATCATACAGTGGAGAACGTATCTGATCATCAAGCAGTCTGTGCCTTCAAGGAAGGCGTGAAGAACCGAGAGTTAAGTTTAAAGTTTGGTCGGACCGGAGATATGACCCTGAGTCGAATGATGGAGATTGCCACCAAATACGCCAATGGTGAAGAAGAGGATCGACTCCGGAGTGGCAAGTACAAGCCAAGTCAGTCGGAAAAAGGAAACTCCAGTCGGAAGCAGAAGCGGAAAGCCGAGCCAGCTTCTCCTGGAGAAGCCCTGGCCGTGACTCAGGGCAAGTTCAAAGGGAAGCCCAAAGGATCCTGGAACCCTAAGAAGGTGAAGGACAAGGAAGGAAACGACGTGATGGATCTGCCATGTCACATCCACACGAAGAAAGACAAAGAGGGTAACTTCATTTACCCAAAACATACCACTCGCCAGTGCCGGCTCTTAATCCAGCAGTTTCAAGGAAAACATTCCAAGGATAAGGAGAGGGAGTCAGACAAGGCAGTGGACAAAGAGGACAGTGACGAAGGGTACCCCCATGTCAATTCCACCCTGATGATTTTTGCTGATGTGGAGAGCAAAAGTCGATTGAAAGTTATCAACCGTGAGGTAAATATGGTCGCTCCGGCGACACCAAGCTATCTGAAATGGTCTCAGACTGCCATTACATTCGACCAGTCTGATCATCCGACACACATAGCCACCCCTGGGAGGCAAGCTTTGGTGGTCGACCCAGTCATCGAAGGCACTCGACTGACTAAGGTTCTGATGGATGGTGGCAGTGGACTGAATATATTGTATGCGGAGACGCTAAAGGGAATGGGCATTCCAATGTCCAGACTCAGTTCCAGCAACATGAGTTTTCATGGAGTCATTCCTGGAAAGAAGGCTGAGTCACTCAGCCAAATAGCTCTAGATGTGGTTTTCGGCGATTCGAAGCATTTCCGCAAAGAGAAGCTGACATTTGAAGGCTATTTTGGGCAGGCCAGCTTATGCACGGTTCGGCGTAAGAAGGCTGAGTCACTCGGCCAAATAGCTGACATTCGTGGATTTCCAAATCGCCTATCACGCTACTCGGGTCTGCATTTTTCTGATACTCTTCCAGCTCCACCACTGTTATCTGAGCATCGGCGATCTTTGAGCCCTTCTGAAAGCGCTATGGAAATCCATGAATGTCAGCTATTTGGCCGAGTGACTCAGCCTTCTATTTCCAAAGCGCTTATCACGCTATTTTGGGCAGGCCAGCTTATGCACGGTTCATGGCTCGACCATGTTACGTATACCTTAAACTGAAGATGCCTGGCCCCAAGGGTGTGATCACCATCACTGGCAATCGGAAAAAGCGTAAGAGTGCTTTAAGGGCTCAAAGATCGCCGATGCTCGAGATAATGATGGTGGAGCCGAAGAGTATCGAAAAATGCGACCAGTGATTTATTGCGGGCCTAGAAGCCCGCCACGAGTCGATGTTCCAGTGCCTAGTGAGACGAAACCCATTCACATTCACCCGACCGACCCCAAGGCTGCTCCGACTCATATTTCCACAACACTCGACTCTAAATAGGAAGAAGCGCCATCCAGCTTCCTCCGTGAGAACGGGACATCTTCCCATGGAAGCTCACGACATGCCGGTGTTCCTGTGGGGCTGGCTGAGCATCGTCTACGAGTCGACCCAAAAGAAAAACCTGTCAAAGAACATCTTCGATGGTCCGCCGTCCAGAAGAGAAAGGCCATTGGCGAGGAGGTGGCTTGGCTCCTGGCAGCAGAGTTTATCCGAGAGGTTTACCACTCCTAGTGGCTCGCCAATGTTGTCATGGTCCCCAGGAAGGACAAGTCACTTCGCATGTGCATCGATTTCAAACATATCAATCGAGCCTGCCCGAAATATCATTTTCCTCTCCCTCGCATCGACCAAATTGTCGACTCGACTGCGGGATGTGAGAGGTTGTCTTTTTTAGACGCCTATTCAGGGTACCATCAGATCCGTCTGTATGGACCCGACGAGATCAAAACAACTTTCATCACTCCATTCGGGTGCTTCTAATATGTCACCATGCCATTCGGCCTCAAGAATGCCGGAGCCACATTTATGAGGATGATTCAGAAGTGTTTACTCACTCAAATCAGTCGGAACATGGAAGCGTACATGGATGATATTGTGGTCAAGTCACGGAAGGGTTCCGACCTGCTGACTGACCTCGCTAAAACATTTGCCAACCTCAGGAGATATGATATCAAGCTGAATCCATCAAAGTGCACATTCGAGTTCCCGTGGAAAGTTACTCGGTTTTCGCTTCCAACGAGGAATTGACGCTAACCCGAAAAAAGTTGGCACTATACTCAATGAAACGCCTCACAGTGCACGATGTCCGAAGCTTATCGGATGCTTGGCGCGTTAAGTCGATTCATCTCTCGCCTCGTGAAAAGGCATTGCCTCTTTACCGATCGATGAAGAAGTCGACAAGTTCGAGTAGACTCCGAAGTCGATGCAGCATTTGCCGAGCTAAAAGCTCGCTATCCACCCATCCGGTGCTTGCTGCTCCGATCAGCAAAGAGCTCTCACATTTTACATTGCAGCCACAGGACAAGTCGTCAAGATAAAGATTTTATGGTCGAAAGGGAAGAAGAAGGGAAAGCCTTCAAAGTTTAGCGCCCAGTATATTATCTTTCCAAAGTGTTGACCCCATCGAAGCAAAGATACCCTCATTACCAAAAGCTCGTGTATGGGATCTACATGACCACGAAGAAGGTTGCTCATTATTTCTCTGATCATTCCATTACAGTCATCACCGACGCCCCACTGTTAGAGATTCTGCACAACAGAGATGCAACTGGTCGAGTGGCGAAATGGGCGATTGAACTCCTTCCCCTTGATATCAAGTTTGAGGCAAAGAAAGCCATTAAGTCCCAAGCAATAGCAGATTTCCTTGCCCAGTGGATTGAACAACAGCAGCCGACTCAAGTTCACTCGGAGCATTGGACCATGTTCTTTGATGGCTCTAAGATGTTAAATGGTTCTTGCTGGGGTAGTATTGGTTTCCCCCCGAGGAGATAAGCTCAGATATGTGCTCCAGATCCACTTTGATTCCTCCAATAATGAAGCAGAATACGAGGCACTTTTGTATGGGTTGCGCATGGCCATTTCACTCGGCGTCTGTCGCCTTATGGTTTATGGCGACTCAGATTTGGTGGTTAATCGGGTGATGAAAGAGTGGGACGTTAGAAGCCCAGCCATGACTGGATACTGCAATGCAGTGAGAAAGCTTGAAAAGAAATTTGAAGGGTTAGAGCTCCATCATATACCCCGACTGAAGAATCAAGCGGCTGATGATTTGGCGAAGATAGGTTCCAAGAGAGAAGCCATCCCAAAGGATTTGTTCTTGGAGCATATCTATACTCCATCGCTTAAAGAAGATCCTTTTACCAAGAAGCTCCGCAGCCTAAAAGTGTCACAGATCCGATCAAGTTGAAGTCCCAAAGAAGGGTCGACCTGATCATGGAAGCATTGGTGATCACTCCCGATTGACAAAGGCCGTGCACATCGTGTATATCTTAAGGAAAGAGCTCCCAGAGGATGAAGAAGAGGCTCGACAAATCGTCCGCCGATCTAAGGCCTTTACCGTGATAAGGGGACAGTTGTACAGAGAAAGTGCGACTGGAGTTGGTCGGAAATGTATAACGCCAGAAGAAGGTCGGATAATCCTTGACGATATCCACTCGGGGACCTGTGGCCATCATGCATCCTCTCGGACCATTGTGGCCAAAGCATACCGAGCGGGATTTTACTGGCCAAGAGCGAATGAAATGGCAAAGGAGATAGTCGACAAGTGTGAAGGATGTCAATTTTAATCCAATATGTGACACAAGCCCGCCTCAGCCTTAAAGACCATTCCACTCGTCTGGCCTTTCGCTGTATGGGGATTGGATATGGTTGGACATCCGAGAATAGGCAGAAGCGGCTTCAGCCATGTGCTGGTAGCAGTCGACAAGTTCACCAAGTGGATTGAGGCTAAACCCATCAAGAATCTTGATGCCGGCACTGCTGTCAGCTTCATCAGGGAGTTGATATTCAGATATGGAGTTCCACACAGCATCATCACTGACAATGGGTCAAACTTCGATTCCGAGGAATTCAGAGCCTTCTGCACATCTCAGGGCACACGAGTCGACTATGCTTCAGTCGCTCACCCTCAGTCGAATGGACAGGCAGAACGAGCAAATGGCTTAATTCTCAAAGGGTTGAAACCCCGATTGATGCGCGATCTCAAGCATGCAGCTGGTCCATGGGTCGACGAACTTTCGTCAGTACTTTGGGGACTAAGGACCACTCCTAACCGGTCGACTGGGAGAACTCCATTCTTCTTGGTCTACGGAGCTAAAGCAGTCTTGCCGAGTGACCTGCTTCACAACGCACTCCGAGTTGAACTCTACACCGAAGCTAAAGCAGAGCAAGCCTGGCAGGACGCAGTCGACCTTCTAGAAGAAGAAAGGGAGATGGCCTTGATCCGATCGACCATTTATCAGCAGGACTTGCGTCGCTTCCATGCAAAAAACGTGAAGAGTCGAGCCTTCCAGGAAGGAGATTTGGTTCTCCGAGTGGATCAGCAGAAGCCACACAAGCTTGCTCCTACTTGGGAAGGTCCCTTCATCGTCACCAAGGTTCTCCACAACGGAGCATACCGTCTTTACAATGTCGAGCACCAGATCGACGAGCCCCGAGCTTGGAACGCGGAGCTGCTCCGCCCCTTTTACACTTAAGTATGCACTCGGAAATGTAATAAAAGTACTTCTGTAGTTCATTTTTCAAAAGACAATAGTGTTATGATTTTCCCAGTGATTGTTGTTACTATTGTTCACATAAAGGTCCCCCCAGTGGGTGGCTTAGCTGCGAATCCGTTTCGCCTAAGTTTGTAAAAATCCTACCGAGTGGTGAGCCAGCCTTACACTCGGAGGCTTAGCTGCGAATCCGTTTCACCTAAGTTCAACAAAATCCTACCAAGTGGTGAGCCCGTCTCCCACTCGGGGGCTTAGCTGCAGTCTAAGTACTCGCCTAAGTTCAATCAAATCCTACCGAGTGGTGAGCTAGCCTCCCTCTCGGAGGCTTAGCTGCAGTCCAGGTACTCGCCCAAGTTCAAACGAAATCCTGCCGAGTGGTGAGCCAGCCTCCCACTCGGGGGGCTTAGCTGTAGCATAGCGCTTGCCTAAGCACAAGTATAACGTGCACTCCACAAGGAGGACGAGGTGCAGGTCGACTCCTACCCTCTCCTTCCGAGTTACACCGCGAATACAACGTGCGACCTGCAAGGAAGACGAGGTGTAGGTCGATTGATACCTTCATCTTCAGAGGTACGCCACAGAAATCCTACCGAGTGGAGAGCAGACCTCCCACTCGGAGGCTTAGCTGCGGCCCAGTGCTCGCCTAAGTTTTTGAAAATCCTACCGAGTGGAGAGTAGACCTCCCACTCGGGGGCTTAGCTGCAGCCCAGTGCTCGCCTAAGTTTTTGAAAATCCTACCGAGCGGAGAGCATACCTCCCACTCGGAGGCTTAGCTGCAGCCCAGTGCTCGCGTAAGTTTTTGAAAATCCTACCGAGTGGAGAGCAGACCTCCCACTCGGAGGCTTAGCTGCAGCCTAGGGCTCGCCTAAGTTTTTGAAAATCCTACCGAGTAGAGAGCGGACCTCCCACTCGGAGGCTTAGCTGCAGCCCAGTGCTCGCCTAAGTTTTTGAAAATCCTACCGAGTGGAGAGCAGACCTCCCACTCGGGGGCTTAGCTGCAGCCCAGTGCTCACCTAAGAATGAAGAGGTACAAGTCGATTGCAATATGTGCTCCATCCTAGCCTGCGAAAGGGCATCTCAAACACCAGGGTATAGACCAAGCGAAATACGGTGTTAGTTCGAAGGCAGATGCAAACATATTCAACGTCGAATCCAAGTCCAGATAATGTCTTACGGAACCAGAAGTGCTCAGGTGCTAAGCCTGTTAAAGTTTATCGGTTACAAAAACCAGTCGACATACCGAGGCAAATTTAAAGCATCAAGCATAGATGTTTTTTACCCCTCCTGTGGAGGGGTGGAAGGCGCAACGAACTCGTCCAGGTCGATTCCATCTGCGATCCGAGTGGCAGCAGCGATGAAGGTCTCCATGAAGGATCGGAAGTCATGTTTGTTGGTATTGGCCACCTTGAGAGCTGCCAGCTTGTCCTCTCGCGCATCCTTGCAGTGAACACGGACCAGAGATAGAGCAACGTCCGCACCACACTTGGCAAAAGACTTCTTCCATTCTTGCACTCGACTTGGAACTTCATTCAGTCGAGTCATCAGAGACTCACGGTCATTCTGAAGTGTTTCTCCTGGCCAGAGTGCTGTGTCGATGCGAGAAGTTGCAACCTTCAGCCTTGCAAGATAGTCGACAACAGCAGTGATGCGAGACTCGAGTCGGAGCACATTCATGGCGGCTTCGTCCTTCACAGGAGAGTTGATGGGATCCAGGCTCGTCTCCAGTCGACCAGTCTCCTCCTAAAAGTTCTGGCAGAACTCTGTAGACACAACCCCAAAGTTAAGGCAGCAGTTTCATGGCAAGATCATAGTTAAAAAGCCTGTCTGATACTAAGGATTACCTTGGAGCATGAGGAATAGCTTCTTGGCGAGTCCTCCCAGATAAGCCTCCAGATCATTCTTCTTTCCCGCCAACTCACTGGCCTTGTCACTCAAAGCAATCTTTTCATTCTTCAGTCGACTGACCTCTTTGTTGGCCGCATCAAGAGCAGCTTTCAGATTGGTATTCTCCTCTTCAAGCTTGGTTATTGAGGCCAGCTTTTCTTCTGCGAGCTTGGTTTTCTCTAAAGCTGCTTTCTGCGCCTCAGCGAGGTCAAGATCCTTCTTCTTCAGAGAATCCCTCAGTTTATCTACAAAATCACAGTGAGATCAGACTCAGGAATGAACAAGAAAGAAAGGCAGTCGTCAAGGTTCTCACCAAACATACCTTTTGCCTCCTCCTTCGCCTTCGTGAAGTTCTCCTGGACAAGCTTCAGATCAAGTTTGAGCTGGATATGCTGTTGGGGAACGTAGTAATTTCAAAAAATTTCCTACGCACACGCAAGATCATGGTGATGTATAGCAACGAGAGGGGAGAGTGTTGTCTACGTACCCTCGTGAGACCCGGCGAAGCGATCACAACGTAGAGGAAGTAGTCGACGCTCTCCTCGCGATCCGACCGATCCCGCGCCGTTATTCTCGCGCCCCAGTTCTTGACACACGACAGCTCGATGACGCCCTCAGACTCGATCCAGCCGAGTGTCGAGGGAGAGTTCCACAAGACGACGGCGTGGGACGATCTTGATGTTCTATCGGCGCAGGGCTTCGCTTAAGCTTCACGACGATATGACCGAGGTGGAATATGGTGGAGGGGGCACCGACACGGCTAAGGAACGATCCGTAGATCAAACTTGTGTGTTCTAGGGTGCCCCCTGCCCCAGAGATATAAAGGAGGGAGGGGGAGGTGCGGCCGCCCAAGGGGCGGCGCGCCGAGGAGTCCTACTCCCACCGGAGTAGGACTCCCCCTTCCTAGTTGGAGTAGGATTGGGGAGGGGAAGAGGAAAGGGGCGCCGCCTCCTTGTCCTATTCGGACTGGGGGGAGGGGCGCGGCCACCCCCTGGCCGCCCCCTCTTCTCCCTCGAGGCCCACTAAGGCCCATTTAGTTCCCGGGGTTCCGGTAACCTCCCTACTCCGATAAATTCCGCTTTCACCCGAACCATTCCAACTCCAAATATAGACTTCCAATATATCGATCTTTATGTCTCGACCATTTCGAGACTCCTCGTCATGTCCGTGATCACATCCGGGACTCAACTTCTTCGGTACATCAAAATACATAAACTCATAATAACCGCCATCGAAACCTTAAGCGTGCATGGACCCTACGGTTCGAGAACAATGTAGACATGACCTAGAACTATTCTCGGTCAATAACCAATAGCGGACCTGGATGCCCATATTGGTTCCTACATATTCTATGAAGATCTTTATCGGTCAGACCGCATAACAACATACGTTGTTCCTTTGTCATCGGTATGTTACTTGCCCGAGATTCGATCGTCGGTATCCAATACCTAGTTCAATCTCGCTATCGCAAGTCTCTTTACTCGTTCCGTAATACATCATCTTGCAACTAACTTAGTTGTAATGCTTGCAAGGCTTAAGTGATGTGCATTACCGAGAGGGCCCAGAGATACCTCTCCGACAATCGGAGGACAAAACCTAATCTCAAATACGCCAACCCAACATCTGCCTTTGGAGACACTCGTAGTACTCCTTTATAATCACCCAGCTTACGTTGTGACGCTTTGGTAGCACCCAAAGTTTTCCTCCGTAAACGGAGTTGCATAATCTCATAGTTACAGGAACATGTATATGTCATGGATAAAAGCAGAGCAACATACTAAACGATCGTGTGCTAAGCTAATGGAATGGGTCATGTCAATCGATCATTCTACTAATGATGTGACCTTGTTAATCAAATAACAACTCCTTGTTCATGGTTAGGAAACATAACCATTTTTGATTAACAAGCTAGTCTAGTAGAGGCATACTAGTGACATCTTGTTTGTCTATGCATTCACACATGTATCATGTTTCCTGTTAATACAATTCTAGCATGAATGATAAACATTTATCATGAAATAAAGAAATAAATAATAACTTTATTATTGCCTCTAGGGCATATTTCCTTCAGCTCCCACTTGCACTAGAGTCAATAATCTAGATTACATAGTAATGATTCTAACACCCATGGAGTCTTGGTGCTGATCATGTTTTGCTCGTGGAAGAGGCTTAGTCAACGGTCTCGCAACATTCAGATCCGTATGTATCTTGCAAATCTCTATGTCTCCCACCGACTAAGTCCCGATGGAATTGAAGCGTCTCTTGATGTGCTTGGTCCTCTTGTGAAATCTGGATTCCTTTGCTAAGGCAATTGCTCCAAAGATTGTCACGAAGATTTTCATTGACCCGATGCACTAGGTATGACACCTAGATCGGATATGAACTCCTTCATCCGCACTCCTTCATTAGCTGCTTCGGCTGCTATGTACTCCGCTTCACATGTAGATCCCGCCACGACGCTTTGTTTAGAACTGCACCAACCGACAGCTCCTCCGCTTAGTGTAAATACGATCCGTCTGCGATTTAGAATCGTCCGGATCGGTGTCAAAGCTTGCATCAACGTAACTGCCATTTATGAGCTCTTTGTCACCTCAATATACGAGAAACATATCCTTAGTCCTTTTCGTATTTCAGATGTTCTTGACCGCTGTCCATGATCCACTCGATTACTTTGGTACCTCCTGCTAGGCTTATAGCAAGGCACACATCAGTCTGGTACACAAGATTGCATACATGATAGAGCCTATGGCTGAAGCATAGGAACATCTTTCATTTTCTCTCTATCTTCTGCAGTGGTCGGGCATTGAGTCTTACTCAACTTCACACCTTGTAACACGTGCAAGAACCCTTTCTTTGTTTGATCCATTTTGAACTTCTTCAAAATTTTGTCAAGGTATGTACTTTGTGAAAGTCCAATTAAGCGCCTTGATCTATCTCTATAGATCTTAATGCCCAATATGTAAGCAGCTTCACCGAGGTCTTTCATTGAAAAACTCTTATTCAAGTATCCCTTTATGCTATCCAGAATTCTATATCATTTCCGATCAGCAATATGTCATCTACATATAATATCGAAATGCTACAGAGCTCCCACTCACTTTCTTGTAAATACAAGCTTCTCCAAAAGTCTCAGATGAACCCAAATGCTTTGATCACACTATCAAAGCGCTTATTCCAACTCCGAGATGCTTGCACCAGTCCATAAATGGATCGCCGGAGCTTGCACACTTTGTTAGCTCCCTTTGGATCGATAAAACCTTCGGTTGCATCATATACAACTCTTCTTCCGTAAATCCATTCAGAATGCACTTTTACATCCATTTGCCAAATTTCATAATCATAAAATGCGGCAATCGCTAACATGATTCGGACAGACTTAAGCATCGCTACGGTGAGAAGGTCTCATCGTAGTCAATCCCTTGAACTTGTCGAAACCCTTTTGCATAAGTCGAGCTTTGTAGACAAGAATATTACCGTCGCCGTCGGTCTTCTTCTTGAAGATCCACTTGTTTTCTATTGTTTGCCTACCCTCGGCAAGTCAACCAAAGTCCATACTTTGTTTTCATACATGGATCCCATCTCGATTTCATGGCCTCAAGCCATTTTATGGAATCTGGGCTCACCATCGCTTCTTCATAGTTCGTGAGGTTCATCATGATCTAGTAGCATGATTTCCGAACAGGATTACCGCACCACTCGTGCGGATCTTACTCGTTGATCTACGAGGTTCTCAGAGTAACTTGATCTCAAGTTTCATGATCAACATCATCAACTTCCTCACTACTTGGTGTAGGTGTCTCGTAAACCGGTTTCTGCGACAAACTACTTTCAAGTAAGGAGAAGGTACAATTACCTCATCAAGTTCTACTTTCCTCCCACTCACTTCTTTCGAGAGAAACTCCTTCTCTAGAAAGGATCCATTCTTAGCAACAAATGTCTTGCCTTCGGATCTGTGATAGAAGGTATACCCAACTGCTTCCTTTGGGTATCCTATGAAGACACATTCGATTAGGGTTCGAGCTTATCGGTTGAAGCTTTTTCACATAAGCATCGCATCCCCAAACTTTAAGAAACGACAACTTTGGTTTCTTGCTAAACCATAGTTCATAAGGTGTCGCCTCAACGGATTTCGACGGTGTTCTATTCAGGTGAATGCGGCCGCCTCTAGAGCATAACCCCAAAACGATAGCGGTAAATCAGAAGAGACATCATAGATCGCACCATATCTAGTAAAGTACGACACGACGCTCGACACACCATTACGCTGTGGTGTTCCGGTGGCGTGAGTTGCTAAACTATTCCGCATTGTTTCAAATGTAGACCAAACTTGTAACTCAAATATTCACCTCCACGATCGATCGCAGAAACTTAATTTTCTTGTTACGATGATTTTCAACTTCACTCAAATTCTTTGAACTTTTCAAATGTTTCAGACTTATGTTTCATCAAGTAGATATACCCATATCTCGCTTAAGTCATCCGTGAAGGTGAGAAAATAACGATATCCGCCACGAGCCTCAACATTCATCGGACCACATACATCCGTATGTATGATTTCCAACAAATCTGTTGCTCTCTCCATAGTACCGAGAACGGGTTCTAGTCATCTTGCCCATGAGGCACGGTTCGAAGTGCCAAGTGATTCATAATCAAGTGACTCCAAAAGCCCATCAATATGGAGTTTCTTCATGCGCTTTACAATCGATATGACCTAAACGGCAAGGCACAAATAAGTTGCACTATCATTATCAACTCTGATCTTTTGGTTTCAACATTATGAATATGTGTATCACTACTATCGAGATTCATCAAAATAGACCACTCTTCAAGGGTGCATGACCATAAAAGATATTACTCATATAAATAGAACAACCATTATTCTCTCGATTTAAATGAATAACCGCCTCGCATCAAACAAGATCCAGATATAATGTTCATGCTCAACGCAGCACCAAATAACAATTATTTAGGTCTAAAACTAATCCCAAGGTAGATGTAGAGGTAGCATGCCGACCGCGATCACATCGACTTTGGAACCATTTCCCACGCCAAGATCGCCACCTCGCCCTTTGCCGTGTTCGCTAATCCGTAGTCCCTGCTTCGAGTTGCAAATATTAGCAATGTAACCAAGATCAAATACCCAGTGCTATCATGCGAGCTCTAGTAAGGTACACATCAATAACATGTATATCACATATACCTTTGTTCACCTTGCCATCCTTCTTATCCGCCAAATACTTGGGGCAGTTCCGCTTCCAAAGGACTACCGCTTGCGGTAGAGAAGCACTCAGCCAGTGCTTAGGTCCGACTTGGGTTTCTTCTCCCGAGCAAAGAACTTGCTTGCTGTTCTTCTTGAAGTTCCCTTCTTCTTCCCTTTGCCTTTCTTCTTGAAACTAGTGGTCTTATTGACCATCAACACTTGATGCTCCTTCTGATTTCTACCTCCGCAGCCTTTAGCATTGCGAAGAGCTCGTATAGTCTTTACTAACCCTTGCATATTATAGTTCATCACGAAGCCTTTGTAGCTTGGTGGCGTGATTGAAGAATTTCATCAATGACACAATCATCCGGAAGATTAACTCCCAATTGTGTCAAGTGATTGTAGTACCTGCACATTCTCGAGTATGTGCTCACTAACGTAACTATTCTCCTCCATCTTGCAGCTATAGAACTTATTGGAGACTTCATATCTCTCAATCCGGGCATTCTGTTGAATATTAACTTCAACTCCTGGAACATCTTATATGCTCCATGACGCTCAAAACGCCGTTGAAGTCCCGGTTCTAAGCCGTAAAGCATGGCACATCGAACTATAGAGTAGTCATCGCTTTGCTTTGCCAGACGCTCATAACATCCGTGTTGCTCCAAAGAAGGCCCGCACCCAGCGGTGCATCCAGACGTAACTCTTCAGGCAGCAATGAGGATAATCCTCAAAGTTACGGACCCAAATCCGTAATTGCTACCATCATCTTTCAACTTTGCTTTCTCAAGGAACGCATTAAAATTCAACGGAACAACAAAGACGAGCCATCTATCTACAATCAAACATAAACAAGCAAGATACTATCAGTACTAAGTTCATGATAAATTTAAGTTCAATTAATCATATTACTTAAGAACTCCTACTTAGACGACATCTCTCTAGTCATCTAAGTGATCACGTGATCCAAATCAACTAAACCATAACCGATCATCACGTGAAATGGAGTAGTTTTCAATGGTGAACATCTTATGTTGATCATATCTACTATATGATTCACGCCGACCTTTCGGTCTCCGTGTTCCGAGGCCATATCTCGCATATGCTAGGCTCGCCAAGTATAACCCGAGTATTCTCGTGGTGCAAAACTGGCTTGCACCCGTTGTAGATGGACGAGAGCTTATCACACCCGATCATCACGTGGTGTCCGGGCACGATTTAACTTTGGCAACGGTGCATACTGGGAGAACACTTCTTGATAATTTAGTGAGAGATCATCTTATAATGCTACCGTCAATCAAAGCAAGATAAGATGCATAGAAGATAAACATCACATGCAAATCAATATAAGTGATATGATATGGTCATCATCATCTTGTGCTTCGTGATCTCCATCTCTGCAGCACCACCATGATCACCATCGCCACCGCGCGACACCTTGATCTCCATCGTAGCATCGTTGTCGCCTCGCCAAACTTATGCTTCTACGACTATCGCTACCGCTTAGTGATAAAGTAAAGCATTACAGTATGCTTGCATTGCATACAATAAAGCGACAACCATATGGCTCCTGCCAGTTGCCGATAACTTCGTTACAAAACATGATCATCTCATACAATAAAATATAGCATCACGCCTTGACCATATCACATCACAACATGCCCTGCAAAAACAAGTTAGACGTCCTCTACTTTGTTGTTGCAAATTTTACGTGGCTGCTACGGGCTTAAGCAAGAACCAATCTCACCTACGCATCAAAACCACAACGATATTTCGTCAAATAGACTCCGCTTTAACCTTCTCAAGGACCGGGCGAGCCACACTCGGTTCAACTAAAGTGAGAGAGACAGACACCCGCCAATCACCTTTAAGCAACGAGTGCTCGAAGCGGTGAAACCAGTCTCGCAGAAGCGCACGCGTAATGTCGGTCCGGCCGCTTCATCTCACAATACCGCTGAACCAAAGTATGACATGCTGGTAGGTAGTATGACTTGTATCGCCCACAACTCACTTGTGTTCTACTCGTGCAAAACATCAAACCATAAAAACCTAGGCTCGGATGCCATCATTGGGGAACGAGTAATTTCAAAAATTTCCTACGCACACGCAAGATCATGGTGATGTATAGCAACGAGAGGGGAGAGTGTTGTCTACGCACCCTCGAGACCCGGCGAAGCGATCACAACATAGAGGAAGTAGTCGACGCTCTCCTCGCGATCCGACCGATCCCGGCGCCAAGCATTCGGCGCCCGAGTTCTTGACACACGACAGCTCGATGACGCCCTCAGACTCGATCCAGCCGAGTGTCGAGGGAGAGTTCCACAAGACGACGGCGCAGGACGATCTTGATGTTCTATCGCGCAGGGTTTCGCTTAAGCTTCATGACGATATGACCGAGGTGGAATATGGTGGAGGGGGCACCGCACACGGCTAAGGAACGATCCGTAGATCAAACTTGTGTGTTCTAGGGTGCCCCCTGCTACCAGATATAAAGGAGGGAGGGGGAGGTGCGGCCGCCCAAGGAGGCGCTGCCTGAGGAGTCCTACTCCCACCGAGTAGGACTCCCCCTTTCCTAGTTGGAGTAGGATTGGGGAGGGGAGAGGAAGGGGCGCCGCCTCCTTGTCCTATTCGGACTGGGGGGGGGGGCGCACCACCCCCGCCGCCCCTCCTCTTCTCCCTCGAGGCCCACTAAGGCCCATTTAGTTCCCGGGGTTCCGTAACCTCCCTAGACTCTGCAGAATTCCGTTTTCACCCGAACCATTCCAACTCCAAATATAGGCTTCCAATATATCAATCTTTATGTCTCGACCATTTCGAGACTCCTCGTCATGTCCGTGATCACATCCGGACTCAACTTCTTCGGTACATCAAAAACATAAACTCATAATAACCGCCATCGAAACCTTGCGCATGGACCCTACGGTTCGAGAACAATGTAGACATGACCTAGAACTATTCTCGGTCAATAACCAATAGCGGACCTGGATGCCCATATTGGTCTCCTACATATTCTACGAAGATCTTTATCGGTCGACCGCATAACAACATACGTTGTTCCCTTTGTCATCGGTATGTTACTTGCCCGAGATTCGATCGTCGGTATCCAATACCTAGTTCAATCTCGCACCGCAAGTCTCTTTACTCGCTCAGTAATACATCATCTTGCAACTAACTCATTAGTTGTAATGCTTGCAAGGCTTAAGTGATGTGCATTACCGAGAGGGCCCAGAGATACCTCTCCAGACAATCGGAGTGACAAAACCTAATCTCAAATACGCCAACCCAACATCTGCCTTTGGAGACACCTGTAGTACTCCTTTATAATCACCCGCCACGCTGTGACGCTTGGTAGCACCCAAAGTGTTCCTCCGTAAACGGAGTTGCATAATCTCATAGTTACAGGAACATGTATATGTCATGGATAAAAGCAAGAGCAACATACTAAACGATCGTGTGCTAAGCTAATGGAATGGGTCATGTCAATCAGATCATTCTACTAATGATGTGACCTTGTTAATCAAATAACAACTCCTTGTTCATGGTTAGGAAACATAACCATCTTTGATTAACAAGCTAGTCTAGTAGAGGCATACTAGTGACATCTTGTTTGTCTATGCATTCACACATGTATCATGTTTCCGGTTAATACAATTCTAGCATGAATGATAAACATTTATCATGAAATAAAGAAATAAATAATAACTTTATTATTGCCTCTAGGGCATATTTCCTTCATATGCTTGTTCTCCAACTCAGTATAACGAGCTTCAAGCTCGCAAGATTTCTGCGAAGAACCAATCAACAGACGTCAAAGATAGGTCACTTGCGAGTGACTAAGGAAAAATCGTAGTATTTCTAAGACTACAGCCGAATCTCAACATTTGACTGTAGTCTCGGGGACTACACCCAGTGGGTGCACTCAGCGTGCCCCCACTAGTTCTATCAGCTAGAGTCAATCAGTCGACCAAAAAAGACAGAAAGGCGAACCACCAGCAGATAGCCACAAAAAAAGAGGTGTTTTTCAAACTGTAGTCGACTGCCAGTAGTCGACCACAGTCTGGGGGACTACACCCAGTGGGTGCACTCAGCGTGCCCCCATCGGTCTATGATTCCATTCGACCTGATCGAGTAAAGAAAATAATGAGAAAAAGCTTAAGACATAAAGGCTATGGTCGACTGCCAGCAGTCCACCATAGCCTTGGGGACTACATCCAGTGGGTGCACTCAGCGTGCCCCCACCAATCCAGAATTTCAATCGATGCACCCAGGGTGTACGACAGATACTAAGATTTTCAGAAAGAAAAGTTTTCAGGTATCATATCCTAACAGAACAGGCGGTGATTGACTAACCTGAACATTGCACTGAAGAGCTGAACTGGCGTCATAAGCCGCTTGACTGGCGTCTCGGATTGCCTTCACTTGCTCCATCATAACCCCCGCCTGGCGTATGGCTTCTTTAGCAGTGCTTGCTTGGTCTTCTGGGACGTGGTGGGTTGAGAAAAGTGAAGGCTGATCAGCACTCGATGACAAAGGGCGTGCATGTTGGAAATATGCCCTAGAGGCAATAATAAAAGGATTATTATATTTCAATGTTCATGATAATTGTCTTTTGTTCATGCTATAAATGTATTATCCGAAATCGTAATACACGTGTGAACACTTAGACCCAATGAGTCCCTAGTGAGCCTCTAGTCGACTAGCTCACAGATCAATAGATAGTCATGGTCTCCTCGACTATGGACATTGGATGTCGTTGATAACGGATCACATCATTAGGAGAATGATGTGATGGACAAGACCCAATCATAAGCATAGCATAAAAGATCGGATAGTTCGCTTGCTAGAAGCTTTGCCAATGTCAAAGTATCTATTCCTTCACCATGAGATCGTAACTCCCGGTTACCGTAGGAGTGCCTTGGGTGTATCAAACGTCACAACGAATCGGGTGACTATAAAGGTGCATTACAGGTATCTCCGAAAGTATCTGCTGGGTTGACACGGATCGAGATCGGATTTGTCACTCCGTATGACGGAGAGGTATCTCTTGGGCCCACTCGGTAATGCATCATCATAATGAGCTCAATGTGACCAAGGTGTTGGCCACGGATCATGCATTACGGTGCGAGTAAAGTGACTTGCCGTAACGAGACCGAACAAGGTATTGGGATACCGACGATCGAGTCTCGCAAGTAACGCATCGATTGACAAAGGAATTGCATACTGGGTTTGATCGAATCCTCGACATCGTGGTTCAACCGATGAAATCATCGAGGAGCATGTGGGAGCCAACATGGATATCCAGACCCGCTGTTGGTTATTGCCCGAGAGTCGCCTCGGTCATGTTCAAGTCTCCAACCCGTAGGGTCTACACACTTAAGGTTCGGTGACGCTTAGGGTTAGTAGGAAGTCAAGTATGTGACCACCGAATGTTGTTCGAGTCCCTGATGAGATCCCTGACGTCACGAGGAGTTCCTAAGGGTCCGGAGGTGAAGAAATAATATATAGGAAGTGGTGTTTCGCCATCGAAAGTTTCGGGTTTCGGTAGAATGCACGGACCACCGGAAGGGTCCCGGGTCCACCGGTGGGGCCACCTATCCCGAGGGCCCCATGGGCTGAGAGGGAAGGAACCAGCCCACAAGGGGCTGGTGCGCCTCTAGGGTCCACCCTGCGCCTAGGGTTGAAACCCTAGGGGGGGGCGCCCACCGGCTTGGGGGTACTCCACCCCTGGTTGCCGCCCCGGAGATTGGATCTCCAGGGCCGCCACCCCTGTGGTGCCTATATAAAGGGGGAGGAGGGGGCTGCGACACACAACTCCCAAGGCGCAGCCCTCCTCCCCAACACATCTCCTCCTCCGTAGAGCTCGTGAAGCCTCTGCTTGAGTATCGCTTCTCCACCATCATCACGCCGTCGTCTTGCCGGTGGAGCTGTCTTCCTCAACCTCTCCTTTCCCCTTGCTGGATCAAGAAGGAGGAGACGCCGCCGTCCCGCACGTGTGTTGAACGCGAGGTGCTGTCCGCTCAGCACTTGGCATCGGTGATCTGAATCACGCTCGAGTACGACTCCATCATCACCTTGCAAGCTTCCGCACGCGATCTACAAGTGGTATGTAGATGCAAACTCTCTCCGCTACTCGTTGCTTAGATGAACTCATAGATGGATCTTGGTGAAGCCGTAGGAAAAATTTTAATTTTCTCGCAACGCTCCCCAACAAAGGGCATCATGAGCTAGGTCTATGCGTAGTTCTCTAATGCACGAGTAGAACACAATTTGTTGTGGGCGCTGATCTTGTCATCTTACTTGCCTCTACTAGTCTTTTCTTGCTCAACGGTATTGTGGGATGAAGCGGCCCGGACCAACCTTACACGTGCGCTTACGTGAGACCGGTTCCACCGATCGACATGCACTAGTTGCATAAGGTGGCTGGCGGGTGTCTGCTCTCCCACTTTAGTTGGAGCGGAATCGATGAACAGGGCCCTTATGAAGGGTAAATAGAAGTTGACAAAATCACGTTGTGGTGATTCGTAGGTAAGAAAACGTTTTGCTAGAACCCAATCGCAGCCACGTAAAAGATGCAACAACAACTAGAGGACGCCTAACTTGTTTTTGCAGCGATTGATCATGTGATGTGATATGGCCGAAGTTGTGATGAATGATGAATTGTGATGTATGAGATCATGTTCTTGTAATAGGATTCACGACTTGCATGTCGATGAGTATGACAACCGCAGGAGCCATAGGAGTTGTCTTTATTTTTTGTATGACCTGCGTGTCATTGAAGAACGCCATGTAAACTACTTTACTTCATTACTAAACGCGTTAGTCATAGAAGTAGAAGTAGTCGCTAGGCGTGACAACTTCATGAAGACACGATGATGGAGATCATGATGATGGAGATCATGGTGTCAAGCCGGTGACAAGATGATCATGGAGCCCCAAGATGGAGATCAATGGAGCTTGATGATATTGGCCATATCATGTCACAACTATATAATTGCATGTGATGTTTATTATGCTTTTACATCTTGTTTACTTAGGACGACGGTAGTAAATAAGATGATCCCTTACAAAATTTCAAGAAGTGTTCTCCCCTAACTGTGCACCGTTGCTACAGTTCGTCGCTTCTAAGCACCACGTGATGATCGGGTGTGATGGATCCTTACGCTCACATACAACGGGTGTAAGACCGCTTTTACACAGCAAAACACTTAGGGTTAACTTGACGAGCCTAGCATGTGCGGACATGGCCTCGAACACGGAGACCGAAAGGTCGAACACGAGTCGTATGGAAGATACGATCAACATGAAGATGTTCACCGATGATGACTAGTCCGTCTCACGTGATGATCGGACACGGGCTAGTCGACTCGGATCGTGTAACACTTAGATGACTAGAGGGATGTCTAATCTAAGTGGGAGTTCATAATTTTGATTAAGAACTTTATTATCATGAACTTAGTCTAAAACCTTGCAAATATGTCTTGTAGATCAATGGCCAACGCTAATGTCAACATGAACTTCAACGCTGCCCTAGAGAAAACCAAGTCTGAAAGATGATGGCAGCAACTATACGGATCGGGTCCGAACCCGAGGATCATCCTCATAGCTGCCAGAAGCAATATGTCCTAGAAGGACCGCTAGGTGCCGCTCCGTCCCAGAAGAACCAAGACGTTATGAACGCTTGGCAAACTCGTCTTGATGATGATTACTCCTCGCTCGAGGCGGCATGCTCTACAGCTTAGAACCGGGCTCCAAAAGCGCTTTTGAGCATCACGGAGCATATGAGATGTTCAAGAGCTGAAACTAGTTTTCCAAGCTCATGCCCGGTCGAGATATGATGTCTCCGACAAGTTCTACAGCTTGTAAGATGGAGGAGAACAGTTCACAAGTGAACACATCCTCAAGATGTCCGGGTTGCACGACGTATGACCCAGTTGAACATTAACCTCCCGGATGAGGCGGTCATCGACAGAATCCTCCGATCGCTCCCACCAAGCTACAAGAGCTTTGTGATGAACTACAACATGCGGGGATGGTAAAGACCATTCTGAAGTGTTCTCGATGTCAAGTCAGCAGAGGCTGAAATCAAGAAAGAACATCAAGTGTTGATGGTCAATAAGACCACTAAGTTCAAGAAGGGCAAGGGTAAGAAGAACTTCAAGAAGGATGGCAAAGATGTTGCCGCGCCCGTAAGCCCGCTTGCCGGAAGAAGTCAAAGAATGGACCCAAGCCCGAGACCGAGTGCTTTTATTGCAAGGGAAGGGGCACTTTGAAGCGGAACTGCCCCAAATACTTAGCGGATAAGAAGGCCGCAACACCAAAGGTATATTTGATATACATGTAATTGATGTGTACCTTACCAAGATCGTAGTAACTCCCGGTATTTGATACCGTGCCGTTGCTCACATATGTAACTCACAGCAGAGCTGCGGAATAAACGGAGACCGGCGAAGGCGACGAGGTGACGATCTTGCGTCGAATGGTTCCGTGGTCGATGTGATCGCCATCGCACGCTGCCTCTACATTTACCTACGGGATTAGTTTTAAACCTCAATAATTGTTATTTGGTTCCAAGTTTGAGCATGAACATTGTATCCGGATCTCGCTTGATACGAGATGGCTACTCATTTAAGTCTGAGAATAATGGTTGTTCGATTTATATGAGAGATATGTTTTATGGTCATGCTCCGATGGTCAATGGTTTATTCTTAATGAATCTCGAGCGTAATATTACACATGTTCATAGTGTGAATGCCAAAAGATGTAAAGTTGATAACGATAGTCCCACATACTTGTGGCACTGCCGCCTTGGTCACATTGGTGTCAAGCGCATGAAGAAGCTCCATGCTGATGGACTTTAGAGTCTCTTGATTATGAATCGCTTGACACATGCTAACCTTGCCTCTTAGGCAAAATGACCAAGACTCCGTTCTCCGGAACAATGGAGCGAGCAACCAACTTGTTGGAAATCATACATACCGATGTGTGCGGTCCAATGAGCGTTGAGGCTCATGGAGGATATCGTTATGTTCTCACTCTCACCGATGACTTAAGTAGATATGGGTATGTCTACTTAATGAAACACAAGTCCGAGACCTTTGAAAAGTTCAAGGAATTTCAGAGTGAAGTGGAGAATCAACGTGACCGAAAGATAAAGTTCCTACGATCGATCGTGGAGGAGAATACTTAAGTCACGAATTTGGTACACACTTAAGGAAATGTGGAATCGTTTCACAACTCACGCCGCCGAACACCTCAAATAAACGGTGTGTCCGAACGTCGAATCGCACTCTATTGGATATGGTGCGGTCTATGATGTCTCTTACCGATTTACCGCTATCATTTTGGGGATACGCCTAGAGACAGCTACATTCACTTTAAATAGGGCACCGCCTAAATCCGCTGAGACGACACCGTATGAATTATGGTTTGGGAAGAAACCTAAGCTGTCGCTTTCTAAAAGTTTGGGGATGCGATGCTTATGTCAAGAAACTTCAACCTGAAAAGCTCGAACCCAAGTCGGAAAAATGCGATTCATAGGATACCCTAAGGAAACTGTCGGGTATACCTTCTACTTAAGATCCAAGGCAAGATCTTTGTTGCCAAGAACGGATGCTTTCTAGAGAAAGAGTTTTCTCGAAAGAAGTAAGTGGGAGGAAAGTAGAACTCGATGAAGTACTACCTCTCGAACGGGAAAGTGGTGCAGCGCAGAAACCGTTCTGTGATGCCCACACCAACCAAGAGGAAAACGTTGATGATGATCAAGGTACTTGGATCAAGTTACTATTGAACTTCAAGGTCCACGAGGACACGCTCCGCACTGTGAGTGGTACGGCAACCCTGTCATGGAAATCATGTTGCTAGACAACAATGAACCTTCGAACTATGAAGAAGCAATGGCGGGCCCGGATTCCAACAAATGGCTTGAGGCCATGAAATCCGAGATAGAATCCATGTATGAAAACAAAGTATGGACTTTGACAGACTTGCCCGATGATCGATTTGCGATAGAAAATAAATGGATTTTTAAGAAGAAGACGGACGCGATGGTAATGTTACCATCTATAAAGCTCGACTTGTCGCTAAGGGTTATCGACAAGTTCAAGGGATTGACTACGACGAGACTTTCTCTCCGTAGCGAAGCTTAAGTCCGTCCAATCATGTTAGCAATTGCCGATACTATGATTATGAGATATGGCGATGGACGCCAAAACGGCATTCCTTAATGGACATCTTAAGGAAGAGCTGTATATGATGCAGCCGGAAGGTTTTGTCGATCCTCGAACGCTAACAAAGTATGCAAGCTCCAATGATCCATTTATGGACTGGTGCAAGCATCTCGAGTTGGAACATTCGCTTTGATGAGATGATCAAAGCGTTTGGTTTATGCAGACTTATGGAGAAGCCTGCGTTTATAAGAAAGTGAGTGGGAGCTCGTAGCATTTCTCCTGTTATATGTAGATGACATACTCTTGATGGGAAATGATACGACACTCCTGAACAGCATTAAGGCCTATTTGAACAAGTGTTTTTCAATGAAGGACCTTGGAGAAGCTGCTTATATATTAGGGATCAAGATCTATAGAGATAGATCGAGACGCCTCATAGGTCTTTCACAAAGCACATACCTTGATAAGATTTTGAAGAGGTTCAAAATGGATCAGTCCAAGAAGGGTTCTTGCCTATGTTACAAGGTGTGAGATTGAGCTCAGCTCACCACCGACCACGACAAAAGATAAAGAAGAGATGAGTGTCATCCCTATGCTTCAGCCATAGGATCTATTATGTATGCCATGCTGTGTACTGCACTGATGTAAACCTTGCCGTTAGTTTGGTTGCAAGATACCAAAGTAATCCCGCAAGGAACACCGGACAGCGGTCAAGAATATCCTGAAGCACCGAAAAGGACAAAGGACATGTTTCGTTTATGGAGGAGACGAAGAGCTCGTCAGAAGGGTTACGCCGACGCTAGCTTCGACTCAGATCCGATGACTCTAAGTCACAAACCGGATACGTGTATATGTTGAATGGTGGAGCAATGGCTGGTGCAACCGCAAGCGAGCGTCGTGGCGGGATCTACGTGTGAAGCGGAGTACATGGCAGCCTCGGAGGCAGCGCATGAAGCGATTTGGGTGAAGGAGTTCATCACCGACCTAGGAGTCATACCCAATGCGTCGGGCGATCAAACTCTTCTCGTGACAACACCGAGCTATTGCCCTTGCCAAGGAGCCCAGGTTTCACAAGAAGACCAGCACATCAAGCGCCGCTTCAACTCCATCCGTGAAAATGTTCAAGATGGAGACATAGAGATTTGCAAAGTGCACACGGATCTGAATGTCGCAGATCCGCTGACTAAACCTCTCTCGCGTGCAAAACATGATCAACACCGTAACACTATGGGTGTTCGATTCATCACAATGTAACTAGATTGGTGACTCTAGTGCAAGTGGGAGACTGTTGGAAATATGCCCTAGAGGCAATAATAAAAGGATTATTATATTTCAATGTTCATGATAATTGTCTTTTGTTCATGCTATAAATGTATTATCCGAAATCGTAATACACGTGTGAACACTTAGACCCAATGAGTCCCTAGTGAGCCTCTAGTTGACTAGCTCACAGATCAATAGATAGTCATGGTCTCGACTATGGACATTGGATGTCGTTGATAACGGATCACATCATTAGGAGAATGATGTGATGGACAAGACCCAATCATAAGCATAGCATAAAAGATCGGATAGTTCGCTTGCTAGAAGCTTTGCCAATGTCAAGTATCTATTCCTTCGACCATGAGATCGTGTAACTCCGGTTACCGTAGGAGTGCCTTGGGTGTATCAAACGTCACAACGAATCGGGTGACTATAAAGGTGCATTACGGTATCTCCGAAAGTATCTGTTGGGTTGACACGGATCGAGATCGGATTTGTCACTCCGTATGACGGAGAGGTATCTCTTGGGCCCACTCGGTAATGCATCATCATAATGAGCTCAATGTGACCAAGGTGTTGGCCACGGATCATGCATTACGGTACGAGTAAAGTGACTTGCCGTGTAACGAGACCGAACAAGGTATTGGGATACCGACGATCGAAGTCTCGCAAGTAACGCATCGATTGACAAAGGGAATTGCATACAGGGTTTGATCAATCTCGACATCGTGGTTCAACCGATGAAATCATCGAGGAGCATGTGGGAGCCAACATGGATATCCGACCCGCTGTTGGTTATTGCCCGAGAGTCGCCTCGGTCATGTCTGCGTGTCTCCAACCCGTAGGGTCTACACACTTAAGGTTCGGTGACGCTAGGGTTAGTAGGAAGTCAAGTATGTGACCACCGAATGTTGTTCGGAGTCCCGGATGAGATCCCGGACGTCACGAGGAGTTCCGGAAGGGTCCGGAGGTGAAGAATAATATATAGGAAGTGGTGTTTCGGCCATCGGGAAAGTTTCGGGGTTTCGGTAGCACGGACCACGGAAGGGTCCCGGGTCCACCGGTGGGGCCACCTATCCCGAGGGCCCCATGGGCTGAGAGGGAAGGAACCAGCCCACAAGGGGCTGGTGCGCCTCAGGGTCCACCCCCTGCGCCTAGGGTTGAAACCCTAGGGGTGGGCGCGCCCACCGGCTTGGGGGTACTCCACCCCTTGGCCGCCGCCCCGGAGATTGGATCTCAGGGCCGCCACCCCCTGTGGTGCCTATATAAAGGGGGAGGGAGGGGGCTGCACACACACTCCCAAGGCGCAGCCCTCCTCTCCCAACACATCTCCTCCTCCGTAGAGCTCAGTGAAGCCACTGCCGAGATCGCTTCTCCACCATCATCACGCCGTCGTCTTGCCGGTGGAGCTGTCTTCCTCAACCTCTCCTTTCCCTTGCTGGATCAAGAAGGAGGAGACGCCGCTCGTCCCGCACGTGTGTTGAACGCGGAGGTGCTGTCCGCTCAGCACTTGGCATCGGTGATCTGAATCACGCTCGAGTACGACTCCATCATCACCTTGCAAGCTTCCGCACGCGATCTACAAGTGGTATGTAGATGCAAACTCTCTCCCGTTACTCGTTGCTTAGATGAACTCATAGATGGATCTTGGTGAAGCCGTAGGAAAAATTTTAATTTTCTGCAACGTTCCCCAACAGTGCACTCGTCAGCGGCACCGCAAAGGATACGGTAGGTGAGTGACGTTGTCCCCCTCCACAACCAATGTCTTGGGTGCTGACACGACCTGAGCTGCCTTGCCAGCAGACGCTTTCCTATTCCTCCTCTGCCTCAGTGGTTCCTCGTCATCGGCATCAGGAAGGTCAATGATGATGTTAGTTGGAGCTGCAGAAAAGAGTCAAAGTTAAGGATGAAGATCCTACCGACTGAAAGCGGAACTACAAAGGTCATACCAGGGTTGGAAGTGACAGCATCTTCCATTTTGTGGTCTTCAGGTCTGGTTGAGGTATCAGAAGTAGCAGCACTACAGTTTCAAAAATTAGTCGGTCTGCTAACGAATCGACCAAGAGTAAATTCATGAGAAACAAGGAGACGCAAGTTACGTCATTACCTAGAAATAGTGGGAATCGCCATCTTCATCTTCGGCAAGGCCTTCTTCGGCTTTGACGGTGCCACTCAAGATTGCTTCGGCGCTTTCTCAGTCGGCACCGGAGAGGTCGTCCGAGGACGCTTGGTCGACTGAATAACAGGCGCGACCCCCTTGCCGCGCTCGACTGCAGGGTCATGGGTAAGCTTGGATCTTATTTCAGAACAGGGAGGCGCGACTTCCTCCTCCTCTTCCTCGTCGGAGCCAGCATCTTCATCACCCTCATCGCCATCCGATTCCCACTCCTCTTGACTTTCACCTCCACTTCCTTCCTCCTCTTCGGTCTGTGCTTGCGCCCCGTTGGGCATCGAATACAACTCAGTGGTAGCCTGGAAGACAACAAAACAAGATGAAGGTCAATCGACCGATTTGCAGTGAAACAGAATGAATGAAGCAGGATTACAATCAGGGACAAGTGGTCGTACCATGTCTGGTTCGTAAGTATGGTCGAGTGGTGGGATCCTCCTAGCCCCACGAGGATTATCTTTGTTCTCCGTAATGGCAGCCATCCACCTCTCCAGTGTGGCGTCGTTGACCGCCTCTGGATGGACCCGAGTGGTGTCTTCAGTACCACAGTACAGCCACATCGGGTGGCCTCGGTATTGGAGCGGTTGAATACACCGTCGAAGGAAAACCTCCAGGAGATCCATGCCAGTCACTCCATCCCGAATGAGCTGTACTACGCGTTCCATCAACATTTTAACCTGAGCCTTCTCCTACGGAAGTACCTTCATAGAAGACGGCTTGTTCACTCGGTCCATGGAGAACGGAGGGAGGCCAGTCGACTGTCCTGGCGTCGACTCGTCTTGGCAGTAGAACCAGGTCGACTGCCACCCTCTAACTGATTCGAGAAAGGTCATGGCTGGAAAGGCACTCTTGCTCCTCATGTGGACCCCGAGACCCCCACACATCTGGATTACTTGGGTCTTTTCGTCATTCGGACTAGCCTTTTTCACCGTCTGAGAACGACAAGTGAATATGTGCTTGAAGAGGCCCCAGTGCGGCCGACAACCCAAGAAGTTTTCACACAAAGACACGAAAGCGGAGAGGTAGGCGATGTAATTGGGTGTGAAGTGATGAAGTTGTGCCCCAAAGAAATTCATAAACCCCCAAAAGAAAAGATTCGGCGGCAGAGAAAACCCACGATCTATATGGGTGGCTAAGAGCACACACTCACCCTCCTGAGGCTGATGCTGCCACTCCGTTCCCGGAAGCCTCGCCAACCCGTGGGAGATCAGCCCTTCATTGGCCAGGTCGTCGTGATCCTTCTGGGTGATGGTCGAGCGAATCCAATCGCCCTGGATCCAACCTTGCGGCAGGCTGGACCACGACGAGGATCCGCCCCGACTGGTCGCTCTCCCCTTCGCCTTCGCCGTTGCCTTCTTCGCCCACTCCAAAGCCGCCGTCTTCTCGTTCATCATTGTCGCCGACGAGGCAGGCACGGAGCAGCGGCACAGAGCAGTTGGCGAGCGCAGCAGATGAATCTGGAGATGGGAGAGGGGAAAATGAGAGCGCACTGTTCAAAAAACCTCCGCCCGGTGCCTTATATGGAGTCACTTCCGAGTGGCTGACTGGTAGGCCCGGGCAATCCAGTCAAATCCCGCAACAGTCGCGCGAGCGATACGTGGCGAAAAAACGGCACGGAAATCGAGGCGTCTCTGCCTTATCCCGTCCGAGTACCGCGGCCTTCTCCGCTTCACGCGCTTCCCGAAATTCAGATCCCACTAAATCTGCTAACAGCAGAGCAACTTGTCAGACGGAAGATCTCCTACGATCCGTCGCTCGGAAATCTCCAAGTTCATAAAGTTCACTCGACAATTATAAAGAATGTATCAAGGCGACTGAAAGAGAAGTTGACGCCATCACTAAGAAGTCATTGGTCCATAGTGAGACACACTCGCAGCACAAAAATCAGGTCGGAAACACTATCAACTCCTTCCTCACTCAAACCTCGATCCATTCGGGGGCTAATGATGAAGTCATGTACCTAGGGTAGGGTCATGAACCTGTCCAAGGTACCCTTCCCGAGGGCATCTTTAGAATAAACTCCCTTCTAGTCGACCTCCAAGGATTCCACTCGACGGATTCGAAGACACTCGACCATGAAGATTCACTCGACCACCAGGAGTCCAAGAGCCACTTTGTATCCAAACAGTCTATAATTAAGTAGTCTTTATGGCCATGATGACACTTTATGTAAGGCGTTACCTGTAACGCCAGGACTTAATGTACTTTAAACCCTCTGCTACGTGGGCTGGCTGGGTCCTGGCAGACACTATACAAGCCACCCTCCTCCACTGGCAGAAGGGTTCGCACCCCTGTAACTCATACGCTTATAATCCAGTCGACCGCCTCCGGGCTCCGAGACGTAGGGCTATTACTTCCTCCGAGAAGGGCCTGAACTCGTAAATCCCTTGCGTATACAACGACTCCATAGCTAGGATCTTGCCTCTCCATACCTACCCCCCATTTTACTGTCAGTCTTAGTACCACGACAGTTGCAACACATCTATCATCTGGATATTGTAAGCATGTAAAACATTGTTCAGTTTCTAACTCCCAAGTAAGATAAATATTAGGAATGTTCTACCCTCGAATGGCGAAATATTCAACTTTAGTTTAGGGATGTGGTCTTGATCTCGTACCTGAGGGGGTGGTGCAGCCCTACCATTGCGATTATATGCATGAGGACGACCTGGTGGTGGTGGTGCTGGTGGTTGCACGTAGTTCTGATTTTGATCAACCTTATCCTAGTAATAGTCCTCCTCAACAGCAACAGCCACAGAAGCATCAACACTAGGTGCAACAGCACCAGAAGTTTGGCCTGGCTTAATAGGAACACACTGCGGTCGTCCTGCTGGATCGCGATGTGGAGGTGGTTGTTGGTGTTGTTGCAATGGTGCAACAAAGGCGGCTGGTGGTTGTGGTAGACGCGCGAGTACTTCATCGAACTTGGCGTCCAACTTGTTGGCAATTGTCTTCTTAATGTCATCAATCCTCTTCAGTGCTTTTCCAAAGCTGGCCATCACGTCTTCCACCTGTTGACCCAACATTTGCTGAAATTTATCATGAAGCTCCTTCTTCATCATGTTCTCCCAGTCAATCTCGTCGGCTTGTGATCCTTCCATGGTTAGCAGCAATACAAACATACAAGAATATGATCCTACAGACTACTAGAAAATGGTGGTGGGGGGGTGTCACAAAACTGTTAAGCAAATCTCGAATTCTTACCAGTTCTTACCAGCTGCAGGTGGTGATCGACAACCGTTGTAGTCAGAACTCTCAAAGCTTGAACAAAGCGATTAGCAGGTGGTGTCAAACACATGATGTAGTTGTATGTGGAGTTGGGAAGGCTTATGATATGGTAGCAAAAATGTCAGCAAGAATCAATTCAGATATGCAAAGTTGAATAAACGCTCAATGATAGTACTGTGCTGGTCCTATGGTAGACCGTGCTAGAGACGGAAGCCTAGAACACTAACAAAAACACGGCGCTTCACGTAAACAAGGACTAGTACTGGTGGCGGAGATGAATCTGGTGGAACTCGGACTGGTGGTGGATATATGTCGGGGCGGTGGAACACGGACTGGTGGCGAATTTGTGATGGAGGTGGACTCGGATTGGTGTGATGGATATGCGATGGTGGTATATGGTAGCGTTGATGATGATGGTGGTATATGGCAGCGGTGATGCGTATGGTGCGGCGGCGGCATGACAACCTATGACCAGAACTCGAAACTCTAAAAGACTAGACACTAAGACCAGCACCTTGACACAACGATGCAACCGCAAATTCAACAAAACAAAGACAAAAATGATTGTGCAAAGGCTCAGATTGGTTTACATATGATGAACTAACCCTTTTTTTTTGGCTTTTCGTGGACTGTAGGTATGAAGAACATACTCGATCTAAACTACGAAAAACTGTAAAATCACACCGAGCAACTTGGAAATCTGATACCACTCTATAGAGGCAAAGGTGTCCCGTCTTTCGTTGAGATTAAGATTATCGTTTTTGGAGGAGTAGACTTTGACGATCCGACTACGGACGTGCGAAGACGTCGCGCCTTAACAATCGCTAAACCAACTCCGAGAGGTTATTGACCACGCCGGAGCACGATCAACCTGACCACCAGGGTCTATTTCCTGCTAGCAAATGAAGAACAAGCAAGAAACTGAGATTGCAATCTTGATATTGCGAATATAAGAGGAAGGCTTTATTGTTAAGGTGGGGTTCTATGACGTCTTTGTCTGGTTGTTGAATACAAACAAAGTACGCAAAGTTGCAGCTATGCCGAACTTTAATCTAAACAAAACCCAAAGTCTAAACGATTCCCTAAGGGCTATATATATGGAGGAGTAGGGGGAATTTCATGGCCCCTTGGAGGAGGGGTCCGAAACCAACCCTAACTCTATTTCCCCACACATACGGACTCTAAAAACAACCTATACTATAGTATTTCGAAATTACATGGGCCTGACCCAATAATAAGGTGACACAGCACCTATAATAGTCTCTGGACGAAATTTATGAAGTAGCATCTTGTATATTTCGGCCAAGCATTCATGCACTCATTATGGTGGCTTCAGAGTCCTGAAATCACCACTTGAAACTCCGTTCTTGTTCCCCTTGCGCATGCCTTCATCTCCATGCTTGATCTTGCTCCAATGTTCATCCTTCTTTTCCAAACTAGGCCCTTCATTTGTAAGCAAAACAAATTATCCAATTTAGGTAGCATCATATTCTCATGAACATTAGAATCATTACCAAGAAACAAAAGTACCTGGTAATTTAATTGGCGTGCGCGAGCTCTAGTAATTAGTCCAGTGTGTATAGCGGCAGGGGCTGTGGGTCTAACACTGGTATTGATGTCATCATCAACCTACTCCTAGTTTACTACTACTCACCGGTAACCAAGTTCCGGTCATGGTGATAAAAAAACTCGGAAGGCATGGAAATTGGTGTTCTCAACTCGAGAAAATCAGCTATCATACTGAAAGTTCCCGGCTGCGAGTCCTAGTGGCACGAGTATGTGTATGCACGGTATGCGTCACTACCATGTCGTCAACAACGGAGCAAAATTGTGGGGCGCGGATTTGGTGAACATCGTTTCACGCACACCCCCTTCTGAATAGTAAATCGGAATTCTTTTTTGGAACATACATAGTCAATCGATGGACTTGCATATGAAGTTTCACAAAGAAATGACATTTGTGGTTTTCTGGGCAAAAATGATAAAATCAAAGCTATATTAAAAACTATTTGGTGAATAGTAGGGCCTCGATTGTATTTTCTTCACTAAGGATACAACATGTGTCATTTCTTCACAAAACTTTTCTTAGTATTATTAAAGTTTTCCTTCACTGTTTGAGGAATATCACATACCCCGATTGTGTTTCTGAATACAATAGGACGACCCCAAAATTCATAATTTTTAAAATTTTCTAGTATTTTTTGAATTTACTATTACTGCAGGTGCACGTGGAACCATATTCACCTTCGTATTTTCGCAAAATTGTGCTCTTATCTACTACGGGAGAGTCTGGGTGTGAGTGGCGCCCGTCCCCGCCATTTCCCGAGAAACCCATGGTAAAAGGGTGTGGTTTGTTTCTGTGGCTACGAAAAGATCTGCCACGGCAACCTACATGGCATCGCGACCGGCGCCGATCTGAACTTCCATTTATGAGTTTCTTGCCTTCTTGGTATGGTCGGCCTGCATCTGGGGAGTTTATAATCGTACACTTTGTACCTCAAAGTGCTTGAGATGGCAAGTGGCTAGTGCGTGTACGCGCCAAAGCAAGACAGTGAACGATAGGTAGTAGCGGGCAGTGCTCTGTTTATTTCACGTGCACTTCTTTCATCCAAGGTTTTGGAGGTTGGAGCCAAGTGGGCCTGGAGGAACCGTAGAGTGATTGGCCGTGTCACATCCAGGAGCCACTTTAGCCGAGAGGTTAAGAACATATTAATTAGTTTTGTCAACTAGCATGAACAAAGTGAATTGTTTAGGTTATCGACCATGTAAAGTTGCACCAAAGCTGTTAAGCCTCGGAGCGACGAGCAAAAGAGTGCACCAAAGTAAATACTGTGTTGCCCTTAGTGTATTAAACTACAATGCTTTTTAACATATTGAATACTACTCCCTTTTTTTCTAAATATTTGTCTTTTTAGAGTTTCAAATGGACTACCATATACGGATGTATATAGACATATTTTATAGTGTAGATTTACTCATTTTATTTCGTATGTAGTCACTTGTTGAAATGTCTAGAAAGACAAATATTTAGAAACGGAGGGAGTAGCAGTTTAGAGCAGAGGTTTTCGGGTATGCACACACTCGCTAATATCTTCCTTGTCATAAAGTTGCACAAGCAAGTATCTCCCTTTTGCAAATATCTTGCTCTAAACACGCCGTCCTTTTTAAAAAGAGTCAGAACTCAGTTAATATCTTCATGTGTCAAATATGTCCCCTTTAACAGTTTAACATACTTGTTGTTAAGCGCTTCGGAAGAAGAGTTGTTCACGCTAACCTTCTGCTAAACCTGCACTAGTTCTTAACATACTTAGGAGAGATGTTCGACTCAACTTTTCGATAAATATCACCCTTCTAAGCTATCACACCCATTGGACAACATATGTTAATGTATTTTAGCATTTGGTGCAACCAGTGAATGGAGATGGTCGACATGGTTCTATCTCTATGCACGTAGCAGATTGGCTTGATATTATTCTTACTAGCATGCATGATTTACTTATGTGGCATGATTCCATGGCTAGGAAAAATAGATAGTACTCCCTCCATATAGAAATATAAGAGCATTTAGATCACTATTTCTTTATAGAGGGAGTGGGTTGTAGCTATTTAGAAATGGAATATTAGACAATGTAATGTATAATTAGTTGTATCTTGTTGTAAGTTCCCTCTATTTTGGAAATCCTTGCCACATAAATATGTTTTCTTCATCACAAGAACTCCTAGAAAGGCATGGAAATCCATGCATGGCCATGGTGGCCTGGGCTGCAGCCCTCAAGTGGGTTAGAGATGGGCCAGGGAAGAAAAAAGGCGCAACATCTCTAACCCAACAAACAACACACACACACACACACACCACGCAGCCTGCACCCACACGCGAGACACGGGGAGAATCAACGACATCTTCCAATCCCTGATGCCCAGCTGCCGGCTGCCCCGTCTCCGCCTGCCTCGCCACCCTCGCCGGACGAGGGACGCCCAACCACCCAGGAGACTCCTACACTCCCTTTTCGTCATGCATGCGGCCTGCCCGGCGCTCGGCGCTAGCCGCACCCATACAAGCCTACGACCCGGCCCTACCCTGCCCCGCCCGCCTGGCGCCCCTGCAAGCCAGTGACAGCCGCCCAGTCCGCATTCTGGCACTCGGCCCGGTCTGATTTGTGGTACCATCTTTGGCAGCTCGCCAAGACCATTCCCCATTTTTCAATTTAGGGTTTACTATTTGCTTGCTATGTAGTGTGTACTATCCAGTACATGAGCGACGGACACACAAATGATTTTGCACATTATTTATGTTCAATTGTGTCAATATGATTGATAGAAACCAAATTCTTATTGCAGAATTATTGAAACATAGTCATCTTTAACTTCTCAAGGTATGTACTATAGTCCAGTGTACTATGCATTCTTCTTTTAGGCCAAACCGGGACTTAATTGAGAATTGCAGTATGATTGTAAGACCATATTGATCTATTTCTATTTGGTATTGGCAATTACTTGCAAACATTCACATGCCATGTTTGCTGTAAAAAAAAACTGAGGACCACCCGGATTCAAATCCTAGCTCCGCCACTGGTCATTCAATCGACACCTTAAAATAAATGTAGACGATGGACATGTTTGTTCTGATATGTTGACTCTCGTAGGTTGTGCATCAGTGAATTTGTATGAGGTAGTTTCTTATGTATGTTCTACTTGTGCCTTCCATAACATTTCGAATCTACCTCGATGTTTACCTTAGTCTCCAATTCTCCATCACTGCTTCTTCAACAACATCGCAACCAACACCATCTGAAGCATTTGAAAGGATAGCAACCGATGCATCTTCCACGGTGAGCTTGCCCCACCAACCAGATGGCATTCCTAACTGGGGAGGAATTTAACATCCGACTCATGGTGATCATTGAGCTACACTGACAATACTTTTTCATTCTTGTCTTCTGGGTGCCTTCATCGCCCGTCATTCTCACCTTGTGGGTTCTTTTAACAGGACAAAAAATGACTTAGTTTTAGTGTTGTAGTAAGGCTCATGCTCTTAACAATTATTATTTTTGAATCATGTAGGCGAGCTAGCAGCTCGCGTACCCTCACCGTTGTGCCACCTCCAGCCGCTGCTTCATGGGAAGAGGCATCCGCAACACCTGGAGGAGGTTCAGCAAGAGGAGTTATGGTGGCAGTCGCCGAAAAGCGGGGGTAAGTCCCCACATGGCTTTGGTTGCGGCAAGGTAGGCGGCTAGTGCATAGCGGCATGAAGAGTAAGAGTGCACCAATGTATTCATGGCCAAGGCCATAGAGGAGACACTCTATCTCGGCTACCGCCTCTGCCTACTCGCCAAAGATCGGCGTGGCACCCACCTAGGGATGTCTTCGCCCAAGAAGCCCGTGGGCGGGGTGCCCATGGCGTTTCCCAACCTGAAGGACATGTTGGAGATTTTTGCCCCCAGGGACTTTGCAGTTCCCTAGAAATGCCAGATCATCGGTGCCATCATCTCGTAATTCTGGAGGTGGGGTGCAGCCAGATCTAGCGCGTGGACACGCAGTCCGACTTTGATGGCGTGTGCAGATCCTTATGGCGATTCCCTTGTGTGTGTGTGTGGGGGGGGGGGGCTTGCTAGATCTAGAAGTGCGACTTTGCTTGGGGCCTGATCCCCCCGACAGGGGCCATGATGGAGGACACCAAGGTAAAGGCATCGGGTGAGTGGATCCATGAGGTAGTTGCAACGATGGTGATTTGCGAGGTGGCTGCAATGGTGGTCAGATATGAAAACCACATTGTGTTCAAGTGTCTCTCTCTTTCCTGTCGATCGCGATCGAATGAGGTGTGTCATAGACTGTAAGGAGGAAAGGTCCTTGTCCACTGATGTGGCCAGGTTTAGGGCTCTCTTACCATGAAGATCCAAGTCGTGAAACATCGCTAGACAGCAAAGGTTACTGTGAGTGACAAATTCGACGATGAGTACGTGTGTACTCCTTGTGAAAACACGCGATCTTCCCTTAATTTCGCTAGTTCGGGTACCGTTGGCGTGCCAGTTAGGTACGAAGCTTGACTTCGATGATGAAAGTCTCATGTTAGACCATGATAGAACCTGTCAACGCATGTACAACAATTTTTTCTTGAAGGCTTTGCCCTGAAGTAGCATAGTTTTTTTTAGTTCAGTGACATGTCATATTTTAGTAGGATGGCTTCAGGTTTTCCCTTTTTATGGAAGCCGATTCGTTCTGCATCGATCCTAGGCTTCACATACTCTTTTTTTGGTGTGAAATAGGCTTCACATACTTAAATACCCAAAAATATAGGATTAACAAATAACCAATAATATAAGGCTGTGTGCATAGCTGATGGAGATACGAGGTGTTATCCTCCCCCTTTCCAAAAGAAAAATGTTATATGGTGTTTTCGCCGTCAAATATTTACGGTGAGCAAATATACTCGATGCGACCACGTACACGAGCTACTTCCTCCGTTCCGAATTACTTGCCGCAGAAATGGATGTATTTAGAACTAAAAAATGTCTAGATACATCCATTTCTATGACAAGTAATTCCGAATGGAGGGAGTACATACTAGCGCCTAACATCTTAGAAGCATTGCAACCATCGCCGGATGATTCTGCAAGAGCTTCGCATGCAGAACAGTGCTCCCTTTTCATGGTAACTGGTACCGGCAATGGCAATGCTTCGTTGCACGACGAACTCACACGATGACCACTGTGATCGTGTCGTTCTCTGCGGGGCACTGGCTACAGCCACTGCCGCCGTCGCCGTCCTTCGCGGGAGAGCCCTCGATCACCGGCCGCCTACACGTCGGACACGAGCTGTGGGACACCAGCCATGCGTCGACGCACCGGACGTGGAACCCGTGCCCGCACTGCGGCAGCACGCGCACCTTCTCGCCGTCGACGAACTCGCCGAGGCATATGGCGCACACGTCGTCGATGACCTCCCCGGAACCGTACACCTCCACGGGGAGGCTCCTGAGCACGCGCCTCTTGATGCCGCCGCCGCTGCAGGCGACCCGCGCCGTCGCTCCGGCCTGGCCGGCTGCGACCGCGGCCCCGCGCCCCACGTACCGGAGCGCGCACCGCGCTAGGGAGTTGAGCCCGATGGCGAACAGCAGCGCGAAGAAGAGCGCGGCAAGGATGATCACCACGTTGGTGTCGACGGCCGAGCCTGCACTCGTCGGCGCCGCCGCGCCTACCCCGTGTCCGTCGGCGTGGTCTTGGAGAGCAGCCAGCCCCGCGGCGATGCTCGAGGTCGGCGCCTCCGAATCAGGACGACCCATGGTTAAAGAAGTTGATCAGAGAGAGAGAGAGAGACGTTCACCCAACGCTGGATGTTTCAAACTATTCGAAGTCGATTGATGCCTGTGCTAAGCAAGCTGCTATTCGTGTTCGTCTGTAACACTTTGCTCTGTTCGGGGAGTATATATAAGAGGGCGCGGTCGCTGCCCGCCATTGTTCTGTTGGGGTGGTGTTGCGTGAGTGTACTCTGTGGAAAGGCGCTCCACGGCCGACGGGCCGAGCCAAGTTGCACCGTGCAGCTAGGCAGCTGAGTTGTTTGTTGCAGGGATAGGGACACTTTGCGCGGGTGAGGGGGCTAGTGCGGACGCACGAACACCTTTTGGTCGCTCGGGAGGCAAAGCGGGCAGCAAGATATTTGGACGCGCCTGCCCGGGCGAACAGACGCTCTACTTGCAAGCTTCCGTCTTGGACTGGTAGTACACGTAGCTTGGTGCCTTGGCAGGTGTGTACGCCGTCCTTCTTGCAGTAAGAAAATTATTTTTGAAGCCGCCCGGCCAAATCATCAGCTTCAGACTAATCACCTACACGAAACTTCATAGTGGGCTAACATTAGACGAAAACGTCAGCTTTTTGGATTTTTTTTTCGTGCCCACGCTCCCAGTTCACTGCACGCCATGGTAATTAGTACTACACTGCATCGCTTCTAGCCCGTGCCCAACCTTGGTACAACAGCTTAAAATAATTCGATGACAGGGCATCGGGTAAGTCCCGAAGATCCTATCTCTGATAGTGAAACCTCCGCGTTAGTGGCACGACTGTGGGTCTACGTGGTTCGCGCCCCCACAACGTGTTAAAAATGGACATGTATGCTAACTAAAAATAATAAAGAGTAAAAAGGAGCGAGCGCATAAACCGCACCTCTCTTAGTACATTCAAGATCCAAACAGGGGCGGAGCCAGAAAATTTGACCATTGGGTTCGTTCATTCACTTTTTATGAGAATTTGACTCTTTTCTTCCAACCATTAATTGCAAATGCATCACTCCCAGCTTGTTCCTCATTGTAATCTCTAAAAAGGTATCAACACAAACAAAAGGCCTTATGCAACTTGGCACTATACCCGAGCCAACAACCATATTCATCAAACTAATCCGGATTAATTCTACATTGAGTATCTCCAATCTTCATCTACAGGTAATTAAAATTAGACGATGGCGTATAAGGTTTCCCCGTTAAATATCTACGCCTAATTTGATTTTGCATCTTTGGATTTCTTTTGTACTCTGAAATTATTTTTCGATCAGCCGGTTCAGAAGGCAACTCATCTAAGTTAATTTCGTTGTCAATAGTGGGCTTCGGAAGACTAGCGGTAGTAACATTTGATGCACTTTGCCTACGTCTATTGGGTGACCTTGATGTGCCTGTATCATTTTGGCTTTATGTCCGAATTCTCTTTGAATAATACCGCTTCATAGCCTTGATCAATCAAAGTCCATGGAGCAAAACAAATAAAAAACTAGGGCAAAAAATCACTATTACCCTAAGCTATTAGGCCAGATAGAACATACATAAGAGAGAGAAGATGAGGAGATGTGGCAATGCATTCTAATTACCTGAAATTTTGGGTTAAGATTGTTGCCGCTGTGGATCTGTAGCAGCCTGCTTGTTGTTGGTGTGCGGCGGCCGAGACGCCAAGGAACACAAATACTCCCTCCGTTCCTAAATATTTGTCTTTTTAGAGATTTCAACAAGTGACTACATACGGAGCAAAATGAGTGAATCTACATTCTAAAATATGTCTATATACATCCGTATGTGGTAGTTTTTTGAAATCTCTAAAAAGACAAGTACTCCCTCCGTCCGAAAATACTTGTCGGAAAAATGCATAAAAATGAATGTACCTAGAACAAAAATACATCTAGATACATCCATTCCTCCGACGAGTATTTCCAGACGGAGGGAGTATTTAGGAACGGAGGAAGTAGATGAGAGGAGGAGAGATGTGAATTGGAAAACGAACGGACGACGACCCGACGAGGCGTGTGGCTGTGTGCGTGCGTATACGAATACAAAAGACGTGAGTGCAGAGTATGTGACTAATCACGGTTTAGACCTGCCAGCTGGGCGCCTAGGCACTGACGACTCGTGGGCTTTTGGCCCGTTTGCTTACGCTGTTCACACGACCACCTCACGTTATTGGGGTCAGGCAGGATTTTTTACTGGGTTCAGGTCAGCCAAACCTGTACCTACACACACGTACGTAGAAAAATTCGTTGGGTTCACTTGAACCCAACGCTTGTGTGCTGGCTCCGCCGCTGGATCCAAATGTCATAAACGTCAAAAAAAAAAAGATCCAAATGTCATAAGTATTGACCATGTATCGGTTAGGCTGTGTTGTTATATATAAAGCTAGACGGAAGCTTTTTTGTCAACACTCCTTCCACGGCTCCCACAATATGGTACATATTGAACTTTGCTTCAGTACACCCTCCCCTAGAAAATTTTACGGATTTTGATGCGGAATAAGAGTGAAGATTAGAAGGTAACCCTTCAATCAAAATGGATAATATAGTCTTTTATATTCAAATCAATCTATTCAATATGTTTGATCTGCGGGCAAGTATAGCGATATCCTTTTTAAAACTTTATAAGAATCATGCAAATTTCTACACATCAAAGGTCAAACACTCTTGTAGGTGCTTGTAAATTTTTGCACTAAGATGACATCCTAGGAGCACTCAACAAAAAAACAGAGCTCGAATTTTGTTGCAGCTTTGGCCATTTTTTAGCTTCATTTTTGTTTTCTTGTTACGAGCTTCTCAGATGTCATCTCTGAGAAAAAAAATGCAACCACCTAGAAGAGTCTTTCATCTTTGATATGTAAAAAATTCAGATTTTTTTAAAAAAAATTAGGCAAACTCGCGATCGTTATTATAATGTCACAACGTTTACATGGACGAATAAAAGGTCTCCGGGCTGCCCTAACCAAACATGGCGGCCAACCCCAAGAGAAAGTGAATGCTTCGCGAGATTGTGAGCCTCAATATTCGAGGTCCTAAATTCATGACTAAACAAACAAGAATTGAAAAGCCTAGATATATCTATGATTTCACGTATCACTGCTCCATAAGATGCTGCACTTCCTTCTTTAATCGCTTCGACAACCACTTTGCAACCCGATGCTACCGCTATTCGTGTAATGTATAAGCCATCTGCTAGCACCAGTGCCTGTCGTATCGCCAATGTTTCAAGGCTTGTTGGATCGTCAATATGATTGATCACCACCGCTAATTCTGTAGATGGGAACTCCTTGTTAAACTCTAAAAAATTGACAAAACAAACTTATTTTTTGAATTTACGAACATTTTTTTGCATCTTTTAACATGACTAATAAATATGGAAAAATTGGAAACTCTAAAAAATTTCCTAATTTTTAGAAAAATGGTTAATGAATATGGGAAAGTAGAAATTCTGAACAATTTTTTGAACATGTAATATTTCAAAATTCCAAAAAATTGAAATCATGAAATTTATGAATTTATGAAAACTAGAAGCAATAATCAGAAAAAGGATAAATTTAAATAAACGAAAAAGGAAAAAAGAAAGTAGGAGAGAAGATAAAAAAGAAAATGTGGTTCAGGAGCCCCCTAGATGTTTCCTAGATCAAGAAAAACCAGCTGGGAAGCTGAGGTTCCGAAAACTGGGAACACTATTATTTGCAACTTTTTTGGTGAACTTTTTATTTGAAAATTTTTGTGACTATTTTTTCAAAATCAATGAACTTTTTACAAATTCACGAGTGCTTGGGCCGGCCCAATAAGCGCCTGATGGGAGCGACATCGTCGCCTAGTGGGGCCAAGGCCTAAGCTTTTTATCTTTTTTCTGCTTTTATTGTCATTTTTTCCTCAATTCAATTTTCTCCTTATTGAACTCTCTTATTCTTTTTGAAACCTCTTTAGAAATTTCAAATATTTTTGGAATACCGAAATATTTTTTAAGTAACTGTTTTAAATTATGATTTAAAACTCTTTTTTTCCTTCATATATTTATTAAATGCCTTTAAAAAGTATTTACTGTTTTCAATTTTATCCATTTATATTTATTAGTTATGTTGAAAACATAAATAATAGTTTTAAGTACATGTTTAAAGTATGACTTTAATTTTTTTTTTTGCTTTTCCCTCAAAGAAATAATGTTTTCCTTCAAACCTGGCATGGATGACTACTATGGGAATGCCCACCAGCTGGCGAAACTTGGGGTCATTTCAAGAATGTAAAAAAAAAAACACTTTCGTTCAACGTAGGGCCTCTGGGTAGGTCAAAAGGCTCCATTTGAGAGCATGTCGTTTCTCAACCTCTGTCAAATGTCCTGTTTGTAACAGCTTAAAATAATTCGATGACAAGGCATCAAATAAGTTCCAAAGATCATACCTCTGATAGTGAAAGCTCTGCATTAGTGGCACGACTGTGAGTGTACGTGGTGCGCGACCCCACAGTGTGTTTAAAATGGACATGTATGCCAACACAAAATAATGAGTAAAAAGGTGTGAGTGCATAAGCGCGCCTTCTGTTAGAACTTTCAAGATCCAAATGTTACAACTACCCCCTCCGTCCCCACAATACGGTACATATTGAACTTTCCTTTGGTACACCCTCCCCTATAAAAGTTTATGGATTTTAATGCGGATTAAGGGTGAAGATTAGAGGGTAACCCTTCAATAGAAAAGGATAATACAGTCTTTTGAATTCAAATCAATCTATTCAATACATTTGATCTGCAGGCTAATATATCGATGGCCTCTTAAAGTAACTTCAAGATTCATGCAAAATTTTACACATCAAAGATGAAACACTCTTGTAGGTGCTTGTAAATTTTTGCAGTGAGATGACATCCTAGGAGCACCGAAGGAAAAAAAAGGGAGCTCGAATTTAGTTGCAGTTTTGGACATTTTTTAGCTCCATTTTTGTTATCTTGTAAAGAGAATCTCAGATGTCATCTCTGAGAAAAAAATAGCAAGCACCTAGAAGAGTCTTTCATCTTTGACATGTAAAATTTTCAGTTTTTCTTGAATTTTTTAAATAATGTTTCAAATTTACTATTCACTCAGGTGCATCTCTGGGGCAGATGCAGCCGAGGCCCGCAACGCCGCTCTTGCTCTTATCTACTTACGTCGGAAGGGTGTGAGAGTACATGGTGCGCGTCCTCATTGTGTCCCGATACCTAAATATAAGTCTTTTTAGATATTCCAATATGAAGCAAAACGAGTGAATCTAGACTCTAAAATATGTCTATATATATCAATATGCAGTCCATATTGAAATCTTTAAAAGGACTTGTATTTAGAAACGGAGGTAGCAAAAGTGCATGCTTTGTTTCCGTGGATATGAAAGGATCTGCCATAATATCGTACATGGCGCCGTGACTGAAGTTGATCTGGTTTTCTTGGTATAGTCGGCATCCATGTGGGAGTTTATTATCGTACACACTTTGCGGCGGGGAGAGCTTAAAATGACAAGTAGCTTAGCTGCTAATGGGCGCACGAGCAAAAGCAACAGTGATTGATAGCTAGTAGCAGTATTGCTATGTTTATTTTGCCTGCACTTTCTAGGTATCTTGTATCCAAGGTTTTGGAAGCAAGTGCGCATGGAGGCATGTTGGTATCGTAAACTGATTAGCATTGTCACTTTCAGGCTCCCCTTTAGCCGAGTGATTAAGAGATGGTAATTAGTTAAAAACAGAGTGAGAAGTTTAGGGTTATGTGTCCCATATAGTTGTGCCAAGCACTTAAACCTCAGAGCGACGAGAAGAAAAAAAGTGCACCAAAGCAAATAGTACGTTGCTCTCGGGCACAGTCAAATATAAATTACTAGTAGAACAGAGTAGTTCGAATGCACACGCAAATATCTTCCAGGTCATAGAGGTATAGAAGCAGAAAAAAAATCTTCCTTTGCAAATATCTTGATCCACGCTGCTCTTTTGAAAGCGATTCAGAGCAGAGTTAACATCTTCATCTGCCAAAATACTGCACTTTAATAGTTTAACATACTTGCTTTTAAGCGCTTCGGAACAAGAGTTGTTCAAGCCGACCATCTAAGGCTGCACTAATATCTTCTTTTGAGCAAATGCTAGTTTCTTAACGATACATAGGAAAGTTGTTTGACTTACCTTTCTCATAAAGATGCACCCGGCAAATATCACGCCTCTAATCTATCACACCCATTGGCTTCCATATGCTAATGCATTTTAGCATTTGGTGCCACCAGTGAATTGAGATGGTGGGCATGGTTCCACCTCTATGAACGTAGCAGATTTTGTTTGCATTGCCAGTGCACCACATGGCGTAAGATATTATTCTTATTAGACAGTGTGATATATAGTCAATTGTATCTTACTGGCATTCCCCTTCACTTCGGTAATCTTGGCAGAGAAATATGTTTAGTTCATCACAAGATATGGCAAATTCATAAATGGCTATGGCAGCCTGGGCTGCAGCTCACTAGCCCAGAGTGGGAAGTGACAGTCAGATACTTATCAGTACAGCAATACAAAGACTATCAGTCCAGGTGGTAAGTGCGCTCCACATATGCCTTAAGAAGTCTGAGGGAAAGAGTAAGCAAACATGTTACTATAGCCTTTGTTTTTAAACGGTTCACAAGATAGTTGTTCAATTTATCTTTCCCATAAAGATAAATCTAACAAATATCATAATTCTAACATATCATTTCTAATGGCTAGTGCCACACATTTGGTGCCTCGAATGCATGGACGCAAGGGATATACTCAATCCGTTCCTAAATATTTGTCTTTCTAGAGATTTCAACAAGTGACTACATACAGAGCAAAATGAGTGAATTTACACTCTAAAACATGTCTATATACATCTGTATGTGGTAGTCCATTTAAAATCTCTAAAAAGACAAATATTTAGGAACAGAGGGAGTATGTTTCTGCCGGTACGTCTCTAGCGATAGTGTATCGGTGGGATTTTCATGAGTTAGTTTTCTTATATATTTTTCAAGTTTTACCATTGTTAGTATTTTGACTCGACCTCGGTGTTTCTCTTAGTATCCATCACTACTTCGTCAACTACATCGCAACCAACATCATGTGACTCATTTAAAAGAATAGCATCTAACGCATCTTCCACGACGAACTTTCCCCGCCAACGAGGCAGTGTTCTTAACCGAGAAGGAATTCTACCTTAGAGTCATGGTGGCCTTCGAGCCACTGTGACTATGCTTTTTTGATTTTTCCTTCTTGCACTACTAGGAAAAAGGTTATACACAGAGACTTATCAGTAGCGCTTGTTAAAACAAAGCGTTACTGCTATGTAACAGTAGCGCGGGACGAAGCAGCACGCTACTGCTACCCAAATAGTAGTAGCGCGTCCCTCATAAAACGCGCTGCTACTATGACTATTCTAACTGTTGCTGCCAGGCTTGGTATAGTAGTAATGCACTAGAAATCGCGCTACTGCTAACAAAATAGTAGCAGCACGTTTTAAGGCGACAGTGCTGCAACTAACAAAAGGAAAAGAAAAAAAAGGAAAGGAAAATTAAAGAAAAAGAAAAAAAAATGAAAGCAATAGCAGCAGCTTGTTTTGACGAAAGCGCTATAGCTACTTTAGCTATAGCGCGTTTTCACTAACAAGCGCTATAGCTAACTTATCTATAGCAGGATATAGCGCTTGATGGGTAAAAGCGCTACTACTAAATTTGACTTGCCCCTGCGCGGGCGTCCCTCCTTCCCCCAATTCCCAATTCTTCTCGCGTCTCCCCAACCTCTCCCTCACCGCCCCTGCTCCCTTGTCGCCCTGCCTCCGTCGCCGTCACTAGAGCTGCCACCGGAGCTGCGTGCCATCGCCGCCATCGGAGCCGCACGCCCCCGGAGCCACCCTCGTCCGCTCCTCGCCGTCCTGCATCCCTCGACGCCCCTCCCTCCCTCGCCATCACCGGAGCTGCCGTAGACGCCAGCAGAGCCACCCTCGACGCCCTCCGCACCACCGTCTCCCCTGAGCACCTCCCCGCCACCGTTCCCTCGAGCCACCCTCAACACCCTCCTCTCTGTGAGCCCCACCCCTCTTCTCTAGGTTAATTAGACTTAGGTGACTTTAGTTATGAACCCTAGGAATTAGCTAGGTTAAGTAGGTTAACTAGGTAGGTTAAGTAACTAAGTGAACTATGTAGGTTAATTTGGTTAACTAACTAGGTTAACTAACTAGGTTAACTAACTAGGTTAACTAGCTAGGTTAATTTGTTAACTAACTAGATTAATTAGGCTCATTAGGTTAACTAGCTAGGTAAACTAGGTTGGCTAGGTTAGAGAGAAAATTAGTTTAGAGCAAATATTTAGTTAGGGCAGTAGGGTTTAACTAGGTCAGTAGGGTTTAGAGCCAAAATTTAGTTAGGGCAGTAGGGTTTAATTATGGTTTCTGTTTTCATAGTGGTTTTTTTAGAAGAATAAAATGAAGAAAATGTTGCAGCACTGCTACTAGTAGTATATATATAGTGGTACTAGTAGATGTTAATTAGGTTAGGGCAGTAGTGGTACTAGTAGATGTTAATTAGATGTTTTTAGTTAGGTAAGTAGGGTTTTACTAGGTTAATTAGGTGAATTTAAATGAATGACCTAAATGAATGAAATTAGTAGTTAGCTGAAATTTTAGGACAAATTTGTATATGCTTATGTACTTAACTAAATATTATTTTTAGGATAAATTTGTATATGCTTAAGAAGTTAACTAAATATATTATAGGGTTGTATATATAGTTGCTTAAGTACTTGTATAGATGTTCTGCACCCAATATATGCTTAAGTAGTTGTATAACTTCTAGGGTTCATCAATGGGTGCTTAAGTAGTTGTAGATGCTTAAGTAGCTAGCTAGGGTTCATCTAATTAGTTAGTACTTGTAGATGCTTAAGTACTAGGGCAATAGTGTTAGGGCAGTAGGGTTTAACTAGATGTTAATTAGGGCAGTAGGGTTTAGTTTGGAGAAAAAATTAATAAAAATATAAATTTCTATCAGTGCTGCAAGTCTACTAGGTTCTTAATTTTCACTGATTTTTTATTATGACAGAAATTTAGGATATAATTTGAATTGAGTTCTAGGGTTCATAATTTGAAATTTAGGACAGAAATTGAGTTCTAAGCTTAATCATTTATATTAGGAAATAATTTTTATTAGGACACAAATATGTAAGGGTTCTAGGTTTCTAGGGTTCATCCATCTATATTTGGTTTTTCAATTGAGTTTGAGAGAGCATGAGATTTGTGTAGATTTTCTTGAAGTGTCAAACACTAGGAGATGCAAATTTGAAGTGGTCATGTTATATGCAAATTCCTCAATAGTGTTTGCTCATGTTTATCTACTGTTGTAGTTGTTCATGTACATGTTCTTAAGTGGTCCTGTTATATGCAACATTGAAGTGGTTCGATTGTACCCAAGTGGCCTTTTGTTGTTTACAGGGAATGAAACCGAGTGATCTATGTTTTGTGAGAATGTTGATTCATTTCCGTTCCGGCAAATTTCAGGTGCTCGATTTGTACACTTTTTTTATCAAAGGTCATGCCGAAATTTTCTGTGAATTTCGGCATGACTTGTGCTACAAACTATGACATATCGAGTGCTCGGGATTTGCCGCACCCGGAATGAATCAATGTTCCTGCAAAACATAGGCCTTTTTATGTCATTATTCATTTTATTAGGTCTAGAATTAATTGACTAGATTTAATCATAGGAAACGTGGCTAGCAACGATGAAGGACAGGGTTCTGGTGATTGCAACATCTACGAGTCAGCAGACGCTTATTTGAACCTTCTCGACAAGCAATGGTTGTTGCAGGGCCCACCTGTCACATCTGAGACTGACCGACATCGAGACCGGCGCCGAGACTGGTGCTGAGACCCAGACCGACACCGAGACCGGCGAAGCCGGTAAACCAAAGAGGATACGACGCCCAAACCAGCTCATCACTACTAGACTGGTGGTCACGGAGGTGGAATCCAGCAATTTTGAGCCAAATTGCCTGCGGAAGCGAGCGCGTGCTATGACGATCAAATAGGATGCATCCTACGAACAACCGCCACCATCAACGATGAGAAACTAAAGAAGATACCAGATATGGAGCACTCCCTCCTAAGGAAGCTGCACCCGGTATTCTTGTTCCCGGGCCGGGATGAAATCAAATATACTGATCGAGATAAAGACCCGACAATGAAGAAGATAAACAGACGCGCCATGGGCAAGTTTAGTGGCGCGTTGTCCGCCTAGAAAGTAAGGGTGAAAGCAAGGATCATCGACAAAAAGGAACCCTACTCCGAGTTGTAAAGGATAATCCGACAATTACGGAAGAGCAATTTGAAATGTTCAAGGCGCCTTGCATTGCCAAAGCTTCCAAAGAAAAGTGGGAGTACATGAAGGGGCTTAAAGAGAGGAACATGGGGTGCCACCATCTGGAAGCCGTGGTTACGCGTGGAAGAGGTCCATATGAGCCAAGGAGGACGCGGAACACGAAAGTCTGGGCATCCCAGACCCCTTGGCGGTGTTCACTGTCCCACAAGAGCATGACGTCATCAAGGCCTGGTACCGTTGGGACTGAGTCAACAAGGTTTTCCATACATAGGCGGTCACGATGGAGTTCATGAGACTGCTGGTAATTATTAATTTACCCCCTAATTTTAGCTTCTGATCAATTCGACTGCACTTTTAGTCACATTTGTAAACGGTCCACGTTCCATTTGCAGAAAGAGAAGCACATGATTGCGTCCGAAAGCAACTCACCGTCTGTGGCGTTGGCGAGGCCCAAGTGGGACACCCCATTCAACCGGGACTTGAACATATTGAAAGGACTCCCAGTGGACACTCGCCTGTCGTATGGACACGTGCACAGCGTTGGAGGCGGTGACACGTGTAAGAAGTACTACCGTGACACCACGGAGGAGAGAAAGGGAAAATGGAGGTTAAATGAATAAATCATCGACAAGAAGGTTGCTGTCGGTGTCAAAACTGGCGGATCTCGGGTAGGGGGTCCCGAACTGTGCGTCTAGGCGGATGGTAACAGGAGACAAGGGACTCGATGTTTTCACCCAGGGTTGGGCCCTCTCGATGGCGGTAAAACCCTACTCCTGCTTGATTAATATTGATGATATGGTTAGTACAAGAGTAGATCTACCATGAGATCAGAGAGGCTAAACCCTAGAAGCTAGCCTATGGTATGATTGTTGTTCATCCTACGGACTAAAACCCTCCGGTTTATATAGGCACCGAAGAGGGTTAGGGTTACATAGAGTCGGTTACAATGGTAGGAGATCTTACAATCTCAGATCGCCAAGCTTGCCTTCCACGCCAAGGAAAGTCCCATCCGGACACGGATGAAGTCTTCAATCTTGTATCTTCATAGTCCAGAGTCCGCCAAAGGTGATAGTTCGCTATCCGGACACCCCTAATCCAGACTCCTCAAGAGCCCTGAACCAGGCTTCAATGACGATTTAGTCCGCACGCATATTGTCTTCGCATTGCAAGGCGGGTTCCTCCTCCGAATACTTCATAGAAGATTTGAACACAAGGATAGTGTCCGCTCTGCAAAATAAGTTCCACATACCACCGTAGAGAGAATAATATTTACACAAATTCAATCTCCTGACGTATTCCATGGCGTGACATCATACCACGACCAAGCCTTTATTCGAATCGTTTTTACCGTCCCACCTCAGTGCATTTAGCGAGGCGGTTTCCTTGGCACGTCTTGTCGAAGCAGAGATCGTGTCCCCTTATTCCGGGATTCTCATCAATATGGGCGTGGGTAACCCAACTGTGCCCGTTGGCACGTCTCCTCTATCGAAGGCAAGTCTCGAACGGTCATGGGGAAGGCTCATGGTATTCAACCTCTTTATAAAGAGACCAAGGCTCCACTCCTTTCTTTCAATCTCAATCGAATCCGCCCCTCGCCTCGAGTTCCAACACCCAAAGCTCCAGATTCAGGCGCTTCGGACCTTCGATGATGTCCGGCTCCGACCTGCAAGACTGGTGGATGCCTTCCTCCGTTACAGAAGAAGAAGTGCTAAAGCTAAGAGATGCCAGGTATCTAACCGACGAAATTTCGCATAGGTTGCCTACCCAAGGGCAGGTTATTCCCACTCCCAAGCCTGTTGAAAGCGTGGTGTTCGCGTCTCACTTCCTTCGGGGGCTAGGCTTCCCGATGGACCCCTTCGTGAGGGGGCTCATGTTTTACTATGGGTTGGAATTTCATGACTTGGATCCGGAGTCCATCCTCCACATCTCATCGTTCATTGTCGTATGTGAAGCCTTCCTCCGCATTACCCCTCACTTCGGATTGTGGCTCAAGACCTTCAAGGTGGAGCCAAAGATGATCAAGGGGAAGCAGGCAGAGTGCGGAGGGGCTGTTATAAGCAAGAATGCTGATGCTCCATGGCCCGAGGGCTCTTTTCAAGAGGAGCTCAGCTTATGGCAGCGAGAGTGGTTTTATATCACAACCCCCAGGGGCACCAAATGGGTGGCGCCACCTGCCTTTCGCTCAGGTCCTCCACCGCGGCTGGCGTCATGGGTCAACAAAGGACTTGACTGGGGGCCGTCCAAGGACGTGCCCTTGTTGCAGGGCCGCATTCGAGACCTCCTAGAGAGAGATTACTCTGGTTGCAGTAGCGCAGGTCATGCTGATTTGTCGCACCCTGTCCTGCAAACGTCGCCCCCTCCGCCTGTGGGAATTTAACTCGGAGGGACCACGAGCTCTCCAACATTTTATGGGCACGACGCCCGTGGAGATGTACAAGTTTTTCTTCGGATCACAAGCGACGTGTCCGGACTTGACCGAGGACGTAGGTCTGAGCTGCAATCGCCCGGATACTCAAGTAAGTAGCCATGTACCCAGACACGCTATCCCATATTTATAACGAACTTTCCCTTTAAAAGAGCTATTCCTTGAACAGGAGTGGATAGCGAAAGCGAAGTTAATCAGGTGTCCGGCCCCCCTTCCTGAGACCACTCCGGATCCTGTGTTAACCAGGATGCTGGAAGTTGCGCCTTCGGAAGAAGGTGAAGGGGGGAACAAGGAAGCTACCACCTACGCGAAGGAGGCTGTCAGGAAAGGAGGGATCGAGAATCCCTCCATCCAAGGGAAGAAGAGGACCGCCTCTGAAGACCCGGAGACCATGGTCTCAAAGTGGGGGAAGAAATCTTCATCATGCCTCGGCCACATTGTGCCCCCAAGGGGATCAGCCCTCCACCGAGCCGTAAGTGAAAAGGGGAGTTTTTCTTAAAATAAAGGATATCCCTGCCCTATTTCTGATAACCGAAATTTTACCCTGTAGTTCAGATCTCAGCCCTTCTCAGCAGAGTTCATCTTCGGGGGATCTTCGTCTGGAGATGATAGAGAGCGAAACGCCTCCCCCTGCCGTACCGTCTTGCAAGGCGGGCGACCCTGAGGTGTCGTCGCGGAGGGTTTCTCCGAGTCCGACGGGGCCGGAAGTCAGTTGTATGTCCCCTCCAAGCCCTCTGCGTCCGGCCTTCGAAAAAGGCCATCGGACGAGTCCGGCACCACCTGGTGTACGGTCGGAAGAGCTGAAGGATCTGCTCGGGCGAGCGTCTATCTCAGAAGATCACCGTGCGTTAATGGGTACGGTGATTGAAAGGATTTCATCCGCTGAGAGCGGATTGCATGAAGCCGTCAGAAGTTTACTGACAGGTTTTGAGGTACACAAAATGATGTACCTTCTGACAGTTCCGCATATAAAATGCGCCCTGTGTAGATAGTAGCCCCTGAGGCTCGGTGTGTTGTCAAAAAAATGACAGTGCGCCGAGGATCATAATCCCAGGTATAATATGTCGCCCTTCCTATGTAGGTGGCGAAGGGTCCAGTGGCTAGCCGGACTGATGAATTTGCCGAACTAAAGCGGCAACTTGATGTGGCGGATGCCGACATCGCGCTTGTCAATAAGCGACTTGACGAGTCACAAGGTATGCAATTTCTCCACGGACACCTGGTAAGGGAGCTTGATGCCCGCGCCTTACAACATGTATGCTTGATGCAGATGGTACCGCTGCCATGGAGAACCTTCGGGCGGAGCTCGCCCGAGCCAAGGAGCAGGCCAGAAAGAGTGATGCGGCTACCTTAAAGGCGGCCGAAGAGCTAAAGCCGAACATGCTGCTCACTGCCGAAGCAAGAAGGAAATGGCCGAGATGGCCGTGAAGTTGAAGAATGCTGCCGACCGTTGCAAGCTTCTTGAAAAAGAAGATCGAGCGGTGCACGAGGACCTGAAGAAGGCCACTACCAAGGCCAAGGATGCTCGCTCTGCGATGAGAGCTATGAAGGAGGAGCTGCGTCAAGCCGGAGATATCGCGGCTGGAAAGCCCTTTCTGCTACGGAGGACATTCATGGATCCTAATTATGCTCAGTTGGACCGGCTGTGGAGTGCGGAGGATGCTTATCTGGACTTGGCGGCAAGTGCCGTGGACGCGGCCGAACACTTCCGAGATAAAAAAGATCACGAAATGGAAAATGTTTTTTGGTCGCAGTTCCATAATCCAGAGCGCCCACTTCCATTAACCAATCGCTTGGCCGAATGGGTGGAGCTGAATAGGTTATCCGGACTTTTCATGAAGGATGTCGTGAGTCTTTTGTGGCCGAAAAGGCCCGGGCCGAAGAGTTATTTTGGCTTGGTGCAGCAGTTCCTTGGTGCGGTGCCGCATATCAATGCAATGAGGAGGTCGGCATGCATAGAGGGTGCGCGGATGGCTCTTGCCCGTGTCAAGACATACTGGGCGGAGATGAAGGCCACCGATGTTGCATCCCCAGGTTCGGACGGAAGCCGAGTACCTGTCGAGCACTATTTTCAGGAAGTTCTGCAGGGCGCTCGTTTAATAGAGACGCAGTGCTCGAAGGATATTATGTTCGAATGACATGTATTATTGTGAAACAATGTATCGATGGAAAAAGCTTTTTATACTTGTGCCTTTCAAGAATTAAAATACCTCCTGTGCGGCCGCTAATGCATATGTATATATAACCTGAAAGATGGCAGTCTTCGGCTTCAGCCCCCACACATATAATGCGGGGGTGTTTGCAAAAGGCGCATGTTCACACTTGATCCAACGTATTGGTCCTATAAAGGAGGTGGTAGCGCAGCAAACTAGGCAACCGGACTATAATGCTTTATCACTTTCACTTAGCCATAGGAGTTTGATAGTGGGGCTACTATATAGCCGCTAGGGGCACCGCTCTCACCCGAATTCGGGGCGCGTATGTGCCTGACCAGGAAACGACCCTTCGTCAATGCGGAGGAATCCTATAGATTCCGACGGGTCATTGTGTGGTTGACCAGTCTCACGCTATATCATGACAGTCAGTTTTCGGCTTTCTCTACTGAGGTGCTCACCTGGCTGAACCGGGGCACAATCGCAGTAGTTCTCCTGGTGCCGCCTTAGCGGATAGAGCGAAACATAAGGCAGCAAAACACAGGAGCCGGGCAAACCCAACATTTGACCAAAGACATTATTCGGAGCTGATGCATATAAGGCCTAACTCGAGACGCCGAACACTCCCTAAGGTATTCGGTCTTTATGAAAACGGGACGAACAACGCCCTTGGTAATAAGCCCCTGGTGTCCAGGTACGCGCAAAATTCTGACGTGGCCCATGCCAAAACGCCAGCCTCCTCCTCGGTTATGGCAAGAAACCAGGGGATGTGTATCAACAAGAGACAGTAAAAAAGGTTTACGCAGGGTCTTAATCTGAAAAGAATCCTTGTCACGGGTCCCTCTTGCGCACGCTCATGTCTCCGTTCCGCCAGCCGTATCTCGGACGGTGTAGCACGGTGTTCATCTGTAAAAGAGAAGAACTTAGTTGAAAAAGATCGTGTGGAAATGTATGTTATATTAAATAAACAAAGTACGATTCAAAAAATGAATAAGACTGAGCTTTATTGTCTCTTGTTGTACAGGCGCGGAGCCCCTTGTGCGGGGGTATGTGGCTAGTAAGCCCTTGTATGTTTATGCCGGACTCGTCAAACCGTGTCCGGGGTCTGGACGACCTGTTTAGGTGCTTTGATTAGTGAAGCCGGTTTAGTGTGTGGCTGTCAAGGCAGTCACACAATCTTCCGCGCTCAAGGAACACTCGATATTTCCCTTTAAGGAGATGATGCCTCGCGGACCGGGCATTTTAAGTGTAAAGGATGCATAATGTTGTATTGCGTTAAAGCGGGCGAAAGCTTCGCGTCCCAGTAGTGCTTGGTAGCTACTTGTAAATGGGGCGAGGTGGAAGGTTAGTTTTTCGCGGCGGAAGTTGTCGGGTGAGCCGAAGACAACTTCTAGCAGTAGAGAGCCCGTACAATGGGCATATGGGCCTGGCATTACCCCTTGAAAGGAAGTGTTGCTATGGCGAATTTTGGTTGGGTCTATCCCCATTTTGCGGAATGTGTCCTGGTATAGCAGGTTTAGATCACTGCCACCATCCATTAGGACTTGTGTAAATTGGAGTCCACCAATTATCGGGTCTAGTATCAAGGCAGTCCATCCTGCATTCCGGATACTTCTAGAGTAATCCTGATGGTCGAAGGTGATTGGATTTAACAACCAGTGGCGGGACTCCTCTGGGATAGGCCGTATGGAGCGTACCTCTATGGGCCCCGCTCTATTTTTCCCTTTTGTCACGTGAAGTGAGTTAACTGTTTTGACTTCTTGTGGGAAATTCTTTTGTTTTCCGGTGCTCTGCTTGTGGGGTTTGTCATCATCCTCGCTTGGTGTGTCGAGCCCCTTGTGTTCGGCGTTGAGTTTGCTGGACTGCTTGAAGACCCAAGAATCTGTGTGGGTACGGTTTGCAGGCTTCCCGGGAGTACTGTGGATTTTGCATATCTTGTCCAAGATTTTGTTTAAGTTAGATAGCTCGTCCCTGTTATCCTTAAGGGGCAGTTTTTTATGATTCTGCCGAGAGCTTTTGAATCCGGCATTGACTGCCGTGCTCTTCGGGCTGTTTCCCTTGGTCCGGCGCTGGTCCTTGCTGCGTCGCGGTTTCCCGTTTCCATCCCCGACTTCGGATGTACTTGGGTTGCTGGTACTGCATCTTGCCAGCCAGCTATCCTCTCCTGCGCAAAAGCGGGTTATGAGGCTTGTTAATGCGGCCATTTTTCTTGGCTTTTCTTGGCCGAGGTGTCTGGCGAGCCATTCGTCTCGGACATTGTGTTTGAAAGCTGCTAAGGCTTCAGCGTCTGGACAGTCGACTCTTTGGTTCTTTTTATTAAGGAATCTGTTCCAAAATTTTCGGGCTGACTCTCCGGGTTGTTGAGTTATGTGACTTAAATCGTCTGCATCCGGAGGTCGGACATAGGTCCCTTGAAAATTTGCCCGAAAAGCATCCTCGAGCTCTTCCCAACTTCCAATGGTGTTTTCGGGGAGGCTTTTGAGCCAATGCCGGGCTGGACCTTTGAGCTTGAGGGGTAAGCATTTTATGGCATGGAGGTCATCTCCTCTGGCCATGTGTATGTGGAGGATGTAATCCTCAATCCAGACTCCAGGGTCTGTTGTTCCGTCGTATGCCTCTATGTTTACGGGCTTGAATCCTGCTGGAAATTCATAATCCAGAACCTCATCGGTGAAACATAGAGGGTGTGCGGCACCCCTATATTTAGGTGTACCATAATATTCGGATACTTGAAGTGTTACATTGCTTACTAGAGCTTGCTTTCTTGGCCCATAGATATATCTAACTGGGCCATCTTTTTGATGTGAATCCGTGTGCGGATTGCGTGCCGGCTTGTGTGCGGCGCTGTTTGCCGCTCTATGTTTGCCATGGGGTTGTCTATATGACTGGGTGGTCTCCTTGTTCTTTGATAGCGGGGGCTCTACGGCCTCCTCATCAAATTCGGGCAGTAGTTTTCGCTTCGGGTAGCCCTTTGTTCGGCGACTATCGCCGTATTTGTCTGCGGTGTTGAGTACTTTGCTCCATCTGATTCTGAGCGCATCTTCCGCTGTTTTGAGCTTCCGCTTCTGCTTTTTTAGGCTACTCGCAGTGGCGACGAGCATTTTGTGGAGGTTCTTCTGCTCCAGCAACTTGTCCGGCGTGAGATCGTCCAGACTGTTATCTTCGTCGGAGACGGATTGTTTATCCATATTGTCCTGTTCGGATGGTTGCTCGATAGCATGTTCGTCATCCACCGGTTCGCCCTGCTCTATGGCTGGGTCTGTGTGGCTGCTGTCTTTGTCGAGGCGGGATTTTGAGCGGCGCTTACGTCGCTGTTTTGACTGCTTTTCGAGGGAATGATACCTCGCGGCGTCCCGTTGTTCCTCGTTGTCGCTTCCTTTAGGTGGCTGTCCAGTGCCTTATAGGTGCTGGTTCATGCTTATCTCCTGCATCGTCGTCCATACCGTCGATGTCTTCGGAGTCAAAATCGAGCACGTCGTTTAAACTTTCGACAGTGGCTACGAAGTGGGTGCTGGGTGGGCTTTGAATTTCTTTGTCTTCCACATCCCAACCTTGCTGACCATAGTCCGGCCAGGGCTCTCCTGATAAAGAGAGAGACTTCAGTAAATTCAGGATGTCGCCAAAGGGCGAGTGTTGAAAGATGTCCGCGGTGGTGAACTCCATGATCGGCGCCCAATCGGATTCGATTGGCAGGGACGCGGAAGGCTCGGAGTTCGGAGAGGAGTTCGGCACCTTGGAGTCATGAGCTTCGCAAAGGATAGGGTTGGTGTTCGGCTCAATCACCGTAGAGATAGCAGCCCCCGAGGCGGTGTCCAGCCACCCGTCCTCGATCGGTGCAGTCGGCTCCGAGCTAAGGGTCAGAGCGGACACTTGTGCGGCCTCCAGGGCACTGTCCGGCAACAGAGCTAGACCATGCCCATCATGACAGTGCAGCGCGCTTCGTGTGGCTCGAACCCGTCGAAGATCAAGTCTCCGCGGACGTCAGCCGTATAGTTTAAACTTCCAAATCGACTGGACGCGGGGGCGTAGCTTAATCTGCTCCGAAGGCTGCTTAATTGGCCCAGATGCAAAGCCGCCGAATACAAAGATCTATCCGGGGAGAAAAGTCTCACCATGGACCGCATCGTTGTTGATGATCGGAGGAGCCATCGGGCCTATAGGTGACGACACAGAGGAACTCTCAATGAAAGCACCTGTCAGTGTCAAAACCGGCAGATCTCGGGTAGGGGGTCCCGAACTGTGCGTCTAGGCGGATGGTAACAGGAGACAGGGGACACAATGTTTTTATCCAGGTTCGGGCCCTCTCGATGGAGGTAAAACCCTACTCCTGCTTGATTAATATTGATGATATGGGTAGTACAAGAGTAGATCTACCACGAGATCAGAGAGGCTAAACCCTAGAAGCTAGCCTATGGTATGATTGTTGTTCGTCCTACGGACTAAAACCCTCCGGTTTATATAGGCATCAAAGAGGGTTAGGGTTACACAGAGTCGGTTACAATGGTAGGAGATCTACATATCCGTATCGCCAAGCTTGCCTTCCACGCCAAGGAAAGTCCCATCCGGACATGGGACGAAGTCTTCAATCTTGTATCTTCATAGTCCAGGAGTCCGGCCAAAGGTGATAGTTCGGCTATCCGGACACCCACTAATCCAGGACTCCCTCAGTTGCAATTGCGGTTGATAAGAAATTAGCTGAGATAGTCAAAGCAGCGGTAGCTACCGCAAAAGAGGATATTGCAGCTTCGTATAGTGTCTTGGTTCCCACTATCTTTATTTGGACCAAGTAAAATCCAAATAAGGATGCAGCAGACTTTCCCCTTTCCAACTTCTTGGGGAGCAGCTCAACTAGCGTTGCACCAAAGAGCTTTGTCAAGACTCTGCTCCCGCACTGCTCCCTTTGCTCTGCACTAGATCCCGCACCTGCTCATAGCTAGCAGCCCGTCCTCCATCTCGGACATGCTCGGCGGTGCTTTGTCTTTGGTTGAGCTCGACGCCCTCACGGTACCTGTGATACGTCTCCAACGTATCTACTTTCCCAAACACTTTTGCCCTTGTTTTGGACTCTAATTTGCATGATTTGAATGAAACTAACCTGGACTGACGCTGTTTTCCGCAGAACTGCCATGATGTTGTTTTATGTGTTGAAAAGAAAAGTTCTCGGAATGTCCTGAAAATCGACGGAGGCACTTTTTGGAATTAATAAGAATTTTTGGGCGAAAGAAATACACCAGGGGGCCCACACCCTGTCCAGGAGACAGGGGGCGCCCCCCTATAGGTCGCGCCCCCTATGTCGTGGGCCCCCTGGACGTCCACCAACCTCAACTCCAACTCCATATATTCACGTTCGGGGAGAAAAAATCAAAGAGAAAGTTTCATCGCGTTTTACGACATGGAGCCGCCGCCAAGCCCTAATCTCTCTCCGGAGGGCTAATCTGAAGTCTGTTCGGGGCTCCGGAGAGGTGGATTCGTCGCCGTCGTCATCATCAACCATCCTCCATCACCAATTTCATGATGCTCACCGCCGTGCGTGAGTAATTTCATCATAGGCTTGTTGGACGGTGATGGGTTGGATGAGGTTGACCATGTAATCAAGTTAGTTTTGTTAGGGTTTGATCCCTAGTATCCACTATGTTCTGAGATTGATGTTGTTATGACTTTGCTATGCTTAATGCTTGTCACTAGGGCCCGAGTGCCATGATTTTAGATCTGAACCTATTATATTTTCATGAATATATGTGTGTTCTTGATCCTATCTTGCAAGTCTATAGTCACCTATTATGTGTTATGATCCGACAACCCCGAAGTGACAATAATCGGGATACTTCTCGGTGATGACCGTAGTTTGAGGAGTTCATGTATTCACTATGTGCTAATGCTTTGTTCCGGTTCTCTATTAAAAGGCGGCCTTAATATCCCTTAGTTTCCGCTAGGACCCCGCTGCCACGGGAGGGTAGGAAAAAAGATGTCATGCAAGTTCTTTTCCATAAGCACGTATGACTACTTACGGATTACATGCCTACATTACATTGATGAACTGGAGCTAGTTCTGTCTCACCCTATGTTATAATTATCCATCACTGATCCATTGCCTACGAGATTTTCACATATTGTGCTTCGCTTATTTACTTTCCCGTTGCTACTGTTACAACTACTACAAAAACCCAAAAACATTACTTTTGCTACCGTTACGTTTATTATCATACTACTTTGCTACTAAATACTTTCCTGCAGATACTAAGTTATCCAGGTGTGGTTGAATTGACAACTCAACTGCTAATACTCAAGAATATTCTTTGGCTCCCCTTGTGTCGAATCAATAAATTTGGGTTGAATACTTTACCCTCGAAAGCTGTTGCGATCCCCTACACTTGTGGGTTATCAAGACTAATTTCTGGCGCTGTTGCCGGGGAGCATAGGTCTATTCTCTGAGTCAATTGGGATTTATATCTGTTGATCACTATGAAGAACTTGAAAGACGACAGAACTACGATTTTTCCCTCAACTACGAGGGGAGGTAAGGAACTGCCATCTAGCTCTGCAGTAGATTCTCCTTCCGTTATTAGCAAGCTTGTGACACCTAAACCTGTTACTGCTATGAATTCTGATATGTCGCATGTTATTGATGATGCCACTTCTGCTATGCATGATGAAACTACTTCTGTGTGTGATACTACTTTGCCATTAGGTGAATTTCTTGATGAACAACTTGCTAGAGTTAGGGGGAATGAAATTATTCAAGATGCTATTATTGATGATAGTGATGATGAAAATTCTCCCAATGATTATGAGTTGCCTGTTGTTCCTGAGGGTTACGTTATGAATGAAGAAGCTGCTAGAGCTATCTTTGCTTGCAATGATAGATACGATCTAAAGAAATTATTAGCTAAATGGAAGCAGCAGTCTCGTAATGCTAGAATGAAACCCGATCCTGCTTTTGCTACTTCACCTATCTGTGTTACTGATAAGGATTATGAATTCTCTATTGATCCTGAAATTATTACTTTAGTTGAATCTAATCCTTTTTATGGCCTTGAATCTGAAACTGTTGTGGCACATCTTACCAAGTTGAATGATATAACTACCCTGTTTACTAATGATGAGAAGTCTCGCTATTATTATATCCTTAAGATATTTCCGTTCTCATTAAAGGGTGATGCTAAGACTTGGTATAATTCTCTTGCTCCTGGTTGCGTGCGTAGTCCCCAGGACATGATTTATTACTTCTCTGCCAAATATTTCCCTGCTCATAGGAAACAAGCTGCCGTGCGGGATATATATAATTTTGTGCAAATCAAATAAGAGAGTCTCCCACAAGCTTGGGGGATGCTTCTCCAGTTACTTAATGCTTTGCCTGATCATCCTCTTAAGAAAAATGAAATACTAGATATCTTTTATAATGGACTAACCGATGCTTCCAAGGACTACTTGGATAGTTGTGCTGGTTGTGTTTTCAGGAAATAACGATCGTGAAGCTGAAATATTATTGAATAATATGTTGACTAATGAAAATAATTGGACTCTTCCCGAGCCAATTCTCAAGCAATTCTGAACCAATTGAGCCAACTCCGAGCCTATTCCTAAACCTACTCCGAAGAAGAGAAGTGTTTTATTTCTCAGTCCTGAAGATATGCAAGAGGCAAAGAAATCAATGAAAGAAAAAGGTATTAAAGCTGAAGATGTTAAGAATTTACCTCCTATTGAAGAAATACATGGTCTTAATATACCGCCTGTTGAAGAACCACATTGTCTTGATAACCCGACACATGTAGCAAAGGTAAATTCTCTCTATAGATATGATAAAGTTGAAATCCCCTCTACTAAATTTCATAGCCCATGCTTAGATGAATTTGATGACTTTATGGCTAGACAAGAAAGTTTTAATGCTTATGTTGGTAGAGAGTTAAAGAATAATGCTTTCGAGGTAGGACGCGTGAGCGATAATATGGCTAGAGTTAAAGGTGAACTTAAACTCATTAGCAAATATACTTCTATGGTTGCTACTCAAGCTGAGCAAGTACTCAAAGCTCAAAATGATTTGCTTGATGAATTAAATAATAAGAATGACTTTGCTGTTAGAGTGGCTACTAGAACTGGTAGAATGAGTCAGGAACCTTTGTATCCTGAAGGCCACCCTAAGAGAATCGAGCAGGATTCTCAGAGAAATAATTTAGAGGCACCTAGTTCTTCTAAAAAGAAGAAAAAGAAAAACGATAGGACTTTGCATGCTTCTAGTGAACCTACTATAGACACACCTAAGAATCCCAATGATATTTCTATTTCTGATGCTGAAACACAATCAGGTGATGAACATGAACCTAGTGATAATGTTAATGATAATTTTCATGTTGATGCTCAACCTAGTAAAAACAATGAAGTAGAGATTGAACCTGCTGTTGATCTTGATAACCCACAATCAAAGAATCAACATTATGATAAGAGAGATTTTGTTGCTAGGAAACACGGTAGAGAAAGAGAACCATGGGTTCAGAAACCCATGCCCTTTCCTCCTAAACCATCCAAGACAAAGGATGATCAGGATATTGAGCGCTTTGCTGAAATGATTAGACCTATCTTCTTTCGTATGCACTTAACTGATATGCTCAAAGTAAATCCTTATGCTGAATATATGAAGGATATCATTACAAATAAAAGAAAGATACCGGAAGCTGAAATTTCCACCATGCTTGCTAATTACACTTTTGAGGGTGGAATACCAAAGAAACTTGGAGATCCGGGGGTACCAACTATACCATGCTCCATTAAAAGAAATTATGTTAGAACTGCTTTATGTGATCTTGGAGCTGGTGTTAGTGTTATGCCTCTCTCTTTATATCATAAACTTGAATTGAATAAGTTGACACCTACTGAAATATCTTTGCAAATGGCTGATAAATAAACTGCTATACCTGTCGGTATTTGTGAGGATGTGCCTGTTGTGGTTGCAAATGTCACTATCTTAACGGACTTTGTTATTCTTGATATTCCCGAGGACGATAGTATGTCTATTATCCTTGGTAGACCTTTTCTTAATATCGCAGGGCTGTTATTGATTGCAACAAAGGCAATGTCACTTTTCATGTTAATGGTAATGAGCATACGGTACACTTTCCGAGGAAACCATCTCAAGTTCATAGCATCAATTCTATTGGAAAAGTTCCAACTATTATTATTGGAGGTTTTTAATTTCCTCTCCCTACTGTCAAGAAAAAGTATGATATTCTTATTGTTGGGGATTTTCATATCCCCGTTGAGGTAACTTAGTGTTGAGGACAAGAAAAGGTTTAAGCTTTGTCTTTGGTTGAGCTCGACGCCCGGTACCTGTGATACGTCTCCAACGTATCTACTTTTCCAAACACTTTTGCCCTTGTTTTGGACTCTAACTTGCATGATTGGAATGAAACTAACCCGGACTGACGCTGTTTTCAGCAGAACTACCATGATGTTGTTTTATGTGTAGAAAAGAAAAGTTCTCGAAATGTCCTGAAAATCCACGGAGGCACTTTTTGGAATTAATAAGAATTTCTGAGCAAAAGAAATACACCAGGGGGCACACACCCTGTCCACGAGACAGGGGGGCGCGCCCCCTGTCGGTGTCAAAACCGGCGGATCTCGGGTAGGGGGTCCCGATCTGTGCGTCTTAGGCTGATGGTAACATGAAGCAAGGGACACAATGTTTACTCAGGTTCAGGCCCTCTCGATGGAGGTAAAATCCTACTTCCTTCTTGATTAATATTGATGATATGAGTAGTACAAGAGTAGATCTACCACGAGATCGTAGAGGCTAAACCCTAGAAGCTAGCCTATGATGATTATGATTGTAATTGTGATCGGCCTTCTAAGGACCAACCTCTCTGGTTAATATAGACACCAGAGAGGGCTAGGGTTTACACGGAGTCGGTTACAAGGAAGGAAATACAATATCCGGATCACCAAGCTTGCCTTCCACACAAAGGAGAGTCCCATCCGGACACGGGACGGAGCTTGAGTCTTGTATCTTCACGCTCCAATAGTCCGTACGATTTATATAGTCTGGCTGTCCGGATACCCCCTAATCCAGGACTCCCTCAGTAGCCCCTGAACCAGGCTTCAATGACGATGAATCCGGCGCGCAGTTTTGTCTTCGGCATTGCAAGGCGGGTTCCTTCTCCGAATACTCCAAGGTAATCATCGAACACGTAAACCATGTCCGGATGTGCAAAATGATCTTCACATACCACCGTAGAGAGAACGATATTTCAGCTGACAACTTTTTAGATGACGTGATATGTCATTACGGTCGGGTCATTATTCGAACTGTTTTCCCACAACCAGCCACAGCGCATATTGCGAGGCTGTTTCCTTGACTCGTCTTGTCAAAGCAGAGATCATGTCCCCTTATACGGGTACGAGTAATCCCACCACGCCATCAATCGCGGTGCTTGGGAAGTAAGCGATTCTCAACGAGCAAGTGAGGAGGCGCACCGATTTCGTCGCCTTTATAAAGGGATAAGGGCTCCTCATTTCCACCCACGCCTTCCTCCTCCTTTGCTCATCCTTACCTCCTCGAGCTCCAGCACCCTAGTCCAAGTCTTCGCATAGCTAAATATGTCCGGAGCAGGAGGCAAGTTGGTGGCTTCCACCGTGAAGGAGAAGCATATCACGAATCTTCGGGCGGCCGGTTACTTCGCCGCAGACATAGCGCACCGGCTACCAGACGACGAGCAGGTCATTCCGACCCCGGGACCCCACGAGAGGGTCATGTTTCTCGCCCACTTCGTTTGTGGACTGGGGTTTCCACTTCATCCCTTCGTCCGCGGGCTCATGTTCTACTACGGCCTAGATTTCCATGATCTAGCCCCAAACTTCGTCCTCAACATCCGATCATCGTCGTATGCGAGGCCTTCCTCCGCATCAAGCCTCACTTCGGCCTGTGGCTGCAAATCTTCTACGTGAAGCCGAAGATCGTGAGCGGCCAGCAAGCGGAGTGCGGAGGGGCCATGGTGGGCAAGATGCCTAATGTCACCTAGCTTGACGGCTCCTTTGCGGAGACCGTGAAAGGGTGGCAGTCGGGGTGGTTTTACATCACCGAGCCGCGTGGTGCCAACTGGGCAGCGGCCCCCGAGTTCCGATCCGGAACCCCCATGCTGCTCACCTCCTGGGAAAAGAAGGGCCTGGCCTGGGGCGAACCTACAGAGCTGACCGGGCTCCAAAACTGCATCAAGAGCATGAAGGACAAGAACATCAAGCTTGTCAACGTGATCCAGGTCATGCTCATTCGCCGGATTCTTTCGTGCCAAAGGCGGGCATTTAATCTGTGGGAGTTCGTCCCGGCCGAACACCAGACGCTTTTGAGGCTCTACGGCATGACGCATAAAGACGCATGGAAGGCACTATTCAAGGCCTCCGAAGTACCTCCTCCCACATCCGAGGACCGTGGACTTCACGCCGTGCGGCCTCCTAGTCCGCTGAGTTTTCTAACTACCACCGGATTCAGCTCTTCCCAGTATATTCGTGAGGGAGTCTTAAGTAATTGTGTATATTTAATCAGGATTATGTGGAGATAGTAGAGCGGATTGACTGTCCGGCTCCGCTGCCAGAAGGCCCAGTTGATGCTCTCCTGACGGAGATGCTAGTCCCGATGCCCTACAAGGCACCAAAGAAGAAGGCTGAAAAGAAGGCCCCGGGGACCAGGAGGGGTCTCTGGCGTAAGGTTGTACCGGAAGCCTCATCCGAAGATGACGAGGCACACTCCTCCCCCGAAGGGGAGGAAGAAGAAGAATGGGCCACCCCACCCGGAGAGGATGATGGGCCTGAGAAGGCGGACCAGGGGGCGGGAAAGGCCCCCGGTGCAAGGCCGTCATTCCCTCGTCATCCGACGACGACGAGGCAGATTCCTCCCGCGGAGGCGGGGGGAAGCAAGAAGAAACTCTACCTCCCCACACCGGGGAGGAGGAAAAGAGGAAAGCCGCCCAGGAGGAAGAGGCTGGGACATCCAAGAAGGGAAAGGTGTCCCTTCCGGACTACTCCGCCACGGCCGCCCATAGCGAGGAGGGGTGGCTGCCCAGGGGGAAGCCCCTAGCGCGATCGTAAGTATCTGCACTCTATCATGATTTTACTTCATAGTCTTTTATAACGCCGAACATATATGCAGTCCGGCCAGGGTTCATCCCGAGGTATCATCTTCGGATGGGTCCCTGAGCGATTCAGCGATGAACTCGCTCCCGACGGCCACTACTCCTCAGCCCGCGGATGACACGAAGGTGTTGTCCCGAAGGCTCCCAGAGCAGGGGGAGGTGACTCTGGAGACGCCCCAGGGCGGAATTCCAGATGTCGGACACGCGGAGTTCAAGATCCCCGCAGATCGTGTTGATGGGAGCCGCAGTAGGCCGGGCTCTCAGCCGAATACTGTTCGGGAACCTCCAACGGTTCCGGACTCAGGTGGGCAGCCCCTCGTTAGGGAGGGCGAGCCGTCTGTGCCGGGAACGTCCGTTACGCCCGAGGTGTCGGATTATCTGCTGGAAGCGCTTCACGGCGCTTCCATGGATGAAGAGCACCGTACTCTTATGAGTGCGGTGATTCAGAAGGTCTTGTCCGCCAAAAGTGGACTAACTGAAGCTTGCACCAGTGTCCTGACAGGCTTTGAGGCGAGTAATTAAGATGTGTGAAATTATCACCCGATAGGTAGTAGCCCCTGATATTTTGTTTGGTGTTCGGAAAGAAAAGCCAAACGGAGGGTCAATTATAATCCGCAGGAGTCTAATAATAAGTGTGCATGTGAATAAGCAGGATGTGTTGCTTGCCGCTGCTATCCGCACAATCGAGGTCGCCGGACAAAAGCGGGACCTGGAGCAGGTGCAGGGGGAGCTCGACCTCACGAAGAGGCAGCTCGAAGTGAACAAAGGTGAGTGATTCCCCGCTTTCATGTAATGAAGGATAGATAAAATTGGTTATTCAAACGACTAAGCGTCGTGACTGTGTAACAGGGGCCACCATCGAAGTGGCGTCTCTGAAGAAAGCGCTATCTGAGGCCGAAGACAAGGCGGCCTTGGAATGCAAGGAGCGCGAAAAGCAAGATGCTAGAGTGGGTGAGGTATAGCAAGAGCTCCAGGAGCTCTGCAAGATGTTCGAGTCCGTGGAGCATGATCTTAAGGTGAAAGAGGCCGGGCTTGAGAAGGGCCTTGCGAGTATGAGAGACGCCAAGGCCGAAGCCGACAAGGCACAACAGGAAATTCAGGCGGCCAACAAGATAGCGGTGGGTTAGACATTCTTTATGCAAAGCAAACATGTGGAGGAGGCGTTTCTTTTACTTACCCGAATTTGGAGCTCTCTAGGGGCATTCGCAGATATGCCATGCAACGTATCAGATGCTGCGGAGTTCTACCGTGCCAAGGAGGGGAGCTCAATGGAGAAGCTGTTCTGGTCCCAGTATTCTGGGGCCGAACACCCAATGCCTCTGAGTGACCAACTGAAGCAGTTGGTCGAACTCCACAGGGCGTCCGAAGTGGCTATGAAAGATTTCATAGTCCGGATGTGGCCTGGTGAGCCCCTGCCCACTAGCTACTTCATCCTGATCAAGCGGATGGTGAATGCTTGTCCGCGGCTTGAAGTTATCAAGCGATCAGTTTGCATTGAGGGTGCCCGCCGGGCCTTTGCCCGCGCGAAGGTGCATCGGGGCAAGCTGGATGCGGAGAAGCTGGTGAAGGACGGGCCACCGGAGGGCAAGGCACATCGCTATCCCGAGAAGTATTACAATGGCGTTATGAAGGGCGCTCGTCTCGTGGTCGATGAATGTACCAAGGACACGATCCTTGAGTAAATGTACCTCTGTCGTTGTCGCAATATTAAGACGAAGTTACTTGCGCTATGTAGCGCTGTTTGATTTAAAATATTACCTTATGTGCGGCTGTTTAGAAAATTCTAAAAGTAGGCCAGTCGTCGGCTTTCGCCCCCACGTAACTAGTACCGGGTGTTCCTGGAAAAACCCGGATACTCTTTATCCAAATTTTTGGTCCCTTAAGGAGGTATCCGGTGCAGCGAACAAGGCAATTGGACTATGCGGCTTTATAACTTTCACTTAGCCATAGAAATCTACAATTTCAAATTTCGGCGAAGCCCCTAGAATTCGGAAGGCCGAATTGGGGCGCTATATACGCCTAAATCGGATGAAGCCGATTCCTCGCCTAAAGCGGAAAAATCTTTAAGGATTTTAAGACCTCTCGTACAGCGACCAGCTCTCGCCGCATCATGCCGGTCAGTTTTCGGCTTTCTCTACTGAGGTACTCGTCCGGAAGAACCGGGACACAATCGCAGTAGTTCTCCCTGCGCTACCTTAGCCGATATAACGGAACATAAGGTACCAAAACAAGGGAGCCGGGCAAACCCAACTATTGACCCAAGACATGATTCGGAGCTGATGCATATAGTGCTATAAGTTCGGGGTGCCGCACTGTTGAAAGTGTTCGGACTTGTTGTGCCGTATTACGAGGCGCCATATGAAGCCCCTGGCAAACTAATCGTACCAAGGTGTACGGATGCAATTTTTAAATACACATTTGCAGTAAAAATGCGCAAATAAGAATAATAAGTTGGCGCTATATATTATCTCCCATTGATGAATACGTTTAAGCGTATGTGTACAATGGTTGCGTTTAAGCAGAAGTAAATAGGACTATTTAACATGTCCTACCCAAGGGCAGGCTGCATGTAGGTATGTAAAACAGGTATAAAGATCGTGAACAGATTCCACCCGGGTATTTCCTTTTGTGCGCAAAGCCTGTTGACTCCTTGGTTTTCTCTCCTATGTAAGTCCGACAATCCGGCTCTTCTGAAGAGGCTGCCCTAAAGCAATGTCCTGAAAGATAAAAAGGGGGAGTTATGAAGGTGTGTTACGGCGATACCGCACTGTTGACTGATTCGCTGCTGCGCCTCCGCCTATGCCCATGGTATTTCGAGTGCGTAATTGTGTACGCGTGGCACGAATGCTGCTTTGATGGGGCTTGAGCGGAGGCCGGACTGCTAGTCGCGCTCTTGGCGTGCGTGGTGATCCTGTTGCAGGGTGCTCCGGACTCGTTTTACGGTGTTTGAGGTTGTTGTCGCCGGATTGGTGGTTTGTCGGAGGAGGCTGCATTGTACTTCCGCCGCGAGGGCTGCAGTATGCTCTTCCGTACGAAGAGAGCGGTCCATGTTTCCGTTTACTGTTATGACCCCGTGTGGTCCTGGCATCTTGAGCTTGAGGAATGCATAGTGGGGTACCACATTGAATCTAGCGAATGCGGTTCGTCCAAGCAGTGCGTGGTAACCACTACGGAAAGGGACGCTATCGAAGATTAACTCTTCGCTTCGGAAGTTATCCGGAGATCCGAAGACCACTTCCAATGTTATAGAGCCCGTGCAATGGGCCTCTACTCCAGGAATTACACCTTTAAAGGTGGTTTTGGTGGGCTTGATCCTTGAAGGCTCGATGCCCATTTTTCGCACTGTGTCCTGATAAAGCAGGTTCAGGCTGCTGCCTCCGTCCATAAGGACTCACGTGAGGTGGAATCCGTCGATGATTGGGTCTAGGACCAATGCGGCTGAGCCGCCGTGACGGATGCTAGTAGGGTGATCCCTACGATCAAAGGTGAGGTTGCGCCTTCAGAAGAGGGTGAAGGGGAAAATAGAGGAGCTACCGCCTCGCCAAAGGGGATCTTGAAAGAGGGGGGATCGTGAATCCCTCCCTCCAAGGGGAGAAGAGGACCGCCTCCGAAGACCCGGAGGCCAAAGCCCCTAAGCGGGGGAAGAAATCTTCACCAGAGGGTCCTGCGTCCGGGGAGGCCCCGGCCGCACAGTCTCCCCTAAAGAATCAGCCCTCCAGCGAGCCGTAAGTAGAAAAAAGGGAGTTTTGTAATAAGGGACATCCCTATTTGTGCTTCTGAGGATAACTCAAGTTTTTACCTTGTAGTTCGGATATCCGTCCTTCGCAGATGAGCTCATCTTCGGGGGACCTTCGTCCGGAGATGGTGGAGAACGAGACGCCTCCGTCCGCCGCGCCGTCGGATAGGGCAGACGAGCCTGAAGTGTCATCACGGAGGGTATCCCCGAGCCCGGCAAAGCCAAAGAGTTCGGCGCGGACTAGTGTTCGACCGGGGGAGCTGAAGGATCTGCTTGAGAGGGCGTCTATCTCGGAAGATCACCATGCATTGATGAGTATGGTGATTGGAAGTATTTCATCCGCCGAAGGCGGATTGCGCAATGCCGTCAGGAGTTTGCTGGCGGGGTTTGAGGTACGTAAAAATGACACACCTTTTGACAGTTTTACACATAAAGTGCGCCCTGTATAGATAGTAGCCCCTGAGACTCGGTAGGTTGTCGAAAATGACAGAGTGCCGAGGATCAAAATCGCAGGTTTTAATTTTCGCCGTTCCTATGTAGGTGGCGAATCGTCCGGGGGCCAACCGGACTGATGGAGTTGCTGAACTAAAGCAGCAACTCGACGTTGCGGATGCGGACATCGCGCTAGTCAACAGGCGACTTGACGAGTCGCAAGGTAAGTGTTTATTTGCGGTCACCTAGTAAGGGAGCTGAAGCCCACTCCTTACAACATGTGTGCGAAATGCAGATGGTGCCGCTGCTATGGAGAGCCTTCGGGCAGAACTTGCTCAAGCCAAGGAGCAGGCCAGAAGGAGTGATGCGGCTGCCTCCAGGGCGGCCGAGGAGTTAGAAGCCGAAAGGGCTGCACACTGCCGAAGCAGGGAAGAGATGGCCGAAATGGCCGTGAAGTTAAAAGATGCCACCGACCGCAATGAGGTTCTTGAAAAGGAGCGCTTAGCGGAGCGAGAAGACCTGGGGAAGGCCACCGCCGAAGCCAAGGATGCCCGTTCTGCAATGCAGGCTATAAAGGAGGAGCTGCGCCAAGCCAGAGACATTGTAGCTGGCAAGCCCTTTCTGCTGCGCCGAAGGTTTACGGATCCAAAGTATGCTCATCTTGGCCAGTTGTGGGGTCCGGAGGATCCTTATATGGACTTAGCGGCGAGTGCGGCGGATGCCGTTGTGCACTTCCGAAGTTAGAAGGATCACAAGACGGAAGAGTTGTTTTGGTCTCAATTCCATAGTCCGGATCATTCACTTCCGCTGACCGATCGGTTGGCCGAGTGGGCTGAGCTGAATAGGTTGTCCGGACTTGCCATGACGGATATCGTGACTCATGTCTGGCCGGATAGGCCCAAGCCGAAGAGCTATTTTGGCTTATTGCAACAATTTCTTGGGGCGGTGCCGCATATCAAGGCAATGAAGCGGTCGACCTGCATAGAGGGTGCACAGATGGCCCTCGCCCGTGTGAAGACACATTGGGCAGAGATGGATGCCACCGCTGTTGCGACCTAGGGTTCGGACGAGAGCCGGTTACCCGTCGAGCACTATTTTGGGGAAGTTCTGCGTGGTGCTCGTGTAATAGAGTCGCAGTGCTAAAAAAATGTCACGTTCAAATGAACGTTTTGGTTTGTAAAATGATGTTTATGATGTAAGCGCTTTTTGTACTTGTGCGTCCAAGTAGTGAAATATCTCCTGTGCGGCTGTTTATGTATACGTGTGTATAACTTGAAAGATGCAGTCATCGGCTTCAGCCCCCACGCACAAGGTGCGGGGGTGTTCGCAAAAAATAGCGCATTTTCACACTTAATCCGACGTCTCGAACCTGTGAAGGAGGTGGTAGCATAGCAAACGAGGCAACCGGACTATAATACTTTATCACTTTCACTTAGCCATAGGAGTTCGAGGGTGGGGCTACGATATAGCCCCTAGTGGCACCGTGCTCTCCGAATTCGGGGCGCGTATGTGCCTGACCGGGAAACGGCCCTTCGTCAAAGCGGCGGAATTCTAAACATTCCGGTAGTCGATCGAGTGGTTGACCAGTCTCTCAGTATCATGACGATCGGTTTTGGCTTTCTCTCTTGAGGTGCTCGCCCGGCGAACTGGGCACAATCGCATAGTTCTCCGGTGCCGTTAGCCGATGATACGAAACGTAAGGCAGCAAAACACAGGAGCCGGGCAAACCCAACATTTGACCAAGGACATGATTCGGAGCTGATGCATATAAGGCCTAACTAGAGACGCCGAACACTCCCTAAGGTGTTTGGTCTTTATAATAACGGGCAGAACAATGCCCTAAGCCCCTAGTGTCTAGGTACACGCAAGGTCCTCTGACGCGGCCGATGCCAAAACGTCAGTCTCCTCTCTGGTTATAATTAGAAACCAGGGGATTATAGCAACAAGAGACAGTAAGAAAGGTTTACGCAGGGTCTTAATCTAAAAAGAATCCTTGCAACGGGTCCCTACTGCATGTCTGCGCCTGTGTCTCCGTTGTGCCGTATCCTGGACGGGTTTGCACGTTGTTCATCTGTAAAAAAGAGAGGAACTTAGTTTGAAAGGAATTCGTGCGAAAAGTGCATTAAAAATTGAAATATTAATGAATGAAAAAAGCTGAGCCTATATTAGCTCATTATTGCTTATACGCACAACCCCTTGTGAAGGGGTGTGCAGCTAGGGAGCCCCTAGCTTATTTATGCCGGACTCGTCTAGCCGTGTCCGGGGTCTTTGAACGACCTTTCAATGAAATGATGCCACTTGGATCGGGCATTTTAAGTGTAAGAGACGCGTAATGTGGTATTGCGTTAAAGCGGACAAAAGCTTCACGTCCCAATAGAGCTTGATAGCTACTTTTGAATGGGGCAACATGGAAGATTAGCCTTTCGCGTCGAAAGTTGTCGGGTGACCCGACCACAACTTCTAGTAGTAAGGAGCCCGTGCACTTGGCGTAAGTGCCTGGCGTCACTCCTTTGAAGGAAGTGCGGCTATATCAAATTTTAGTAAGGTCTATCCCCAACTTGCGGATTGTTTCCGGATATAGCAGGTTTAAATCGCTGCCGCCGTCCATCAGGACTTGTGTGAATTGTAGTCCGTCGATTATAGGATCCAATATCAGAGCAGTCCATCCTGCATTTCGAATACCTCTGGAATAATCCAGGTGGTCGAAAGTGATTGGTTTTGACATCCAACCTCGAGGTTCCGCTGGGGTGGACCATGCGGCACCTATTTTAGGGGTGCCGCATTGTTTTTCCGTACTATCACATGAAGTGAGTTTACTGTTTTGACTTCTTGTGGGAAAGTCTTTTGTTTTCCGGCGCTCTGCTGGTGGGGTTCGTCATCATTCTCGCTTGGCGCGTTGAGCCCCTTGTGTTCGGTGTTGAGCCGGCCGGACTGTTTGAAAACCCAACAATCTCGGTGGGTGTGGTTTGCAGGCCTTCCGGAGGTACTGTGGATTTGACATATCCGATCCAAAATTTTGTTTAAGTTGGATAGCTCATCACTGTTGTCCTTAAGAGGCAGTGTTTTATTGTTTGGCCGCGAGCTTTTGAATCCGGCGTTGACCGCCGTGTTCTTTGGGCTTTGTTCTTTATTTTGGCGCTGATCCATTCTGCGCCGTGATTTTCCGTTTCCATCTCTGATCTCGGATGTACTCGGGTCGCTGGTGCTGGATCTTGCTAGCCAGCTGTCCTCCCCTGCGCAAAAGCGGGTCATGAGGCTTGTTAGCGCGGCCATTGTTCTCGGCTTCTCTTGGCCGAGGTGTCTGGCGAGCCATTCGTCTCGGACGTTATGTTTAAAAGCTGCTAAGGCTTCGGCGTCCGGACAGTCGACTATTTGGTTCTTTTTTGTAAGTAACCTGTTCTAGAATTTGCGCGCTGACTCTCCGGGCTGTTGAGTTATGTGACTTAAATCGTCTGCATCTGGAGGGCGGACATAAGTCCCTTAAAAATTTGCTCTAAACGCGTCCTCGAGCTCTTCCCAACTTCCAATAGTATTTTCTGGAGGCTTTTGAGCCAATGCCGAGCTGGCCCTTTGAGCTTGAGGGGTAGATATTTTATGGCATGGAGATCATGTCCTCTAGCCATGTGTATGTGGAGGATGTAATCCTCGATCCAGACTCCAGGGTCTGTTGTTCCGTTGTATGCTTCTATGTTTACGGGTTTGAACCCTGCTGGAAATTCATGATCCAACACCTCATCGGTGAAACATAGTGGGTGTGCGGCACCCCTGTATTTGGTTGTGCCGTTGTCTTCGAACACTTGACGTGTTGTGTTGCTTCCTGGGCCCCTCTTTTTTGGCCCATAAATGGACCTGACCGGGCCGTCTGTTTTCTGAGGATCATGAGTCGGCTTGTGTGCGGCGCCGCTGGTCGTTTTCGGCGTGTCATCTAGTAGTCTATCCGGCCAGGCAGTCTCTTCATTTTTTGACTGTGGGGGCTCTATGGCTTCCTCGTCAAATTCTGGCAGCAGCTTACGCTTCGGGTAGCTCTTTGTTTGGTGGCCATTGCCATGTTTGCCCGCGGTCTTGAGTACTTTGCTCCACCTCATTCTGAGTATGTCTTTCCCTGTTTTAAGCTTCCTATTTTCCTTCTTCAGGCTTCTTGCAGTGGCGAGAAGTCTTTTGTGGAGGTTCTTATGCTCCGGTGGTGTGTCTGGCGTGAGATCGTCTGGACTGTTGTTTTCGTCGGGCATAGATTGATTATCTGATTCATCCTGTTCGGATGGTTGCTTGGTTGCGTGTTCGACGCCCACTGGTTTGCCCTGCTCTGTTGCTGGGTCCTTAGGAGTGCTGTTGTTGTCGAGGCGGGACTTAGGGCGGCGCCTACGTCACCATTTTGGCTGTTTTTTGGCGGAATTATCCTTTGCCGCTTCCCGTTGTTCCTCGTTATCGCTTACTTTTGGGGTGTCCACCATATATACATAATGGGTTGAAGTTTCTTTCCCGTGCCCCGTAGGTGCTGGTTCTTGGTCGTCTCCAGCATCGTCGTCCATACCGTCGATGTCGTCGGAGTCGTAATCTAGCATGTCGGTTAAATCGTCGACAGTGGCTACAAAGTGGGTGGTGGGTGGGCGTTGAATTTCTTCGTCGTCCGCATCCAAACCGTCCTGGCCGCAATCAGGCCAGGGCTCTCCTGATAGCGAGAGATGTTTTAGCGAATTTAGGATGTCGCCAAAGGGTGAGTGTTGAAAGATGTCCGCGGCAGTGAACTCCATGATCGGCGCCCAATCGGATTCGATTGGCAGGGGCGCAGGAGGCTCGGAGTCCGGCAGGGAGTCCGGCACCTCGGGTCACGAGCTTTATAAGGGACGAGGTCAGTGTTCGGCTCCATCGCCGTGGAAGTTGCAGCTCCCGAGGTGGTGTCCAGCCACCTGTCCTCGATCTGCGTGGTCGACTCCGGACTATGGGTCGGAGCGGACTCGTGTGCGGCCTCCAAGGTACTCTCCGGCGGTAGAGTTAGATCATGCCCATCGTGACAGTGCGGCACGCTTGGCTGTGGCTCGAATCCATTGAAGATCAAGTCTCCGCGGATGTCAGCCGTGAAGTTTAGGCTTCCAAATCTGACCTGATGGCCAGGGGCGTAGCTTTCGATCGGCTCTAGATGGCCAAGTGAATTGGCCCGCAATCTTGGTTACGCGAATCTGAAGATCTGTCCGGGGAGAAAAGTCTCACCCTGGGCTGCGTTGTTGATTGGAGAAGCCAACAAGCCTATCGGTGACGACACAGAGGAACTCTCAATGAAAGCACCAATGTCGGTGTCAAAACCGGCGGATCTCGGGTAGGGGGTCCCGAACTGTGCGTCTAGGCGGATGGTAACAGGAGACAAGGGACACGATGTTTTTACCCAGGTTCGGGCCCTCTAGATGGAGGTAAAACTCTACTCCTGCTTGATTGATATTGATGATATGGGTAGTACAAGAGTGGATCTAGCACGAGATCAAGGAGGCTAAACCCTAGAAGCTAGCCTATGGTATGATTGTTGTAATGGTTATGTTGTCCTACGAACTAAAACCCTCCGGTTTATATAGACACCGGAGAGGGCTAGGGTTACACAGAGTCGGTTACAAGGGTAGGAGATCTACATATCCGTACGCTAAGCTTGCCTTCCACGCCAAGGAAAGTCACATCCGGACACGGACTAAGTCTTCAATCTTGTATCTTCATAGTCTTGGAGTCCGCCGATGATGATAATCCGCTATCCGGACACCCCTAGTCCAGACTCCTCGCCTAGGGTTACACAGAGTCGGTTACAATGGTAGGAGATCTACATATCCGACGCCAAGCTTCCTTCCACGCCAAGGAAAGTCTGATCCGGACACGGGACGAAGTCTTCAATCTTTTATCTTCATAGTCTTGGAGTCCGCCGATGACGATAGTCCGCTATCCGGACACCCCTAGTCCAGACTCCTCGGTAGCCCCTCAACTAGGCTTCAATGACGATGAGTCCGGGCGCGATATTGTTCGGCATTGCAAGGCGGGTTCCTCCTCCGAATAATTCATAGAAGATTGTGAACACCAGGATAGTGTCCGGCTCTGCAAAATAAATTCCACATTCCACCGTAGAGAGAATAATATGTACACAAGTTCAATCTGCTGACGTATTTTGTGGCATGACGTCACGCCACTACCAAGCCTTCACTGGAATCGTTTTTTATTATACCACCTCAGCGTGTTTAGCGAAGCGGTTTCCTTGGCACGTCTTGTCGAAGCAGAGATCGTGTTCCCCTTATTCCGGGATTCCCATCAATACGGACGTGGGTAACCCAACCGTGCCCGTTGCCACGCCCCCTCTATCGGAGGCGAGCCCCGAACGGTCACGGGAACGGCTCTTTGTATTCTCCCTCTTTATAATGGGACCAATGCTTCGTTTCTTTTCTTCAACCTTCAATCGAATCTGCTCCTCGCCCCAAGTTCCAACACCCAGAGCCCCAGATTCGAGCGCTTCAGACCTTCAACAATGTCCAGCTCCGACCTACAGGGCCGGTGGATGCCCTCCTCCGTCACGGAAGAGGACGTGCTAAAGCTGCGAGAGGCCAAGTACCTGACTTACGAGATTTTGCACAGGTTGCCCGCCAAAGGGCAAGTCATTCCCACCCCGAGCCCGGCGAGTATGTTGTGTTTGTATCCCACCTCCGTCGGGGCTTAGGATTCCCGATGGATCCTTTTGTGAAAGGGCTCAAGTTTTGTTATGGGTTGGAATTCCACGACTTGGCTCCGGAGTCCATCCTCCATATTTCTTCATTCATCGTCGTCTGTGAAGCCTTCCTCCGCATTACCCCTCACTTTGGCTTGTGGCTGAAGACCTTCGATATGGAGCCAAAGATGATCGAGGGGCGTCAAGCAGAGTGCGGCGGGGCGGCGGTAAGCAGGAGGGCCGATGCCCCGTGGCCTGAGGGCTCCTTCCAAGAGGAGCTCGACTTGTGGCAACAGGAGTGGTTTTATATCACCGCTCCTAGGGGCAGCAGGCAGAAGCCGCCGCCCGTCTTCCGCTCGGGACCTCCACGACGACTGATGTCGTGGGTCAACCAAGGTCTCAACTGGGGGCCGTCAAAGGACGTGCCCCTATTGTAGGGCCGGTTCGAGACCTCCAAGCGAGGGAGATCGATCTGGTCGTGGTGATGCAAAGTTATGCTGATTAGGCGCCTCACGCCTCGCAAGCGCCGCCCTCTCCGGCTGTGGGAATTTAATCCGGAGGGACCACGGATTCTCCAACACTTCATGGGTACGACACCCGTGGAGATGTACAAATTGTTCTTCGGATCACAGGAGGTGTGTCCGGAATTGACCGAGGACGCCGGACTAAGCTGCAATCGCCCGGATACACAAGTAAGTAACTCTGTGTTCGAACATACCGTTTGTTTGCCTTTCTACAATTTGGCTTTTAACCAGTGGTCCTTTAACAGGATTGGATAGCGCAAGCAAAGCTGATACGGTGTCTGTCGGTGTCAAAACCGGCGGATCTCGGGTAGGGGTCCCGAACTGTGCGTCTAGGCGGATGGTAACAAGAGACGAGGGACACGATGTTTTTACCCAGGTTCAGGCCCTCTCGATGGAGGTAAAACCCTACGTCCTGCTTGATTAATATTGATGATATGGGTAGTACAAGAGTATATCTACCACGAGATCAAGGAGGCTAAACCCTAGAAGCTAGCCTATGGTATGATTGTTGTAATGTATGTTGTCCTGCGGACTAAAGCCCTCTGGTTTATATAGACACCGGAGAGGGCTAGGGTTACACAGAGTCGGTTACAATGGTAGGAGATCTACATATCCGTATTGCCAAGCTTGCCTTCCACGCCAAGGAAAGTACCATCCGGACATGAGCCGGAGTCTTCAATCTTGTATCTTCGTAGTCTTGGAGTCCGCGGATATTGATAGTCCGGCTGTCCGACACCCCTAGTCCAGACTCCTCAAGAGCCCCGAACTAGGATTCAATGACGATTAGTCCGCGCGCATATTGTTCGGCATTGCAAGGCGGGTTCCTCCTTGAATAATCCAGAGAAGATTATGAACACCAGGATAGTGTCCGCTCGCAAAATAAATTCCACATTCCACCAGAGAGAGAATAAAATGTACACTTAGCTCAATCTGCTGACGTATTATGCGGCGTGACATCACCCCACAACCAAGCCTTTGTTTTGAATTGTTTTTTTACTATACCACCTCAGCACGTTTAGCGAAGCGGTTTCCTTGGCACGTCTTGTCGAAGCAGAGATCGTGTTCCCCTTATTCCGGGATTCTCATCAATACATGCGTGGGTATCCCAACTGCGCCATTGATGGTGGCGCTTGGGAGATAAGCGAGTTTTATCAGCTGGTGGGGGACGCATAGTTTTGTCCGCCTATATATATAAGGGATAAAGATCCACCTTCTCACCTACGCCTTCTTCCTCCTTTGCTCATCCATCCCCGCGAACTCAAGCTCCAACGCCCGAGCTCGCGCATCTCGCCTCGACCTTCTCCGAATATGTCCGGAGCGGCAGGTAAATGGTTGGCCTCCACCACTAAGGAGGAGGACATCACCAAGCTGCGCAGCGCCGGATACCTTTCCGGCGATATCGCGCATCGGCTGCCCGACGAGGGGCAGCTCATCCCTACCCCTGGGCCTCATGAGAGGGTTGTCTTCCTCCCCACTTCCTCCGCTGGATCGGGCTTTCCGCTCCATCCATTTGTCCGGGGCTCATGTTTTACTACGGCCTGGATTTCCATGATCCGGCGCCAACTTCATCCTCAACATCTCGGCGTTTATCGTCGCGTGCGAGGCCTTCCTCGCATTCGCCCCACTTCGCCTGTGGCTCAAGACCTTCAACGCTGTCAAGGTTGTAAAGGGCACGCAAGCGGAATGCGGAGGCGCTATGTTGGGCAAATTGCCCAATGTCCCTTGGCTCGGGACCTTCGTGGACTCCGTCAAGGGGTGGCAATCGGGTGGTTCTACATCACCGAGCCGCAAGAAACCCACATGGGCGGCGGCCCCGAAGTTTAGATCTGGTATCCCCATGCAGCTCACCTCACGAAAGAGAAGGGCTTGCGGTGGGGCAATCCAGTGGAGGTGACGGACTCGAGCATGTATCAAGAAGATGGTGAGCAATAGGCTCAGCTCGCCGACGTGGTCCAAGTCATGCTCATCCGGCGGATCCTCCCATGCCAAGAACGGGCATTCAATTTGTGGAGTTTAATCCGAACAGCACCAGCGCTAAGCGGGCTCTTCGATACAACATATGAAGGCGCTGGAGGTGCTGTTCAAGGGCGCCAAGCCCCAAGTCCGCGACCAAGACCGCGGATTCAGCTCGCAGATCCAACCGATGAGGTAAGTGATTCAACCCCATTACGGGACACTTGTGATAATTAGATTGACTCGTGAGGTTTCATTCGCCTCTTCTGTGACAGAATGGATGGAGAAGGCCAAGCTGCTTATCAGCCCGGCCCCATGCCGAAGACCCAGTGGGCGCCCGCTTAGCAGGGCTGCTGGTTCCGACACCGCGTGGTGCCGGAGAAGAAGGCCAAGAAGGTGGCCGGGGACTCGAAGAGTTCTCAAGAATCAGCGCCTAACGACGACGAAGACTCCTCCCAAGACGAGGAGGAGGAGTATTCTCTCCGGAGGAGGAGAGAAGAAGAGGAAGGCTTCCCCAACCGGGAGGCCAAGGGTCCAAGAGGGGAGAACTATCCTCGGACAGTTTCGCCAACACCAACGCTGGCGAGGATGAGTGGCTCAAGGGCCAAAGCGCCCGCAAGATCGTAAGTGTCCGGATCCTTTATATGCATATCTTTTATGTCACATAGTGTCCTTCTAACGCCGCATTCTGTCCGTAGTCCGGCCAATGATGATCTCCCCGACTCATCGAGCGGGTCATTGGCCTCGTTAGATGTGAATTCACTTCCGACCGCCTCCACCCCACGCGCCGACGAGGACGCCGAGGTGGGATCCCAGAGAGGGACCCATCAAGGGGAGGCTCCGGAGGCGCCGTCAGGCGACCTCCCGGACTTTGGGCCGGACTCTACATCGGAACCCGCAGTGGTTCCAGAGTCCGGCAAGCGGCCCCTTCGAAAGAAGGGCAAGACCGTGACACCGGTGGCCTCCGTCCAACCAGAGGCGCCGGATAACTTGCTGGAGGCGCTTAAAGGCGCTTCCATTGAGGAAGAACACCGCACTATCATGAGTGCGGTGATTCAAAAGGTTCAGCTTGCCAAAAGCGGGCTGATCGAAGCCTGCAGCAGCCTTCTAACAGGCTTTGAGGTGAGAAGTTAAAATTATGTAGTGTAATACCGCATAGACAGTAGCCCCTGATGCTTAGTTCGGTGTTCGGAAAGAAAAGCCGGACTAAGGATCTTTAACAAGATATACGCAGGGTTGCCTAAAATATGTCAATATGGGTTTGCAGGCTGCGCTGCTGACCTCTTCGGCACTAACGGTGGAGGTTGACATGCTGAAGAAGGATCTCAAGCGGTCCGAGCAAGAGGTCGGCCATGCCAAGAGGCAGCTCGAGGAAAAAGAAGGTGAATAACACCACATTGAATAAGTACCTTATAGAAAAGGATTTTGGTTGCAAATAAAATTAACAAGGATAATATGTGTATTGGAGGGGCCACTAACGAGGTGGCAGCCCTGAAGGATGCTGTGTCCGCGGCCGAACGCAGTGCGGCCGCGGAACGGCTGAGCGAGAAAAGCAAGAGGCATGGGTGGCGGAAGTTTGGCAAGAGCTCCAGGCTCTCATGGAAAAGCATGAGACTTTGGAGCGTGACTCCAAGACTCGAGAGTCCGAGCTTGCCTCGGCTCTCGAAAGTGCCAAGTCCGCCAAGGCCGAGGCCCGTAAGGCCCTTCAGAGGTTGAGGACATAAAGAAGATAACGGCGGTAAGGCGTTTTCATGCAAAGTGTGCATGTTAATGTGAACTACCCGACACTTACCCGAATTGGAGCTCTCTGTATGCTTTGCAGATCTGCCGCCAGAGTGCGCCGATGCCGCCAGATTCTATCGTGGGCGAGGAGGGAGCTCAACGAAGAAGGTCTTCGGTCTCGTAACTCGAGGCCGCCATCCGGTGCTTCAAGCGACCAGTGAAGCAGCTGGTCGAACTCCTACAAGGTAGCCGAGGAGGCCATGAAGGGCCTCATAGTCCGGTCTGCGCCTCGCACAGCCATGCCCGGTAGCTACTTTGGCCTCGTCTGGCGGCTGGTGGATGCATGCCCCAGCTGGATGTAGTTAGCGCTCCCAGTATCGAAGGCGCTCGTCGAGCCCTTGCTCGCATAAAGGTGCAATGGGCAAATTGATGTTTGAGAAGCTTCACGGACCCACCGCCGCGGCAAGGAGTATCGCACGCCGGAGAAGTATTATAAAATTGTCTCAAGGGAGCCTGCAATATTGCGTATGAGTGCTCCCGAATGTAATTTTTGAGTGAACTCGCTGATATTTATCCTGCGGCGCTGAAAACTTCGCTCATATGCGCCATGAGCAACGCTTGTTTAATTTAAAATATTACCTTCAGGCGGCCGCTTATAAAATCTGAGAGATGGCAAGTCGTTGGCTTCAGCCCCCAAGCGCGAAAGTGCTGGGGTGTTCGATAAACATGAGCACTCTTGTTCCCATTGTTGGGTCCATCGAGGAGGCGCCAACACAACGAACAAGGCAACCGGACTTATAATGCTTGAACACTCTCACTTAGCCATAGTATTTTATAATTTTAATTTTGGAAGCCTCGGTATTCGAAGACCGAATCCGGGCGCTATCCACGCCTTCATCGGACCTTATCCGAACTTCGCTCAAGCGGCGTGAGTCTTTAAGGACTCGAAAAACCTCTCGAACAGCGACCAGCCTCTCGCCTTATCATGCCGGTCCGTTTTAGCTTTCTTCATCGAGGCGTTAACCCGCTCAACCGGGTGCAATCGCAGTGGTTCTCCAGTGCCACCTTAGCCGATGCAACGTAACGTAAGGCACCAAAACGTGGGAGCCGGGCAAACCCAACTATTGACCCAAGACATGATTCGGAGCCGATTTGTATAATGCTATAAGTTTGGGGTGCCGCACTTGTGAAAGTGTTCGGACTTTATCACACCATAATTTGGGGAACAGAAGCCCCTGGCATATTCGCCCGTACCAAAATATACGGGTGCAAGATGTCATGTAATGAACATATATATAAAAGATAATGCAATTGCAATAAAGAGGTGCTGCATTTTTTATGAAAGAAAGTCTGCTAGTAGAGCGGACTCATACAAATAGTGCGGTAAGCAAGGGATTTGGACTAGATAAACATGTCCCCGTCCAGGGATGAGCTGCGGATTTGGTGTATATAATCGAATTTAATGCTCGTAATTGAGACCACCTGAGTGTTCGGCGCGGCCTTCTTTAGTCCCTCGATCACAGATCATGAGTTCGGCAGGTTCACCACGGACAGGCTTCTCAGTTAACAGAGTCCTGTACATAAAAGAAGAAGAATAATAAAAAGAGGGGCACATTTGCAGCCCCGGTGTGGTCGAACCGCACTGGGTCCGCTAGATCGTGCCCTCCCCTGTGCCCATGGTATCTCCAAAGCGTAATGATGTACGCGAGTGTTATTCTTGCGATCATACGCTGGCGAGGGTTGGGGCCGCATTGCTACGCGCGGCTCGATCGCGCCAGTGGTCTTGGTTGGCATTGCTTCGCATGCTTTGGTCAGATCCGGTCGTTTAACGCCGGACTCGAGAATTGCTTTAGAAGGCTGCTCAGACTTCCGCCATGAGAGCCGCAGTATGTTCCTCTGCTCGAGGGAGCTTTCAGATTCCCATTGACCGTGATGACTCCACGAGGGCCTCGCATCTTGAGCTTTAGGTATGCATAGTGCGGCACCGCTGAATTTGGCAAACGCGTTCGTCCGAGTAGAGCGTGATAGCCGCCATAAACCGACTATGTCAAAGATTAACTCTTCGCTCGAAATTATCCGGGATCCAAGACCACTTCCAGCAGTGATGAGCTCGTGAAGTTGGCTTCCACTCTGGTATGACACCTTTAAAGGTTGTCTTTGTAGGTTTAATCCTTGATGGGTCTATGCCCATTTTGCGCATTGTATCCTCGATAAAGCAGGTTCAAAGTCCTGCCGCCGCCCATCGGGAGACTCGTGAGGTGGAACCCATCGACGATTGGGTCTAAGACCAATGCGGCGAATCCGCCATGGCGATGCTGGTCGGATGGTCTCTTCGATCGAAAGTGATCGGACAAGAGGACCATGGGTTGAACTTTGGGGCGACTGGCTCCATCGCATAGACGCCCCTTAGTGCACGCTTCTCTCCTCTTGGGTATGTGGGTCGCGATATCATATTCACCGCTCAGACTTGTGGGGAAAACCCTTCATCCTCTATTGTTCGGGCGGCCGGGTCTCTTCCTCGTCCGCCGCTTATTTAGCCCCTTGTCATTGTTTTCGCAATTAACTTGCCGCCTGCTTGAACACCCAGCAATCTCTATTGGTGTGGTTAGCTAGCTTTTCAGAGGTGCCATGTATCCGCATAAGCGGTCGAGTATTCGGTCCAGATTGGACCGACCCGAGTGGTTCTTTTAAATGGCTTCTTCCACGACCGGGTTTAGAGCTCGAATCCGCATTGACTGCCAGATCCTCCTTATCGCCGCCGTTAATTCGGCGCTTGTTTTTGTTTCGCCGTGACCGCCGTTGTTGTCCTTAGTATCCGTGACCGCCAGAATTTTTATGGAGATTGTTGCTGCGGGCTAGCCACCTGTCCTCTCCCGCATAAAAGCGGTCATTAACGATGTGAGGGCTGCCATGGATTTCGCTTTTCCCGCACTCAAAGTGCCGGGCTAGCCATTCGTCCCGGATGTTATGTTTGAAGGCTGCAAGGGCCTCTGCGTCCGGACAATGGATGATTTGATTTTTCTTCGTCAAGAACCGTGTCCAGAATTGTCTGGCCGATTCGTCTGGCTGCTGAATGATGTGGCTTCGGTCATAGGTGTTCCGTGGTCGCATTACAAGTGCCTTGGAAGTTATCAAGGAATGCGCCTCCGTGTCTTCCCAACACCCAATTGACTCGTGGGCAGGCTGTTAAGCCAATGCCGAGCTGGTCCTTTAAGCTTGAGGGAGGTATTTGATGGCGTGGAGATCGCCGCCATGGGCCATATGGATGTGGAGAAGATAGTCTTCGATCCACACCGCTGGGTCTGTTGTGCCATCGTAAGATTCGATGTTTACGGGTTTAAACCTTCGAGGATCCGATGATCCATTACTTCATCGCGAAGCATAACGGGTGTGCGGCGCCCAGATTGAGCGATATCGCGACGCAGCTCGAGAGAGCGCTGTCGCTGTGTTCGCCCGCCGGGTTGTTGTATCCGCACGACGGTATTCGCCGTGGTCGAGGGCGCCCACGTGATCCATAGATGGATCTGGATTGCCTTGCCTTGTCCTCCAATATGTCTCGCAAGTCCGACGCTGCTCCCTCTTGGCTTCAGACTTTTGGAGCGATGCCGGGTATGGTCTTGGCTGGGGCCCGATGCTCTCTCATCACGACCACGGGTGGTCGGTCAGCCATATCGCGGCGCCGGTGATGGACGACGATGCTTCCTCCTCTAATCGGGAGCAGCTTATGCCTTGGGCAACTTTTGAGGGACGCTGAAGTTTATACTCTTCGTCTCGCGAGGACTTCGTCCATCGATCGGCCAGCAGGTCCTGATCAGCTTGAAGCTGCTGCTGCTTTTTCTTTAGGCTATTTGCTGTGGCGATAAGCCTGCGCTTGAAGCGCTCTTGTTCGATGGGATCCTCGGGCATGACGAATTCGTCATCATTGAGGCTTGCTTCGTCTTCGGAGGGAGGCATATAGTTATGATCCTCAACCTCTTCGCCTCACGCCTCATGAGGGCTTGCTTCGCATCCTCCCGTGGCCGAGTCTTGCCGAGGGGATTGTCTTCGCACTCTCTCGAGTATTATTGTCTCCCTGTGCGGAATCTATATTCTTGCTGTGGCGAGATTTAGAGCGGCGCCACCGACGCCGGGCGCTTGGCTGTTTCTTTAAGGGATCTGCCCGCTATTTCTTCGCCGTCCCCATCTTTTGGGGTATCCACTATGTACACGCTATATGACGAGGTGGTTTTCCAGCGTCCTCGTGGGCGCTGGTTCTCGTTGCCTCCGCATCGCCGCCCATAGCGCCGATGTCTTCGAGTCGTAGTTCAGCATGTTGGTTAGATCGCCGATGTGGCTACAAAGTGGTGGTGGGCGGCTCAATTTCTTCGCCGTCTGTATCTCAACCATCCTCGCCATAATCCGCCAGACTCTCCGATAACGAGAGATGCTTTAGTGACTCAAGATATCGCCGAAAGGCGAGCATTGGAAGATGTCCGCGCGGTGAATTGTATAACCGGCGCCTAATCCGGTTTGATTGGTAGGGGCGCGGAGGTTCGAGTCCGCAAGGAGTCCGCGCCGGAATCACGAAGTTTCATGGGGACAAGATTGGTGTTCGCCCATCACCGTGGATGTTGAAGCCCCAGGGCGGCGCTTATCCACCGCCTCGATCTGGGCGATCGGCTCCGAAGCTAATGGCCGAGCGACCTGCAGCGCCAACAAGGCACTCGTCGGCGGCAGAGCTAAATCATGCCCGCTGCCACAAAGGCGGCGCGCTGCTAGTCGCGCTCGAGTCCGTCAAGATCAAGTCTCCGCGACGCCGGCCGTGAAGTTTAAGCTTCCAAATCTGACCCGACGCCAGGGGCGAAGCTGATCTGCTTCCAGATGGCCAAGTGAATTGATCCGCAGGCGGCCGCCGAATACGTAAGATCCGTCCGAGGAGAAAAGTCTCACCCCGACAGCATTGCTGGTTGAAGATGCCATCAAGCTTATCGGGCGACATTTACACAAAGGAACTCTCAATGAAAGCACCAATGTCGGTGTCAAACCGCGGATCTCGGTAGGGGGTCCCAACTATGCGCCTAGGCGGATGGTAACAAGAGACGAGGGACACGATGTTTTTACCTGTGTTCGCCCTCTCGATGGAGGTAAAACCCACGCCCGCTTGATTAATATTGATGATATGGGTAGTACAAGAGTAGATCTACCACGAGACAAGGAGGCTAAACCCTAGAAGCTAGCCTATGGTATGATTGTTGTAATGTATGCTGTCCTGCGGACTAAAGCCCTCCGGTTTATATAGACACCGGAGAGGGCTAGGGTTACACAGTAGTCGATTACAATGGTAGGAGATCTACATATCTCAGATTGCTGCTTGCCTTCCACGCCAAGGAAACTACCATTCGGACACGAGCCGGAGTCTTCAATCTTGTATCTTCGTAGTCTTGGAGTCCGGCTGTCCGGACACCCCGTAGTCCAGGACTCCCTCAGTGTCCGACCCCCCTCCCAGAGACCGCGCCGGATCCCGTGCTGGTCAGGATGCTGGAGGTTGCGCCTTCAGAGGATGGCGAAGGGGAAAACCGAAGAGCTACCGTCTTGACCAAGGAGGCTTTTGAGAAAGGGGGGATCGAGAATCCCTCCCTCCAAGGGGATAAGAGGACCGCCTCCGGAAACCCGGAGGACAAAGCCCCGAAGCGGGGGAAGAGATCTTCACCAGAGGGTCCTGCGTCCGGGGAGGCCCCGGCCGCACAGTCTCCCCTAAAGAATCAGCCCTCCAACGAGCCGTGAGTAGAAAAAAGGGAGTTTTGTAATAAGGTACATCCCTATTTGTGCTTCTGAGGATAACTTAAGTTTTTACCTTGTAGTTCGGATCTCCGTTCTTCTCAAATGAGCTCGTCTTCGGGGGACCTTCGTCCGGAGATGGTGGAGAGCGAGACGCCTCCGTCCGCTGCGCCGTCAGGTGGGGCGGACGACCCCGAGGTGTCATCACGGAGGGTATCCCCGAGTCCGGAAGAGCCGAAGAGTTTGGCGCCAACTAGTGTTCGGCTGGGGGAGCTGAAGGATCTGCTTGAGAGGGCGTCTATCTCAGAAGATCACCATGCATTGATGAGAATGGTGATTGGAAGGATTTCGTCCGCCGAAGGTGGGTTGCGTGATGCCGTCAGGAGTTTGCTGGGGGGTTTGAGGTACGTAAAAATTGACATACCTTTTGACAGTTTTACACATAAAGTGCGCCCTGTATAGATAGTAGCCCCTGAGACTCCGTAGGTTGTCGAAAGCGACAGCGTGTCGAGGATCAAAATCACAGGTTTTAATTTTCGCCTTTCCTATGTAGGTGGCGGATAGTCCGGGGGCCAGCCGGACTGATAGTGTTGCCGAACTAAAGCGGCAACTCGACGTTGCGGATGCGGACATCGCCCTAGTCAACAGGCGACTTGACGAGTCGCAAGGTAAAAGTTTTTGTGGTCACCTAGTAAGGGAGCCAAAGCCCATTCCTTACAACATGTGTGCGAAATGCAGATGGTCCCGCTGCTGTGGAGAGTCTTCGGGCCGAACTTGCTCAAGCCAAGGAGCTGGCCAGAAGGGGTGATGCGGCTGCCTTAAGGGCGGCCGAGGAGCTAGAAGCCGAGAGGGCTGCTCACTACCGAAGCAGGGAGGAGATGGCCGAGATGGCAGTGAAGTTGAAAGATGCTACCGACCGCTATGAGGTTCTTGAAAGGGAACGCCGAGCGGAGCAGGAAGGCCTGGTGAAGGCCACCGCCGAAGCCAAGGATGCCCGTTCTGCAATGCGGGCTATAAAGGAGGAGCTGCTTCAGGCCGGAGATATTGTGGCTGGCAAGCCCTTTCTGCTGCGCAGGAGGTTTACGGATCCGAAATACGCTCAGCTTGGCCAGCTGTGGGGTCCGGAGGATCCTTATATGGACTTGGCGGCGAGTGCGGCAGATGCTGTTGTGCACTTCTAAAGTCAAAAGGATCACGAGATGGAAGAGCTTTTTTGGTCACAATTCCATAGTCCGGAGCGTTCACTTCCGTTGACCGATTGGTTAGCTGAGTGGGCTGAGCTGAATAGATTGTCCGGTCTTGCCATGACGGATATCGTGGCTCATATCTGGCCGGATAGGACCAAGCCGAAGAGCTATTTTGGCTTATTGCAGCAATTCCTTGGGGCGGTGCCGCATATCAAGGCGAAAGCGGTCGGCCTGCATAGAGGGTGCATGGATGGCCCTCGCCCGTGTGAAGACACACTGGACGGAGATGGATGCCACCGCTGTTGTGACCCAGGGTTCGGACGAAAGCCAGTTACCCGCCGAGCACTATTTTGGGGAAGTTCTGCGTGGTGCTCGTGTAATAGAGTCGCAATGCTCAAAAAATGTCGTGTTCAAATGAACATTATGATTTGTAAAACGATGTTTATAATATAAGCGCTTTTTATACTTGTGCGGTCAAGTATTGAAATATCTCATGTGCAGCCGTTTATGTATACGTGTGTATAACCTGAAAGATGGCAATCGCCGGTTTCGCACTCCCACGCATAAGGTGCGGGGTGTTTGCAAAATATCGATTTTCACACTTAATCCGACGCCTCGGTCCTATGAAGGAGGTGGTAGCATAGCAAACGAGGCAACCGGACTATAATGCTTTATCACTTTCACTTAGCCATAGGAGTTCGAGGTGGGGCTACGATATAGCCCCCGAGGGCACCGCGCCTCCGAATTTGGGCCAGATGTGCTCGACCGAAACGGTCCTTCGTCAAAGCGGAGGAATTCTAAACATTCCGATAGTCAATCGAGTGGTCGACAGGTCTTGCTATGTCATGACAACAGCCGCTTTCATCGAGGTGTCGCCACCAACCCGGCACAATCGCAGAGTTCTCCGGTGCCGCATTAGCCGATGATACGGAATGTAAGGCAACAAAACACAGGAGCCGGGCAAACCCAACATTTGACCAAAGACATGACTCGGAGCTGATGCATATAAGGCCTAACTCAAGATGCCGAACACTCCCTAAGGTATTCGCTCTTTATAAAACGGGCAGAACAATGCCCTAAGCCCCTAGTGTCCAGGTACAGGCGAGAATTTCTGGCGCAGCCGATGCCAAAACGCCAGCCTCCTTGTTGGTTATGGTAAAAAACCGTGGGATGGTAATCAACAAGAGACAGTAAGAAAGGTTTACGCAGGGACTTAATCTGAAAAGAATCCTTGCGACGGGTCCTCGCCGCACGCCTCGCTACCAGATCTCCGCAGCCGATCCCGGACGGTGTGCATGTTGTTAATCTGTAAAAGAGAGGAACTTAGTTTGATAGAAAGTCGTATGGTAAAGTGTATTAAAATTGAAATATTAATGAATGAATAAAGCTGAGCCTATATTAGCTCATTATTGTCAGACGCACAGCCCCTTGTGAAGGGTGTGCGCTAGGAGCCCCTAGCTTATTTATGTCGGACTCGCCTAGCCGTGTCCGTGGTCTTGAACGACCTTTTAATGAAATGATGCCACGTGGACCGGCATTTTAAGTGTAAGAGACGCTGTAATGTGTTATTATGCTAAAGTTTAACAAAAGCTTCACGTCCCCAATAGTGCTTGATGGCTACTTTTGAATGGGGCGACATGAAAGATTAGCTTGCCGGAAGTTGTCGGGGACCCGACACAACTTCTAGTAGTAAGGATCCTGCACTTGGCGAAGAGCCCTGCATCACTCCTTTAAAGGAAGTGTGGCGATGTCGAATTTTGGTAAGGTCCACCCCCAACTTGCGGATTGTGTCCGGATATAGCAGGTTTAAGTCGCTGCCCCCATCCATTAGGACTTGTGTAAATTGTAGTCCGTCGATTATGGGATCCAATATCAGAGCAGTCGATCCGTTGGGGTGGACCGTGCAACCCGTGCTTTAGCGGGTGCCGTACTATTTTTTCCGTACTATCACATGAAGTGAGTTTACTGTTTTGACTTCTTGTGGGAAAGTCTTTTGTTTTCCGGCGCTCTGCTGGTGGTGTTCGCCATCATCCTCGCTTGCGCGCCGAGCCCCTTGTGTTCGGGCGTTGAGTCGGCCGGACTATTTGAAAACCCAACAATCTCGGTGGGTGTGGTTTGCAGCCTTCCGAGGTATCGTGGATTTGACATATCCGATCCAAAATTTTGTTTAAATTGATAGCTCGTCACCGTTGTCCTTAAGAGGCAGAGTTTTGTTGTTCGTCATGAAGTTGAATCCGGGCCGACCGCCGTGTTCTTTGGGCTTTTCTTTATGTCGGTGCGGATCCTTTCGCTACCGTGATTTTCCGCTTCCATCTCTCGATCTCGATGTACTGGTCATTGGTGCTGCATCTTGCTAGCTACCGTCTTCCCCGCCGCAAGAGCGGGTCATGAGGCTTGTTAGCGCCATTGTTCTCGCTTCTTGGCTAAGGTGTCCGGCGAGCCATTCGCTCTCGGACATTATGTTTAAAAGCTGCTAAGGCTTTGGCGTCCGGACAGTCAACTATTTGGTTCTTTTTGGTAAGGAACCTGTTCCAGAATTTGCGCACTGACTCTCTGGGCTGTTGAGTTATGTGACTTAAATCGTCTGCATATGGAGGGCGGACATAAGTCCCTTGAAAATTTGCTCTAAACGCGTCCTCGAGACCTTCCCAACTTCCAATAGTATTTTCTGGGAGGCTTTTGAGCCAATGCCGAGCTGGCCCTTTGAGCTTGAGGGGTAGATATTTTATGGCGTGGAGATCATCTCCTCTAGCCATGTGTATGTGGAGGATGTAATCCTCAATCCGCACTCTGGGTTTGTTGTTCCGTCAGATGCCTCTATGTTTACGGGTTTGAACCCCGCCGAAATTATGATCCAAAGACCTCATCGGTGAAACATAGTGGGTGTGCGGCGCCCAGATTTGGGTGTGCCGTTGTCTTCAACACTCGGCGGTTGTGTTGCTTCTCGGCCCTCTTTTGGCCCATAAATGGACATGACCGGCCGTCTCGCTTTCCTGTGATCATGAGTCGGCTTATGTGCGGCGCCGCTTATCGCTGGCCCGTCATCTGTCGCCTATTCGCCAGCGGCTCTTTGCTCTCTCGACCGTGGGGGCTCTATGGCCTCCTCGTCGACTCGCAGCAGCTTGCGCTTTGGGTAGTTTCTTATTTGATGGCCATTGCCATATTTGTCCGCTGTCTTGAGTACTTTTGCTCCACCTCATTCTCGAGTATGTCTTCCGCTGTTTTGAGCTTCCGCTTTTCTTCTTCGCACTTCTTGCAAAGGGCGAAGTCTTTGTGAAGGTTATTATGCTCCGTGGTGTGTCCGTGTGAAATCGCTCGACTGTTTTTTTCGCCGGCATAGATTGATTATCTAATTCATCCTGTTCGATGGTTGCTTGGTTGCATGGTCGCCGCCCACCGGTTTGCCCCCGCTTATTGCTGGATCCTTAGGAGTGCCGCTTTTTGTCGAGGCGGACTTAGGGCGCGCCACGCTCCGCTTTTGGTTGTTTTTCGCGAATTATCCTTTGCCGATTCCCGTTGTTCCTCGTTATCGCCTTTTGGGGTGTCCACCATATATACATTATGGGTTATAGTTTCTTCCAAAGGCCCCATAGGCGCTGGTTTTGGTCGCTCCGCATCATCGCCCATACCGCTGATGTCTTCGAGTCGTAGTCAGCATGTCGGTTAGATCGCCGATAAAGGCTATAAAGTGGGTGGTGGTGGGTTTGAATTTCTTCGCCGCCTCAAGATCTCAACCATCCCGACCGCAGTCCGCCAGGGCTCTCCTGATAACGAGAGATGCTTCAACGAATTCAAGATGTCGACAAAGGGTGAGTGCTGAAAGATGTTCGCAGCGGTGAACTCCATGATCGGCGCCCGATCGGATTCGATGGGCAGGGGCGCAAGAGGTTCGGAGTCCGGCAGGGAGTCCAGCACCTCGAAGTCACGAGCTTTATAAGGGACAAGGTCGGTATTCGCCCATCGCCAGAAGGTAGCTCCCGAGGCGGTGTCCACCACTTGTCCTCGACCGCACGGTCCGCTCTGAACTATGGGTCAGCGTGGATTCGTGTGCAGCCTCCAAGGTACTGTCCGGCGGCAGAGCTAGATCATGCCCATCGAATAAAGGTGGCACGCCGGCTGTGGCTCGAATACATCAAGATCAAGTCTCCGCGATGTCACCGTGAAGTTTAGGCTTCCAACCTGACTGATGGCCAGGGCGAAGCTTCGATCCGCTCCAGATGGCCGAGTGAATTGCCCGCAGCGGCCGAATCACGAAAAATCTGTCCGGGAGAAAAGTCTCACCCAGACTGTGTTGTTGTTTGAAGAATCCATCGCTTATCGGTGACGGCACGAGGAACTCTCAATGAAAGCACCAATGTCGTGTCAAAACCGCGGATCTCGGTAGGGGGTCCCGAACTGTGCGGCCTAGGCGGATGGTAACAGGAGACAAGGGACATGATGTTTTTACCCAGGTTCGGGCCCTCTCGATGGAGGTAAAACCCTACTCCTACTTGATTGATATTGATGATATGGGTAGTACAAGAGTCGATCTACCACGAGATTAAGGAGGCTAAACCTAGAAGCTAGCCTATGGTATGATTGTTGTAATGGTTGTGTGTCCTACGGACTAAAACCCTCCGGTTTATATAGACACCGGAGAGGGCTAGGGTTACACAGAGTCGGTTACAATGGTAGGCGATCTACATATCCGTATCGCCAAGCTTGCCTTCCACGCCAAGGAAAGTCCCATCCGGACATGGGACGAAGTCTTCAATCTTGTATCTTCATAGTCTTGGAGTCCGACCGATGACGATAGTCCGGCTATCCGGACACCCCCTAGTCCAGGACTCCCTCAGATGGCACGACATGTTGGAGCGATTAACGATATATGACAAAGTGTCCATTTGGTACATACTTTCTCTATGATGAAACTTTGAGTTATGCACGACGAAACTTTGTTTGTGATGTAATTAAACCATCCTCCTCAACTAGCAAAGATCACTCTAGTTAGGGCATTTTGGGTAGTACAAACTTTGTTATTTTATTCTTACGAGATGTTGCTTCTATTTTTGCCAAGTATGTCTGGAGGAGTCCTGGATTAGGGGGTGTCCAGATAGCCGAACTATCACCTTTGGCCAGACTCCTGGACTATGAAGATACAAGATTGAAGACTTCGTCCCAAGTCCGGATGGGACTTTCCTTGGCGTGGAAGGCAAGCTTGGCGATACGGATGTGTAGATCTCCTACCATTGTAACCGACTCTGTGTGACCCTAACCCTCTTCGGTGCCTATATAAACCGGAGGGTTTTAGTCCGTAGGACGGACAACAATCATACCATAGGCTAGCTTCTAGGTTTAGCCTCTCGATCCCGTGGTAGATCTACTCTTGTACTACCCATATCATCAATATCAATCAAGCAGAGTAGGGTTTTACCTCCATCGTGAGGGCCCAAACCTGGTAAAAACATCGTCCCTTGTCTCCGTTACCATCCGCCTAGACACACAGCTCAGACCCCTACCCGAGATCCGCCGGTTTTGACAATCGACATTGGTGCTTTCATTGAGAGTTCCTTTGTCGCCATCTTTAGGCCCGATGGCTCCTCCGATCATCAACAACGATGCGGTCCAGTGGTGAGACTTTTCTCCCGGACAGATCTTCAGATTCGCGGCTTTGCATCATGGGCCAATTCGCTGGCCATCCGGAGCATATTGAAAGCTACACCCCGCCATCAGTCGATTTGAAGTTTGAACTACACGGCCGACGTCCGCTGAAACTTGATCTTCGACGGTTCGAGCCACGCCTGCCGCCAAGACCGTCATGATGGGCATGATCTATCTCGCCACGAATAGTGCCCCGAGGCCGCACTCAGCTTCCGCCCGACCCTTAGCTCGAGTCGATCAAGCCCGATCAAGGACGGTGGGCGGACATCACGGGGCTGCAATCTCTATGGCGATTGAGCCGAACACCATCCCTGTCCTTTGCAAGGCTCGTGGCTCCAAGGTGCTGGACTCCTCTCCGGACTCCGAACCTTCCGTGCCCCTGCCAATCAAATCCGATTGGACGCCGGTCATGGAGTTCACCGCCACGGACATCTTTCAGCACTCGCCCTTTGGCGACATCCTGAACTCACTAAAGTCTCTCTCTTTATCAGGAGAGCCCTGGCCGGACTATGGTCAGGAAGGTTGGGATGAGGACGATGAAGAAATTCAAAGCCCACCCACCGCCCACTATGTAGCCACTGTCGATGATTTAACCAACATGCTCGACTTCGACTCCGGACACATCGACGGTATGGACGACGATGCAGGAGACGACCAATTACCAGCGCCTACAGGGCACTGGAAGGCCACCTCGTCATACGACATTTACATGGTGGACAACCCAAAAGATGGGAATGGCGATGGAACAATGGAGGATAACCCCTCCAAGAAACAGCCTAAGAGCCGGGCGCCAAGGCCGCCTAAATCCCGCCACAAAGAAAATAAGTGATTCCGCACGGAGACAATAACACCCGACAAAGGTTAAGACAACCCCTCCAAAGAGGATTCAAGGCAGAGGATGGAGAAGCCAGCCCTCATGAGAGAGCGACAGCAGAGAGGTAGAGGACGATAATTGCAAGCCTCCTCCGAAGACGAGGCAAGCCTCGATTTACGGCACTTAATTTGTCGTGCCTCGAGGATCCCGCTTAACAAGAGCTGCTTTCAAACGCAGGCTTATGGCCACGGCAAGTAGCCTCAAGAAAAAGCATCAACAGCTTAGAGCTGACCAAGACCTGCTAGCCAACAGATGGACAGAAGTCCTTGCGGCCGAAGAGTATGAACTCGAACGACCCTACAAGAGCTACACAAAACACAGGCTACTACCCCGATTAGAGGAGGAAGCACCCAATCCTACATCACCAGCGCATGATACGACCGACCGGCCACCTCGTGGTCATGACAGAGAGCCTCAGCCTCCACTGCCGCATTAATCGGCGCCGCTCAAAAAATATCAAGGCGCGGGAAAATGCGCCAGACCTGCAGGATATACTGGAGGACAAGGCAAGGCAAACAAGATCGATCTACGGATCGCGTGGGCGCCCCATGATACGTGATGATAACCGTCACGCCGGATATGGCAATTCCGGCCGGGCCAAACACAGTAGACAAAGCTCATTTGAGTTGTGTCGTGATATAGCCCAATACAGAGGCGCCGCACACCCACTATGCTTCACAGACAAAGTGATGGATCATCAAATCCCTGAGGGTTTCAAACCCGTAAACATTGAATCATACGATGGCACAACAGATCCTGCGGTCTGGATCAAGGACTATCTCCTTCATATCCACATGGCCCGCGGTGATGATTTACACGCCATCAAATACCTCCCAGCCAAGCTTAAAGGACCAGCTCGGCATTGGCTTAACAGCTTGCCAGCGGAGTCAATTGGTTGTTGGGAAGACCTGGAAGCCGCATTCCTCGACAACTTCCAGGGCACCTATGTGCGACCACCAGACACTGATGACCTAAGCCACATAATTCAGCAGCCAGAGGAATCAGCCAGACAATTCTGGACACGGTTCCTAACCAAGAAAAATCAAATCATCGACTGTCCGGATGCAGAGGCCCATGTAGCCTTCAAACATAACATCCGCGACTAGTGGCTTTCCCGGCACCTAGGACAGGAAAAGCCGAAATCCATGGCAACCCTCACAACACTCATGACCCACTTTTGCGCGGGAGAGGACAGCTGGCTAGCTCGTAGTAACAACATGACCAAGAGCCCCGTAATTGGATACCAAGGACAGCAATGCAGGTCGCTCGCGCAACAAGCACAAGCGCCAGATTAATGGTGATAATGCCGAGGATACGGCGAGTCAATGCCGGATTTAGAGGCTCTAAACCCGCCGCCGAAAAAGCCTTCAAAAGAAATACTCCGTCCCGCCCAATTTGGACCGAATACTCGATCGCTGTGCGATACACGGCACCCCGAAAACTATCCAACCACACCAACAGGATTGTTGGGTGTTCAAGCAGGCAGGCAAGTTAAATGCCGAAAACAATGACAAGGGGCTGCATACCGATGACGAGGAGGAGCCTTGGCCGCCGAACAATAGAGGACAGAAGGGCTTCACCGTACAAGTGCGGATGGTGAACATGATATATGCAACCCACATACCCAAAAGGGAGCGGAAGCATGCACTAAGGGACGTATATGCGATGGAGCCAGTCGCCCCAAAGTTCAACCCGTGGTCCTCCTGCCTGATCACTTTTGATCGAAGGGACCACCCCACTAGCGTCCGCCATGGCAGATTCGCCGCATTGGTTCTAGACCCAATCATTGACGGATTTCACCTCACTAAAGTCCTGATGGACAGCGGCAGCAGCCTGAACCTGCTTTATCAGGATACAGTGCACAAAATGGGAATAGACCCCTCAAGGATTAAACCCACAAAGACGACCTTTAAAGGCTTCATACCAGGTGTAGAGGCCAATTCTACAGGCTCAGTTACACTTTAAGTGGTCTTCGGATCCCCGGATAACTTCCGAAGCGAGGAATTAATCTTCGACATAGTCCTGCTCAGCAGCGGTTATCACGCGATCGCTTCGGACGAACCGTGACGGTAAAGTTCAATGCGGTGCCGCACTACGATACCTCAAGCTCAAGATGCCAGCCCTCGAGGAGTCATTATGTTCAACGGAACACCGAACGCTTCTCCGAATGGAGGAGCACACGGCGCTCATGGCGGAAGTACAAAGCAGCCTCTCAAGGCAATTCTCGAGTCCGGCTAGATAAAGGTCCGACACCGCCAAACGCGCCCGAGTAACCTACAACAAGACCGCCTGCACGCCCCGAAAGCACGCTTAGCAATGCGGCCCCAACCCCAGCCCTTGCGAAATTGCAAAACCATTACTACGCTGCACATAATTACGCCTAGAAATACCATGAGCATAGGGGAGGGCACGACCACGCAGGCCCGTGCACGCGCTCAACCGCACCAGGCCCCGACAGTAATTCTTTTTCTTACTTTCAGGACTCCTTTATCAAGAAGACCTGACCGGCAGTAGAATCGCCTAACACACGATGCAGCAGCCAGGGAAGCAGAAAGCTACGTCGAGTGTCCAAGTGGTCTCTATATCGAGAAGTATACTTGTTTTACATATCATCCTGCAGCTCACTCCTGGAGGGGGACATGTCAAATAGTCTCGCCCTTGCTTATCGCACTGTTTGTATCGTTCTGCTTTTACCGCAGCTTTTTGAATAAGCAATGCACAGCTTTTGCCTATTGCATCTGTACACTTTGGTACGTCCAAATACACCAGGGGCTTAAGTACCCGAAAATATGGTGTGATAAGTTCAAACACTTTCACAAGTGCGGCACCCCGAACTTATAACATTATATGCATCGGCTCCGAATCATGTCTTGGGTCAATAGTTGGGTTTGCCCGTCTCCCATGTTTTGGTACCTTACGTTCCGTTATATCGGCTAAGATAGTGCTGGGAGAACCACTGCGATTGTGCCCTGGTTGAGCTGGGTTAAGCACCTTAGTGGAGAAAGCTAAAACTGACCATCATGATAGGGCAAGAGCCGGTCGCTGTTCGAGAGGTTTTCGAGTCCCTAAAGACTTATGCCGCTTAGAGCGAGGAGTCGGCTTTGTCCGCCCAGCGTGATAGCGCCTCAACTCGGTCTTCCGAATACTAGGGGCTTCACCAAATTTAAAATTATAGAATTCTATGGCTAAGGAGAGTGTTCAAGCATTATAGTCTGTTGCCTCGCTCGCTATGCTGAGCGCCTCAAGGACCCAAGAATGGGAAAAAGAGCGCCAAATTTATCCTCAACACCCTAGCACTCATGCATGGGGGCGGTTTACGACTTGCCATCTCTCAAATTTAATAAACGGCCGCATGTAAGGTAATATGAACAAATTCACAAGCGCTGCTTAGTGCATATGAACAAGTTTTCAAGCGCATATGATAACAAATGCGAGTCTACTCAAAATTACATCTTTGGAGCATTCACCCGCTTATAAGGCGGCACCTTCAAGACGCTCAGATAATACATCTCGGCTTGCGATACTTCCTCGCCTGCGGTGGAGCGCCCATCACAAGCTTCAACGTTCATCTTGCCCCAAAGGCACCTTAGCACGGGCAAGGCCCCACGGCACCTTCGACATGATGGAGCGCTGACGACTTCAATCCATGGACAGCATCCACCAGCCGCCTCACCAGCCCAAGTAGCTCCTGTGCATGGCTTCCTTAGGCCACAACCGAACTATGAGGCCCTTCATGGCCTTTTTCGCCACCTTATGGAGCTCGACCAGCTGCTTCATTGGTCGCCAAGGGCACGGGTGTCCGCCTCAAAGATACCGAGACCGTAACACCTTCTCCGCCGAGCTCCCTCCTCGCCCGTAGAATGCGGCAGCGCCGGACACATCAAGGGCAGATCGCGAATGCTCCCGAGAGCTCCGGATTCGGGTAAGTAACAAGTAATTCACTTTCACGTGCTTGCTTTGCATGAAGAATGCCTTACCCGCCGCTATCTTCTTCATTGCCTCAATTTCCTGGAGGGCTTTATGGGCTTCGGCCTTAGCGGCTTTGGCGCTCTCAAAAGCCGAGGCGAGCTCGAACTCTCGAGTCTTTGAATCACGCTCCAAACTCTCGTGTTTTTCCACGAGAGCCTGGAGCTCTTGCCGCACCTCCGCCACCCGCGCCTCCTGCTTCTCTCGCTCGGTGCGCTCCGCGGCCACATTACTTTCAGCCATGGACACCGCCTCCTTTAGGGTCGGCACCTCGTTCGTGGCCCCTGCAATTCTCACGTTATTCCTGTCATTTTTTGCAACCACATCTTTTGTATACTTCCATAAGGTATTACTTACCTTCCTTGTCCTCGAGCTGCTTCTTGGCAAGGCCGAGCTCGTTCTCGGACCGCTCGAGGATCTGTTTCAATGTATTGACCTCCGCAGTCAGTGTGGCAGAGGTCAAGAAGTCACCGCATTCCCCATATTGACATACTTATGTTATACTCCTGATACATCTTTTAGATCCTCGCCCGCTTTTCTTTCCCAACACCAAACTGAGCATCGGCTACCGCCTATGCGTAATATTTTTACATATCTTAAATACATACCTCAAAGCCTGTTAGAAGGTTGGCACAGATTCACCAGCCCGCTTCTGGCGGATCGAACTTTCGATCACCACACTCATAACAAGCAGTGTGCTCCTCGCCGATGGAGGTGCCGCAGCGCCCAGAAATTATCCGTCCCTCCGTTGACGGAGGTCACCGTGTTGCAGCCTCGCCTTTCTTACGAAGGGGCGCTCACGGACTCTGTAACCACCGAAGGTTCCGGTGCGGAGTCCGCCCAGGGTCGGACTTAGAGCCCTTTGGGGTTTGATCCCCCTTGTGCCTGGAGTCCGGGAGGTTGCCTTGCGGCGCCCGGGACCTCCTCCTCCGGCTGGGCCCTTTTGGTACCCCACCTCGGCGCCATTCAGCAGCGAGGAGAGAGGAGGCGGCCGAAGTGAAGTGCTATTCACGTCCGACGAAGCCAGGGAGCCGCTCGATGAAGTGTCGAGCCTGTCCTTGGGCGGGCTGTAGGGTTATATTCAGCATTAGGAGATTCTATACGACAAACGAAACGCCATGAGTTATTCTGGTACTCGGACACTTACGATGTCGCGGGCGCTTAGCCCTCGGTGGCCACTCCTCTTCGCCGTTGTCGGCGTTGGTGGAGTAGTCCGGAGGAAGGGTCCTTCCCTTCTTGGACCCTCCGGCCTCCCTAGTTGGGGCGGCCTTCCTTTCTTCTCTCTTCGCTGGGAGAGGCCTTTTTCCTCCTCCTCGCGGGAGGAATCACCGAGTCATCGACGATGAGTCCGACAACACTGGCGCCGAACTCTTCGAGTTCCCGTGGCCTTCTTCTCGCCTTCTTCTCCGACACCACGTGAGGTGCCGTAACTAGCAGCCCTCACAATCGGGCGTCCGCTGGTCTTCGGTAAGGAGCTGGACAACAACCTGCCCGCACGCCTTCGCCAGCTCACAAAGGTAAGGGAGTTTAGATCCCGCATAGAGTCAAACTATGAAAAACAAGCGTCCTGTAATGGGTAAAATAACTTACCTCGCTAGCTTGACGCTGCGAGCTGAATCCGCGATCTTCAGTAGTGGATGCGGTAGCCTCGGCGCCCTTGAACAGCACCTTCCAGGCATCTTCGTACGTGGTGTCGAAGAGCCTGCTCAAGGTTTGGTGCTGTGCCGGATCAAACTCCCACAAGTTGAAGTCCCGCTGTTGGCACGGGAGGATCCGCAGATGAGCATGACCTGACTACGCTGACAAGCTTGAGCTTCTTGTTCACCAGTGCTTTGATGCAGTTTGGAGTCCGGCCACTCTTCCAAATTACTCCATGTCGTGCCCGCCTCTTTCCAAGAGCTGAGCCATGTAGGGAAGCCGATCGAATTGGGGCCGCCACCCATTTAGGGTCACGCTGCGGTGTTGTAGAACCACCCCGATTGCCACCCCTTTATGGTCTCCGAAGAGCCCTCGATCCATAGGACGCTGGGCATCTTGCCCACCATGGCACCTCCAAGACTCGCTTGTCGGCCGCCCACTACCTTCGCTTGACATTGAAGGTCTTCACCATAAGCCGGGGGGCTGGATGCAGAGGAAGGCCTCGCACACCTACAATGAACGCCGAGATGTTGAGGATGAAATTCGCGCCAGTCATGGAAATCCAGTGCTGTCGGGATATACCTCATGTGTAAACCGCCGAAGTTTAACCCGGACGGACTGGACGACTCGCTGGTAACCCGCCCGGAGCTTGGCGGTTCACGAGGATACCCGCCCGGTCTTGGTGGTTCATTCGTAAGCCGGCGGGCGGGTCAGATGGAAGACGAGGCCCATGGCCCAGAAGGCCGGTTCACGTCTAATGGTGGGCCGGTTTATGAGGAAAGCATAAGGACTATTCTCCTACAAAGGAAGCAAGACTAGGACTCCACTTGTAATAGAGTAATCCTAATCCAACTAGGACTAGTCATGTAAACCGCCCCTTCAACATATATAAGGAGGCAGGGCTCCCAAAGAGGACAAGCTACAAGCAAGAAGAAACAATCTTAGGGCTAGACACAAAGAGGAGAGCCGGTTTACTACGACTCCTCGTGATGATAATGAGACCTAGCCTCAAACAGCATGTAGGGTTTTTACCGAATGATGTTTCCGGGTCCGTCGTCTAAATCCCTCGTCTTGTGTTGATCTCTCGATTCCGCCAACCCTCACAAGCTACCACATAGATGCGTTGGTCTCACGACTAAGTCCCCGACACTAGCGACATCTCGCGCGACAAATCCATTAACACGTTGGCTACCACCGCGCTCGCGCGCGTGGTGTTGAGTTCTTGAAGGGATTTTTCAGGGATCAAGAAGCTCGCGATTGTTCAGATGAAGAAGAGTCAACACAGAAGGATCTACGTCAACTCTGAGTTCATCCGACAAGATTGGAAAGAAGGAAAAATTCTGCGGTGAGACAAATCAAATCAGGGAAAAGTTATCTCGTAATCATAGTACGCGACCTAGGGGTTTGTTTTGATCTGCTGCTGCCACGCGTTGCCGAGTCCGACAGGAATTCAAATACAGCCGCCATATGTCACTTCATACCAATCCACATCAAGACACGCGTGAATGGGCTGGAGTCAAGTCCCAAAGTGCATATACGTTGGCTGAAGCAAGCACATACACGGTTACCACCATGAGGAGTAGCCGCAGGAGATATTCAGATCAACTACTTTCAGAAAGAGACTTCACGACCCGGAAGCGGACATGGACACAGACTCCATCGCCGTCGCAGCCTCATCGTAGGCAGGCCTCCGTCGCTACGGCCTGGGCAACAGCCACCCGACCTCGCAGCCTCCTGTGGCTGCGGTTGGCCTTGTGCCTCCGCCTATCTCCGAAGGACTTCACCATCACAGCTGCGTTGAACCTCCGCCTCTACCACGGCCTCTCCACTCCCCCAACGCTGAAATCGTTCTACCATCACGCTGCACATCGAACCGCCCTGCTTTGGTGACCCGCCGCGATGATCCGCTGCGGTAACCCGCCGCGGTCAGGCCTCCTCCTCGACCAGGTCACCTCCGCCCAAGACTGGCGCCGGTTCCGCACCGTATGGCCGTCTACTCCTCTGGCACCTCCTGTCTCGACCCGCCTCGGCCTCGGTTCCGCTGTCTGACGCGCGCCGCTCCGACTACAAGCCGGTCCCGAGTCACCATCGGTGCAGGCTGTCACTTCAATCCGCCACAGCAGCGGGCATGCCTCGTCGACCCGGCCTCCAACCGCGCTGGCTCCCGCGCCCGGCCGCCCCCGCGCTCGGCTGTGTCGGCTCCCGTGCTCGAGGCCGCCTCCGGCTCCCCTCGAGGCCGCCTCGCGCCGCCCGGCTGCGCCACACTCGGCTCTGCCTCCCGCCGGGTCTGCCTCGCCCTTCAACCACCATAGTGCCGTCCTGAGCGATTCCGCGCCGCCGGATCACGACGTGCACCTCCACCACCACGAGCTGTGCACATGTTGCTTCAGTTGCAGCTGCACCGAGTCGCTTCAGCCTCGTCGTCTCGATACATTCAGAGTTTGAAGGAAAACACAAGCGCACCAGGGAAGTGCCATCATTAAGTATCAGCGCCTTGAATGGAAAGGATGAAGACAGAGCAATCTGCTTTGCCAACTCGCTGGGGTTGTCGCGGCTGCCTTGCTCTACCCCGCGCCTCTGCTGTTGCCGGATTACCCCAACGCTGCGGCCTCTTCCGCCTTGTCCAATCGCCAATGGAGAGTTACAGTACGCTGAGTCACCCATGGTCCGGCGCCTCCGAACTGCACCAGCCCTCGTTCTTGCGCCCCCTTCACTGCCGCGTTAAACCGCCGTCGCTCTTGGCCGGGTCGTCCATGGGCCACTTGGCCACGGTCGCGTCTCCACTTGCCAAGGCCGCCACGTCGCTCCACCACCGAACCGGCCACCTCCGCAGTTGTTAAAACCGCCGCCGTGACACACTGGCCTTGCATCCTCGCCTCATCGCTCCGCGTCGCGTCGAGCTACCTTTGCTCCATTGCAAAGGCCTCCTTGAACAGCTGCTGGCTGTGACCCGGCCTTGCCGTGTCACCTCTACTGTCACAGAACGACGTTACCGATGGCCTCTTCAACCGCCACGACTCAATTGATTCACGATGCGCCGGTTTGCTGGTTCTGCTTCTGCTAATGCTTAAAGTTATCCGTCGCTGGTTATCCGCGGCGCTTGCCCTTGTTTTTCCTTCGCTGGCTCGCTGCGCCCAGTTTCTTTCGGATGCGTTTCGCGGATGAGTTGACTGGCCAATAGGGTCTAAACAATGTGGAAGCGGTAAGGTTCAGATCAGTTGGAAAACCAACGACATACATGACTGGCTCGACGACCCAGGAAAAGATCAGGTGCTATCCACCTTATTTATTTTTTTCAATATGATTTAAAGTTCCTCCGGGAACAATTGTCCTCCCTTTAATATGTTTGTTCTATGATCATGACAGAGACAATAAGGTCATCTGTCATCCAACTACATCAGGACAATAATTCATCACTGAAGCGGAGTTATATCACGGATATGCAGTGCATAGCATTGTCATTTTTTGCATTACATCTATCTGTGTTGTTGTGCTCAACGGAAGTGCTTACGCTATCGCCCTTGCGGTCTGGTCTACATCAACATACCGGGCCGCACCTGTCTGCATGAGCTGTTTATTAAGTATAAAGCAAGTCGCAGCTTGGGGAGCCCGGTTTTCTTTCAGATTGAAGGCAAATTATCATTCAGCCGCCGTCTGCACTAGATGGATCAATGGACAGGCACAAGTCGTAGCCACTACAGTTTGGTTAGCTTCAAATCACCAGTTGGAAGGAACCATTGGCCGAGTTGCTGACACGGCTCATACAGGATCATTTATAACCCGCCGCAGTCACCTCAGCCTTCTGTGGATTCACATCATGCTATCAACACCAATGATATACAAGTTATGCCGGTTTATATGACGGTTAAATATGGAGAATCTCAAGCCAACTCTTCGAGTCACCTTGAGACTCGGGGGCTACGATGATATGACGCAACAAGTCTTGTCGGTTTCAGCAAATTTAAAACCCCTGTGACAATGGAGGGAAAGATAACCCGTCCCGAGGCTACTGTTATTTGAAGGTCACGAAAAATTTCCGCTTAGAAAGTATATGACAATTACAAAATCTCGCTCAATGAAGAAGTTCCGGTCATCGAAAAGATTCCGGTTTAACATCCGCTCAAGGGAAGCCAGCCTCATCAAGCTCTCAAATCCGTTTAAGAATTTCCGGTTCAAAAGGAATTAACTTCTCGCAAGTTCGAGTTTAAAGGTCATTTAAAATTTCCGGCTGAAAATGAATATTCCGGTTTAAAATCCGGTTCAAGGGAAAGATGTCTCCCACAAAGCTTTGAAGCTCTCCATATCCGGTTCAAGATCTCGGTTCAAGAAGAATTTATCTCTTGCAAAAAAGTTAAAAATTACCGAAGAGGACCTGCTGCCATGATGCGCGGTTCAAACATGGATATCCTGCCTTATTGGCCTAACATATTGATCACATGGGGGCTTCTACTTCATAAAGCGGGGTCTCTGTCTTTCTTATCATGCGTGGTTACATGGAGTGACTCTGTTTTTAAAGCGGTCTCCGGTTTACCCCTTGACATTTGCTTTTTATATATCACTTGGGGCCTTGGTCGTGTCCGAACCAATGCGACACCTCTTGATAGGCGACAGCCACCAGATCACTTGGGGACATGGTCAAGTCCGAACCAACACGCCTCTTGATCGCCTAAGGCCACAAAATCACTTGGGGCTTGGTCGAACCCAACCATTGCCATGCCTCTTGATTTGGCATATATGCCACTTAATCATTTGGGGACCTGGCTGACTTGAATCATTGTCACTCCTATTGGGGGCTTGGTCCTGTCCGACCATGGTAACACCATCTGATCAGCTCAAGATAGCATATTTTTGCAAACGGTTTTATCATTGCTTTTGCTTGAAATTTTCTTTAATAAATATTTCTTCTTTGTTGCGTTCTTAAACCGACAAAATTCGCAGACCGGTTCGACTGTCAATTTACGGAACACGGTCAATTCTTAATCCGGAGATTATTTGCCCGGTTGGATTTTTTGATTTTATGTTACCATCTTATCATGGAGTAAATCGGTGTCCATTAACCCGGCTTGGCTTTCAATTACAAGCTATCAGTACATGATCAAATCATAATCCGGAGACTATCAGCCCGGTCTGGTTTCGACTATAAGTCGCCAGCATTATATATGGTTAAACCGGTGTTTATCACAACCCGGTACAGTTTTATCATAAACCGGCATAGTATGAAAGGAGTTATCATTACTCAAGATTGGGGTTATCACCCTTACTACAAAAAGTAGGTAAACCAATGATGTTATTCAATGTCACAGGTGTGATATAGTTCATATTTGATTATAAACATGAGTTATATGTTGGGCATTATGACCTGTCCGGCGGTAAACCGCCAGGACACTTTAAACTTGTTGTACGCAGAAACAGGTTGAATAAAGCATGATTATAAATCACCGGCATTTATTAAACCGGCCTGGCTTTGGACTATAAGTCGCCAGTATATATTTGGATTGCGCCATTGGAATCATGCACTTATAAATCATTGGGTTATAATTATTCAAATAGCCAAACTTGGCTGAATTTTCATTATGATATTGAATGAATAAGGTTTTCATACCGGATTATATTATCTTGAATAGCCAACATGGCTGGATTTTTATTATGGTTTTTAACAATCGGTATTATTGAGGTTTTCAAAGTCGCTTTAGCGCAATGGTTATTATTTTATCAATGGATATGACTTATTTTATAATTGAAGGAATAGTCCCGAGTCGCTGCAGGCTTACAACCCGGCACTTGGGGGCTACATTATTTAAGTTGAGATTACATCAAATACACAAGTTTCATGTCGCTGCAAGCATGCACCATGACACTTGGGGACTAATGCAAAGTCATTTTTTGCTCATATTATTGAAGACCCGGCTCATCACATTATAATGAGCTGGCCCTTGGGGGCTACCAATTGCTCATGTCAACAATTCAAGGTACACAAATTTTCATTATATTGAAGGGTCCATCGCTCGCTTGGTAAAGCACAAGGCTCTTAACCTTATGGACGTGGATTCAAGCCCCATGATGGGGTTACATCATATGATGTTATTTTTATTGAAGTATATATCATGTCCCACTCAATATTATTTTATCGAACCGCCCTTGGGGGCTACATCGTTGAAGTTTTATGAGCATCAGAAATTACAAGTCCTGTGTCGCCGCAAGCATAACAACCCGCACTTGGGGGCTACATAATATGGAGTATTCAGTTTTGCTAGTGACCGATGAACAACATGGATTTCTTCGATAGTGACAGATTTATATTGAAGCAAGTCTTAAGCCATCACTTTGTTCTACTCAAGACTTGGGGGCTACGGTATTATATTATTATCCAGAAATATTTTCAAATTCGAGCAAACTAGATTGACCCGGCCACCAATCATTATGACCACGTGGCTGCAACCCGTGTCATCAATAATCATAAACCGTGTTGGCAACAATCATGAACCGTGTCTGCAAATAATCATGACTGAATTATCAGTTTTTATAACCCGACAGTTTTTAGCAATGACAAACCGGCAAGTTCTGCATCTTCAAGCCGGTTGAATATCATATGAGTATCTCAAGACCAATAATTCTTAAACCGGCGCTTTGGAAGCCGACTCAAGTGGATTATTCTTCACAATATTTTTCTATGAGAAACCAACGGCAATTTGAGTATGAAGCTGGTTATTGACCCAGAGTTTCTAGAAGGAGGAAATAACAAGGACTTAAGGATGATCAGTGTCGGTTTACAAGAATTCTTAACCCGGAGCACAACCTATCAAAGTTTGTTCTTGTGTTTATTTTACAGGATCAGTTTAACATGGATGAATCCAAGCTAAACTGGGGGCTAATGTCGGGGATATACCCTTGGTGTAAACCGCCGGAAGTTTAACCCGCCGGATCGACGACTCATCGTAACCCGCCCGAGCTTGGCGGTTCACGAGGATACCGCCTGTCTTGGCGGTTCATTCGTAAGTCGGCAAGGGTCGATGGAAGACGAGGCCCATGGCCCAGAAGGCGGTTCACGTTTAATGGTGGGCCGGTTTATGAGGAAAGCATAAGGACTATTCTCCTACAAAGGAAGCAAGACTAGGACTCCACTTGTAATAGAGTAATCCTAATCCAACTAGGACTAGTCATGTAAACCGCCCCTTCAACATATATAAGGAGGGGCAGGGCTCCCCAAAGAGGGACAAGCTACAAGCAAGAAGAAACAATCTTAGGGCTAGACACAAAGAGGAGAGCCGGTTTACGGCGACTCCCTCGTGATGATAATGAGACCTAGCCTCAAACAGCATGTAGGGTTTTTACCGGATGATGTTTCCCGGGGCCCGAAGCTGTCTAAATCCCTGTCTTGTGTTGCATCTCTCGATTCCGCTCATAGATGCGTTGGCCTCGCGACTAAGTCCTGACACTAAGAACATCTGCCGTGACAAATCCACGACACAGGCTGTAGTAGAACATGAGCCCCTGGACAAATGGGTGAAGTGGAAAACCTAGTCCGTGGAGGAAGTGGGGGAGGAACACCACCCTCTCATGGGGCCTGGGGGTGGGGATAAGCTACCCCTTGTCGGGAAGCCGATGCGCGATGTCGCTGGACAAGTATCTGGCCTTCCGCAGCTTTTTGATGTGTCCCTCCGTGACAGAGGAGACCATCCACTTGCCTCCCCCTCCGGACATGGCTGGGGAAGGTTGAGGCGAGATGTGCAGACTTGGGCGCTGGAGCTCGAGTGCGTGGAAATGGATGAGCAAAGGAGTAAGAAGGCGTAGGTAAAGAGGTGGATCCTTATCCCCTTATATGGACGGACGAGACTATGCATCCCCACCGGCCTAGTAAAACTCGCTTATCTCCCAAGCATCGTAATCAATGGCGCGGTTGGGTTACCCACGCCCGTATTGATGAGAATCCCGGAATAAGGGGACACGATCTCTGCTTTGACAAGACGTGCCAAGGAAACCGCCTCGCTAAACGCGCTGAGGTGGAACAGTAAAAATGATTCGAATAAAGGCTTGGTTGTGGTGTGATGCCACGGAATACGTCAGCAGATTGAGCCAGACACTATCCTTGTGTTCAAAATCTTCTATGAAGTATTCGGAGGAGGAAACCGCCTTGCAATGCCGAAGACAATATGTGCACCGGACTCGTCGTCATTGAAGCCTGGTTCAGGGGCTACTGAGGGAGTCCTGGATTAGGGGGTATCCGGATAGCCGAACTATCACCATTGGCCGGACTCCTGGACTATGAAGATACAAGATTGAAGACTTCGTCCCATGTCCGGATGGGACTTTCCTTGGCGTGGAAGGCAAGCTTGGGGATACGGATATGTAGATCTCCTACCATTGTAACCGACTCTGTGTAACCCTAACCCTCTTTGGTGCCTATATAAACCGGAGGGTTTTAGTCCGTAGGACGGACAACAATCATACCATAGGCTAGCTTCTAGGGTTTAGCCTCTCTGATCTCGTGGTAGATCTACTCTTGTACTACACATATCATCAATATCAATCAAGCAGGAGTAGGGTTTTACCTCCATCCAGAGGGCCCGAACCTGGGTAAAAACATCGTGTCCCTTGTCTCCTGTTACCATCCGCCTAGACGCACAGTTCAGGACCCCCTACCCAAGATCTGCCGGTTTTGACACCGACAATGTCTCTTTTTGTTGCTCAACTATATATGTTGCATATTATCAACTCATGTGATGATGCAGGTACATAGATCATCGATGTCGAAGAAGTGCTATGCCAGGAGTATATGACAAGTGGCCGGAGTGTCAAGGCCAGGTGTACTAGTTTCCGAGCGACACCCAGAGAGGGTTAGATAGCAGAGCCGAAGTAGAAAGTAGTTAGTTTAGGTTCACGCTAGTGCGAGAGAGGGATATGAACAGGTGCCTCAAGAAGTACTACATTATGTATGATGAGACATGCCATGTAACTTGTATAGCTATATCAAGATTATGATGTGACGACATGATTTGTGTTGGATGATATGATGAGACTATTATGTGTATGATATGATGAGCATATTGCCATTTTATGATATGATTAGAATACTGTATAAAATTTGTACAAAACATCGCAAATACGTAGCAAAAAAAGATATGTGAAAATAACGTAGCAGTGCTCTTTAGCGTTTAGTGCTGAACAGGAAAACGCTACTGCTAAGCCACTTAGCAGTAGCGCTGGTATGGACAACACTACTGCTAAGTAGCTATAGCAGTAGCGCGGGAAGAAGCGCTCTACTGCTAAATGTTAGTTGTAGTGTCGTATCAGTAGCGCGGGGCATATAGCCCTTAGACCCACGCTACTGCTAGGCTTTTCCTAGTATTTTTGGCGCCTGGATTACCCGCCATTCTCACCTCACGGGTCCTTGTAAATAGGCAAAATTTAATTTTCATTTGTGGTATAATATTTCTTGTGCTTTTTTTAGAAAAAGAACTATATAGAAGAGTTGTGTGTGAATTCATTAACAAAGAATATGTGATCCTCTCATTATCATTTAGTGTTAAATGCCCCCACGTCGCTCTAGTCAAGGTGACATGGGAGGCACCTAACCTAATGCGCCGACGACCCTCCTCGACATCCTGCTACTTGCCACCGCTGGTAGCGGCGGCGACAGAGGGACTCACTCTCGTGCTCCTCATGTGGTGACGGGCTTCACTGGTAGCGTAATTCATTGCCCCTCAACGTACATCCAGGAGGTGAGGCGAGCTGTCCAACTCTATATATACTTGCAGGTGGCAGCCCGCGCTAGTGACACTAGGGTGCTGGTGTGCTCGATTCGCACCGACGACATCCGAAACCAGATTCTGGTAGTCAAAGCCTGGAAATCCTGATCTGGATGTTGCAACATTGTGCGGGTTGGCAGACTCTGAGTCGTCATTTGGTGTGGTTATTTGCATCAGTGGAAGACTTCGCGGTCAAACGACTTCGGGTAGGGGAGTGCGGATCAATTTGGAGCAAAACTTCAACCCCGGTCGTTGGCCGGAGACGACAATAGCGACATCCAAGGACATCGTCACCTTTAAGAAGGTGTTGTGTCATCATGTTGTGGTCCTCTCCTCCTCTCAAAGTGCTTTCTAAGGGGGGGGGACCTCAGATCTACCTTGGATCAAATGATGATGTCACCTTGCGTTGGTCTTCTCCGTGGAGGCTTCGTCTTTTGAGCTGACATGTCAACTAAAGAGACAAGTGGTTGGTGACTTGTTAACATGATGGTGTTGCGACTCATGTGTCAACGATGATGGTGGCCAGTGGAGTTGGATCATGAATCATCCTTCTGATGTTGATGGTTCAGTGCGCTAGCTGGGTCCACCTACGCTTGTTTCTCACTTTGACAAGGAAGTTGGAGTTGTGTGTGGCAGTGCCTGATATGTCTCCATCGTATCTACTTTTCCTAACGCTTTTCCTCTTGTTTTGGACTCTAATTTGCATGATTTGAATGAAATTAACCCCGGACTGACGTTTTTTCAGCAGAACTACCATGGTGTTGTTTATGTGCAGAAATAAAAGTTCTCGGAATGGAACGAAACTTTGCGAGGATTTTTTTATACCAATAAAGAGAATTTCTAGAGCCAAGAGTTACCTGAGGGGGGCACCTGGGTGGGCACAACCCACCAGGGCGCGCCAGCCCCCCAGGCGCGCCCAGGTGGGTGCTTCCCACCTGGTGGCCCCGCTGACCCTCAAACCGACACTATAAAATCACATTATTCCAGAAAAAAACCAGGGAGAAAGAATTATCATGTTTCACGAGACGGAGCCGCCGTCGTCTCCTGTTCTTCATCGGGAGGCCAGCTGGAGTCCGTTTGGGGCTTCGGAGAGGGGGGGGTCTTCAATGTTTGTCTTCACCAACACATCTCCATCGCTAATTCCATTATGCTCCCCATCGGGGGTGAGTAATTCCTTCGTAGGCTCGCTGGTCGGTGAGGTGTTGGATGAGATTTATCATGTAATCGAGTTAGTTTTGTTAGCGCCTGATCCCTAGTATCAACTATGTTCTGAGATTGATGTTGCTATGATTTTGCCATGCTTAATGCTTGTCACTTTGGGCCCGGGTGCCATGATTTCAGATCTGAACCGTTTATGTTATCACCTTTATATCCATGTTCTAGATCTGATCTTGCAAGTTATAGTAACCTACTACGTGTTATGATCCGGCAACCCCGGATTGACAATAGTTGGGACCACTACCGGTGATGACCGTAGTTTGAGGAGTTCATGTATTCACCGTGTGCTAATGCTTTGTTCCGGTTCTCTATTAAAAGGAGGCCTTAATATCCCTTAGTTTCCAATAGGATCCCGCTGCCACGGGAGGGTAGGACAAAAAATGTCATGCAAGTTCTTATGATAAGCACGCATGACTATTTACGGAATACATGCCTACATTATATATTTGAACTGGAGCTAGTGCCGTATCGCCCTAGGTTATAACTGTCTCATGATGAATATCCAACGAGTCACCGATCCAATGCCTACGAATTTACCTTATATTGTTTCTGCTAAGTTACTACTGCTACTGCTATCGTTACTGCTACAATATCACTGCCATCACTGTTACCGTTACCGTTGCTACTATTGCTATCATCAAAACTATCATATTACTGTGCTACTAATCACTTTGCTGTGGATAATTAATCTCCAGGTGTGGTTGAATTGACAACTCAGCTGCTAATACCTTCAAATATTCTTTGGCTCCCCTTGTGTCGAATCTATAAATTTTGGTTGAATACTCTACCCTCGAAAACTGTTGCAATCCCCTATACTTGTGGTTTATGAAGACCTTTTTCTGGTGCCGTTGCCGGGGATCATAGCTATATTTGTTGAGTCACTTGGGATTATTATCATATTGTCACTATGAAGAATCTGAAGGACGCTAAGACTAAGATTTTTCCCTCAAAGACGAGGGGAGGTAAGGAACTGTCATCCAGTTCCGCTTTAGATTCACCTTCTGTTATAAGTAAACTTGCAACACCACAACATTCTATTAATTCTGATATGTCGCAAGTTATTGATGATGCTACTTCTACTATGAATGCTACTCATGATGATGCTAGTACCTTGCTTGATGATGATGTGCCATTAGGTGAACTCCTTGATGAACAAATTGCTAGAGTAAGACAACATGATATTGTTGAATCTGATGATGAAATTGAAACTGAAAATCTTGAAACACCTATTGCAAATATTCCTCCTAGATATGAATTGCCAAAGGTACCGGAAGGTTATACTATGAGTGAGGAGGCAACTAGAGATATTCTTCCTTGTAAGGATAGAGATGATTTAGAGAAATTATTATGCAAGTATAAAGAAAGATCTCTGAATGCTAAAATGAAATGTGATCCTGAGTTTGCTACTTCACCTATTGTGATTGATGATAAGGATTATGAATTCTCTGTTAACCCAGAGTTAATTACTTTGGTTGAATCTGATCCTTTCCATGCTTATGAAACTGTAGCTGTTGTGGCACATCTTACTAAGTTGAATGACATAGCCAACCTTTTTGCTCATGAGGAGAAGATTCGCTATTACTATATTCTCAAGTTATTTTTGTTCTCATTAAAGGGTGACGCTAAAGCTTGGTACAATACTCTTGGTCCTGGTTGTGTGCGTAGTCCCCAGGATATGATTTATTACTTCTCTGAAAAATATTCCCTCCTCACAAGAAACAAGCTGCTTTGCAGGAAATATTTAACTTTGTGCAAATTGAAGAAGAGAGTCTCCCACAAGCTTGGGGGAGGCTTCTCCAATTGATTAATGCTTTGCCTGATCATCCTCTTAAGAAAAATGAAATACTTGATATTTTCTATAATGGACTAACCAATGCTTCTAGGGATTTCCTAGATAGTTGTGCTGGTTGTGTTTTCAGGGAACGAGCTATTGGGCAAGATGAGGAATTATTGAATAACATATTGAAAAATTATTGTGATTGGACTCCTCCTGAAACACCTATTAAACCCACTCCAAAGAAGAGGGGTATCTTATATCTCAGTCCTGAAGATATGCAAGAGGCAAAGAAATCTATGAAGGAGAAAAGTATTAAAGCAGAGGATGTTAAAAATTTACCACCTATCGAAGAAATACATGGGATTGAAGCACCACCACCACCTAAGGTGGTAGAGATAAAATCTTTAATGAAATTCAATGATAGTGATGATCCTGATAATAAACATCCTAGACAATGCCTTTATGAGTTTGATAATTACATTAGAAAGCAAGATCACTTCAATGCAAATGTTAGGAAACAATTGAAATACAACTTTGATAGGATTGCTCGCTTAAGTGACTTGTTATTTAGAATCTCAAATGATGTTAGAGGTGTAGGAAAGCATGCCTCTATGGTTCAAACTCAATTAGAACAAGTTGCTAAATCTCAAAAAGAGTTGCTTGATGAAATGGACAATAATATAAGTGACTTTGATGTTAGAGTAGCAACTAGAGGAGGTAAAATGACTCAGGAACCACTTTATCCCAAGGGACACCCAAAGAGAATTGAACAATACTCTCAAAGAATTAACACTGATGCACCTAGTCCTTCTAAAAATAAAAAGAAGAAGAAAAATGGTAGGACCTTGCATGCCTCTAGTGAACCTGAAATAGAAAAACCTCCTGATAATGATAAAGAAATTTCTATCTCTGATGCTGAAACTCAATCTGGTAATGAACACTCACCTTCTGATAATGAAAAGTATAATGATGAGATTCATGAAGACACTCATCCAAATGATAAAGAACCAGATAATGATGTTGGGATAGAACCAGCTGTGGATCTTGATAACCCACAACCTAAGAATAAAAGATATGATAAAAGAGATGTTGTTGCTAGAAAGCAAGGAAAGGAAAGAGAATCATGGGTTTGAAAGCCTATGCCCTTTCCACCTAAGTCAACTAAAAAGAAAGATGATGAAGAATTTGAACGCTTTGCTGAAATGATTATGCCAGTCTTTTTGCAAACTCGCTTAACTGATATCTTAAAAATGCCTCCTTATGCAAAGTACATGAAAGACATCATCACCAATAAGAGAAAAATACCAAAAGCTGAAATATCCACTATTCTTGCTAATTACAATTTTAAAGATGGAGTACCTAAAAACTTGGAGATCCGGGAATACCAACTATACCTTGCTCCATTAAAAGAAATTATGTGAAAACTGCCTTGTGTGATTTGGGAGCTGGTGTTAGTGTTATGCCTTTCTCTTTATATAAAAGACTTGATTTGAATAAACTCACACCTACTGAAATATCTTTGCAAATGGCTGACAAATCAACTGCCATACCTATCGGTATTTGTGAGGATGTGCCTGTTGTTGTTGCTAATGTTACTATTTTGACTGACTTTGTTATACTTGAGATGCCCGAGGACGACAACATATCGATTATACTTGGTAGACCTGAGGGAGTCCTGGATTAGGGGGTGTCTGGATAGCCAAACTATCACCATTGGTCGGACTCCTGGACTATGAAGATACAAGATTGAAGACTTCGTCCGGTGTCCGGATGGGACTTTCCTTGGCGTGGAAGGCAAGCTTGGCAATACAGATATGTAGATCTCCTACCATTGTAACCGACTCTGTGTAACCCTAACCCTCTTCGGTGCCTATATAAACCGGAGGGGTTTAGAGTCCGTAGGACGAACAACAATCATACCATAGGCTAGCTTCTAGTGTTTAGCCTCTCGATCTCGTGGTAGATCTACTCTTGTACTACCCATATCATCAATATCAATCAAGCGTGAGTAGGGTTTTACCTCCATCAAGAGGGCCCGAACCTGGGTAAAAACATCGTGTCCCTTGTCTCCTGTTACCATCCGCCAAGACGCACAGTTCGGGACCCCCTACCCGAGATCCGCTGGTTTTGACACCGACATTGGTGCTTTCATTGAGAGTTCCTTTGTGTCATCATCTTTAGGCCTGATGGCTCCTCCGATCATCAACAACGATGCGGTCCAGGGTGAGACTTTTCTCCCTGGACAGATCTTCGTATTTGGCGGCTTTGCACTGCAGGCCAATTCGCTTGGCCATCTAGAGAATATTGAACACTACGTCCCTGGCCATCAGGTCCGATTTGGAAGTTTGAACTACACGGCTGACGTCCGCAGACTTGATCTTCGACGGGTTCGAGCCACAGCCTAGCGCGCCGCACTGTCACGAAGGGCATGATCTAGCTATGCCACCGGACAAAGGCCACGAGGTCGCATTCGATGTCCGCTCCGACCCTTAGCTCGAGCCGATCAGGCCGACGAGGACGGGTGGTTGGACACCGCCTCGGGGGCTGCTATCTCTACGTCAATTGAGCCGAACACCAACCCTGTCCTTTCCGAAGCTCGTGACTCCAAGGTGCCGGACTCCTCTCCGGACCAACCTACCGCTACCGCCAATGGAATCCGATTACGCGCGGTCATGGAATTCACCATGGACATCTTTCAAAGACTCGCCTTTGGCGACATCCTGAATTCACTAAAGTCTCTCTCCTTGTCGGGAGAGCCCTGGCTGGACTATGGTCAGGAAGGTTGGGATGCAGATGACGAAGAAATTCAAAGCCCACCCACTGATACGTCTCCAACGTATCTATAATTTTTTATTGCTCCATGCTACTTTATCTACTGTTTTGGACTATATTGGGCTTTATTTTCCACTTTTATATTATTTTTGGGACTAACCTATTAACCCGAGGCCCAGCCTAGAATTGCTGTTTTTTGCCTTTTTCAAGATTTCAAGAAATGAATATCAAACGGAGTCCAAACGGAATGAAACCTTCGAACGTGATTTACTCATCGATAAGATCCAGAGACTTGGACCCAAAGCCACGAGGCGGTCACGAGGTGGAGGCGCGCTCCCCTTGGCGCGCTTCTACCTCGTGGGCCCCTTGGAGCTCCACCGACGTACTCCTTCCTCATATATATACCTACTTATCCCCGTATGATCAGAACAGGAGCCAAAAACCTAATTCCATCGCCACAACCTTCTGTATCCACGAGATCCCATCTTGGGGCCTGTTCTGGAGCTCCGCCAGAGGGGGCATCCACCATGGAGGGCTTCTACATCAACACCATAGCCCCTCCGATGAAGTGTGAGTAGTTTACTTCGGACCTTCGGGTCCATAGCTATTAGCTAGATGGCTTCTTCTCTCTTCTTGGATCTCAATACAATGTTCTCCCCCTCTCTCGTGGAGATCTATTCGATGTAATCTTCTTTTTGCGGTGTGTTTGTTGAGACCGATGAATTGTGGGTTTATGATCCAACTTATCTATGAATAATATTTGAATCTTCTCTGAATTCTTTTATGTATGATTGAGTTATCTTTGCAAGTCTCTTCAAATTATCCGTTTGGTTTGGCCAACTAGATTGGTAGTTCTTGCAATGGGAGAAGTGCATGGCTTTGGGTTCAATCTTGCGGTGTCCTTACTTAGTGACAGAAAGAGTTGCAAGGAACGTATTGTATTGTTGCCATCGAGGATAACAAGATGGGGTATTTATCATATTGCATGAATTTATTACTCTACATCATGTCATCTTGCTTAAGGCGTTACTCTGTTTTTAACTTAATACTCTAGATGCATGCTGGATAGTGGTCGATGAGTGGAGTAATAGTAGTAGATGCAGAATCGTTTCGATCTACTTGTCTCGGACGTGATGCCTATATACATGATCATACCTAGATAACCTCATAACTATGCTCAATTCTATCAATTGCTCAACAGTAATTTGTTCACCCACCATAGAATACTTATGCTCTTGAGAGAAGCCACTAATGAAAGCTATATCCCCCGGGTCTATTCTCATCATATCAATCTCCATCACTTTATTTACTTGCTTTGCCTTTTACTTTTTACTTTGCATCTTTATACCAAAAATACCAAAAATAATATCTCTATCAGATCTCACTCTCGTATGTGACCGTGAAGGGATTGACAACCCCTAAGCGTTGGTTGCGAGTTGCTATCGTTTTGTGCAGGTACGAGGGACTTTCGCGTGACCTCCTACTAGATAGATACCTTGGTTCTCAAAAACTGAGGGAAATACTTACGCTACTGTGCTGCATCACCCCCTCCTCTTCGGGGAAAACCAACGCAAGCTCGAGACGTAGCACCCACCACCCACTTTGTAGCCACTGTCGATGATTTAACCGACATGCTCGACTTCGACTCCGAAGACATCGACGGTATGGACGACGATGCAGGAGACGACCAAGAACCAGCGCCTACAGGGCACTGGAAGGCCACCTCGTCATACGACATTTACATGGTGGACATCCCAAAAGATGGCAATGGCGATGGAACAACGGAGGATGACCCCTCCAAGAAACTGCCTAAGCGCCGGCATCAGTGGCGCCGCTCTAAATCTCACCACAGCAAAAACGGTGATTCTGGCACGGGAGACAATAACACTCCGGAAAGTGCCGAAAACAACCCCCTCCAGCAGGATTCAGCGCAGGAGGATGGAGAAGCCAGCCCTCATGAGAGAGCGGCAGACAGAGAGGTCGAGGACGATAATTACATGCCTCCCTCTGAAGACGAGGCAAGCCTCGACGACGACGAATTTGTCGTTCCTGAGGATCCCGCCGAACAAGAGCGTTTCAAACACAGACTTATGGCCATGGCAAGCAGCCTCAAGAAAAAGCAGCAACAGCTTAGAGCTGATCAAGATTTGCTAGCTGACAGATGGACTGAAGTCCTTGCGGCCGAAGAGTACAAACTCGAACGCCCCTCCAAGAGCTACCCAAAACGTAGGCTGCTACCCCGATTAGAGGAGGAATCACTCAAACCTACATCACCAGCGCAGGACGCGGCCGACCGACCACCTCGTGGCCGCGATAGAGAGGCCTATCGGCCCTCCACTCAAGCCGCACCCCGGCACCGCTCAAAAAATACCAAGGCACGGGGAAGTGCGCCAGACCTGCGAGACATATTGGAGGACAAGGCAAGGCAAACAAGATCGATCTATGGATCGCGTGGGCGCCTCACTACACGTGACAAGAACCGTCATGCCGGATACAGCAAATCCGGCCGGGCCAAACACAGCAGACAAAACCCATTTGAGCTACGTCGTGATATAGCCCAATACAGAGGCGCCGCACACCCACTATGCTTCACAGCAAAGTGATGGATCATCAAATCCCTGAGGGTTTCAAACCCGTAAACATTGAATCATACGATGGCACAACAGATCCTGTGGTATGGATCAAGGACTACCTCCTTCATATCCGCATGGTCCGTGGTGATGATCTACACACCATCAAATACCTAACACTCAAGCTTAAAGGACCAGCTCGGCATTGGCTTAACAGCTTGCCAACAGAGTCAATTGGTTGTTGGGAAGACCTGGAAGCCGCATTCCTCGACAACTTCCAGGGCACTTACGTGCGACCACCAGATGCCGATGACCTAAGCCACATAATTCAGCAGCCAGAAGAATCGGCCACACAATTCTGGACACGGTTCCTAACCAAGAAAAATCAAATCGTCGATTGCCCGGATGCAGAGGCCCTTGCAGCCTTCAAACATAACATCCACGACGAGTGGCTTGCCCGGCACCTAGGACAGGAAAAGCCGAAATCGATGGCAGCCCTCACAACACTCATGACCCGCTTTTGCGCGGGAGAAGACAGCTGGCTAGCTCGTAGTAACAACATGACCAAGAGACCTGGTAATTCGGATACCAAGGACAGTAACGGCAGGTCGCGTCGCAACAAGCAGAAGCGCCGCATTAATCACGATAATGCTGAAGATACGGCAGTCAATGCCGGATTCAGAGGCTCTAAACCCGGTCAACGGAAAAAGCCATTCAAATGAAATACTCCAGGCCCGTCCAATTTGGACCAAATACTCGATCGCTCGTGCCAGATACTCGGCACTTTAAAAGCTACCAATCACACCAACAGGATTGTTGGGTGTTCAAGCAGCGAGCAAGTTAAATGCCAAAACAATGACAAGGGGCTGCATAGCGATGACGAGGAGGAGCCCCGCCACGAACAATAGAGGATGAAGGGCTTCCCCACAAGTGCGGACGGTGAACATGATATACGCAACCCACATACCCAAAAGGGAGCGGAAGTGCACTAAGGGACGATATGCGATGGAGCCAGCCGCCCCAAAGTTCAATCCGTGGTCTTCCTGTCCGATCACTTTTGATCGAAGGAACCACCCCACCAGCATCCGTCATGGCGGATTCGCCGCATTGGTTCTAGACCCAATCATTGACGAATTTCACCTCACTAGAGTCCTGATGGACGGCGGCAGCAGCCTGAACCTGCTTTATCAGGATACAGTGCACAAAATGGGCATAGACCCATCAAGGATTAAACCCACAAAGACAACCTTTAAAGGCGTCATACCAGGTGTAGAGGCCAACTGGACAGGCTCAGTTACACTTGAAGTGGTCTTCGGATCCATGGATAACTTCCAAAGCGAGGAATTAATCTTCGACATAGTCCCGTTCTGCAGCGGCTATCACGCACTTCTCGGACGAACCGCATTTGCAAAGTTCAATGCGGTGCCGCACTACGCATACCTCAAGCTCAAGATGCCAGGCCCTCGAGGAGTCATTACGGTCAAGGGAAACACCAAACGCTCTCTCCGAACGGAGGAGCATACGGCGGCTCTCGCGACGGAAGTACAAAGTAGCCTCTCAAGGCAACTCTCGAGTCCGGGTATTAAACGTCCGGACACCGTCAAGCGTGCCTGGAGTAACCTACAACAAGACCGCCTGGCACGTCCCGAGCACGCGTAGCAATGTGGCCCCAACCCCAGCCCTCGCGAAATTGCGAAACCAGTACTAAGCATACATAATTACGCTCTGGAAAAACCATGGGCATCGGGGGAGGGGCACGACCACGGCAGGCCCAGAATGCGGCTCAACCGCACCAGGGGCTCCGAATTGTTTCATTCTTCTTTTTTCTCTTACTTTCAGGCCTCCTTTCTCATGAAGCCGTGTCTGGCAGTAAAATCGCCAAACACACGATGCAACAGCCAGGGAAGCAGAAAGCTACGTCAAGTGTCCAGGTGGTCTCTATAACGAGCAGTATACTTGTTTTACATATCATCCCGCAGCTCGCTTCTGGAGGGGGACATGTCAAATAGTCCCGTCCCTTGCTTATCGCACTATTTGTATCGTTCTTCTTTTGCCGCAGCTTTTTTTTAAACAATGCATAGCTTTTGCCTATTATTGCATTCCTTTTTTTATCTATACATGTTCACTTATGACATGTTGCATCCGTACGCTTTGGTACGGCCAAATACACCAGGGGCTTAAGTACCCCAAAATTTTGTGTGATAAGTCCGAACACTTTCACAAGGGCGGCAATCCGAACTTATAGCATTATATGCATCGGCTCCGAATCATGTCTTGGGTCAATAGTTGGGTTTGCCCGGCTCACATGTTTTGGTACCTTACGTTCCGTTATATCGGCTAAGGTAGCACTAGGAGAACCACTGCGATTGTGCCCCGGTTGAGCTGGGTTAAGCACCTCAGTGGAGAAAGCTAAAACTGACCGTCATGATAGGGCGAGAGCCGGTCGCTGTTCGAGAGGTTTCTTCGAGTCCCTAAAGACTTATGCCGCTTAGAGCGAGGAGTCGGCTTTGTCCGGCCCAGGCGTGGATAGCGCCCCGAACTCGGTCTTCCGAATACTAGGGGCTTCGCCGAAACTTAAAATTATAGAATTCTATGGCTAAGTGAGAGTGTTCAAGCATTATAGTCCGGTTGCCTTGTTAGTTGCTGAGCGCCTCCTCGGACCCAAGAATGGGAAAAAAGAGCGCAAGTTTATCCCAACACCCCAAAGACTGTGGCATGGGGGCGAAGTTTACCACACCCCAAAGACTCGTGGCATGGGGGCGAAGCCGATGACTCGCCATATCTCAAATTTAATAAACGGCCTCACAGAAGGTAATATTTTAAATTCACAAGCGTTGCTTAGCGCATATGAACAAGTTTTCAAGCGTACAGGATAACAAATGCGAGTTTACTCAAAAATTACATCTTTGGAGCATTCACCCACTATAAGGCGGGCACCCTTCAGGAAGCCCGCATAATACATCTCGGGCTTGCGATACTCCCTACCCGGCGGTGGAGCGTCCGTCACAAGCTTCTCAGCGTCCATCTTGCCCTAGTGCACTTTAGCACGGGCAAGGGCCCTACGGGCACCTTCGATGCAGACGGAGCGCTTGACGACTTCAATCCATGGACAGGCGTCCACGAGCCGCCTCACCAGCCCGAAGTAGCTCCTGTGCATGGCTTCCCGTGCCACACCGAACTATGAGGCCCTTCATTGCCTGTTCGCCACCTTATGGAGCTCGACCAGCTGCTTCACTGGTCGCTCAAAAACACCGGTGTCCGGCCTCGGATATCTTGAGACCAAAACACCTTCTCCGTCGAGCTCCCTTCCTCGGCCCGATAGAATGCGGCAGCGTCGGACACACTGCGGGACAGATCTGCGAATGCTCCTGCAGAGCTCCGGATTCGGGTAAGTAACAAGTAATTCACTTTCACGTGCTTGCTTTGCATGAAGAATGCCTTACCCGCCGCTATCTTCTTTATTGCCTCAATTTCGTGGAGGGCTTTTTGGGCTTTGGCCTTAGCGGCCTTGGCACTCTCAAGAGCCGAGGCGACCTCGGACTCTTGAGTCTTTGAGTCACGCTCCAAACTCTCGTGTTTTTCCACGAGAGCCTGGAGCTCTTGCCGCACCTCTGCCACCCGCGCCTTCTGCTTCTCTCGCTCGGTGCGTTCCGCGGCCGCATTGCTTTCGGCCTTGGACACCGCTTCCTTCAGGGTCGCCACCTCGTTCGTGGCCCCTGCAATTCTCACGTTATTCCTGTTATTTTTTGCAACCACATCTTTTATATACTTCCATAAGGTATTACTTACCTTCCTTGTCCTCGAGCTGCTTCTTGGCAAGGCCGAGCTCGTTCTCGGACCGCTCGAGGCTCTGCTTTAATGCATTGACCTCCGCAGTCAGTGCGGCAGAGGTCAGCAGTGCAGCCTGCATTCCCATATTGACATACTTATGTTAGACTCCTACGTACATCTTTTTAGATCCTCAGTTCGACTTTTCTTTCCGAACACCAAACTGAGCATCAGGGGCTACTGTCTATGCGGTAATATTTTTACATATCTTAAATACATGCCTCAAAGCCTGTTAGAAGTCTCGCGCAGGCTTCAGTCAGCCCGCTCTTGGCGGATTGAACTTTCTGGATCACCGCGCTCATAACAGTGCGGTGCTCCTTGTCGATGGAGGCGCCGTTAAGCGCCTCCAGCAAATTATCCGGTGCCTCCGGTTGGACGGAGGTCACCGGTGTCGCAGTCTCTCCCTTCTTACGAAGGGGCCGCCTGCCAGACTCCGGAACCACTGAAGGTTCCGGTGCGGAGTCCGGCCCAGGGCTGGACTTAGAGCCCTTTGGGGTTTGATCCTTCTTGTGCCCGGAGTCCGGGAGGTTGCCTTGCGGCGCCTCTGGGACCTCCTCCTCCTGATTGGGCCCCTTTTGGGTCGCCACCTCAGCGTCATCGGTGGCACGAGGAGAGGAGGCGGCCGGAAGTGAAGTGCTATTCACGTCCGACGAAGCCAGGGAGCCGCTCGTTGAAGTATCGAGCCCGTCCTTGGGCGGGCTGCAGGGTTATGTTCGGCGTTAGGAGATTTTATACGACAAACGAAAAGCCATGAGTTACTCTGGTATCCAGACACTTATGATGTTGCCAGGGGCTTAGTCCTCGGTAGCCACTCCTCTTCACCGTCATCGGCGTTGGTGGAGTAGTCCGGAGGGAGGGTCCTTCCCTTCTTGGACCCTTCGGCCTTCCCCGTTGGGGCGGCCTTCCTTTTCTTCTCTCCCCCCGCTGGGGGAGAGGCCTCTTTTTCCTCCTCCTCACCTTCGCGGGAGGAGTCCGCCTCGTAGTCATCGGACGATGAGTCCGACAACACCAGGCGCCGGGAACTCCTTCGAGTTCCCGTGGCCTTCTTCTTGGCCTTCTTCTCCGGCACCACGTGAGGTGCCGGAACCAGCAGCCCCGTCAATCGGGCGTCCGCTGGATCTTCTGGTAAGGGAGCTGGACAGTTAACCTGCCCGGACGTCTTTTGCCAGGCCTGTCAAAGCTAAGGGAGTTTAGATCCCGCATAGAGTCAAACTATGGAAAACCAGAGTCCCGTAAAGGGTAAAGTAGCTTACCTCGCTGTCTTGACGCTGCGAGCTGTATCCGCGATCTTCGGTAGCGGATGCGGGAGCCTCGGCGCCCTTGAACAGCACCTTCCAGGCATCTTCGTACGTAGTGTCGAAGAGCCCGCTCAAGGTTTGGTGCTGTGCTGGATCAAACTCCCACAAGTTAAAGGCCCGTTGTTGGCACGGGAGGATCTGGCGGATGAGCATGACCTGGACTACGTTGACAAGCTTGAGGTTTTTGTTCACCAGGCTTTGGACGCAGGATTGAAGTCCGGTCAGCTCTTCCGAATTACCCCATGTCAGGTCCGTCTCTTTCCAATAGGTGAGCCGTGTAGGGAAGCCAGATCGGAATTCGGGGGCCGCTGCCCATTTAGGGTCACGCGGCTCGGTGATGTAGAACCACCCCGATTGACACCCCTTTATGGTCTCCACAAAGGAGCCCTCGAGCCATAAGATGTTGGGCATCCTGCCCACCATGGCACCTCCGCACTCCGCTTGGCGGCAGCCCACTACCTTTGGCTTGACATTGAAGGTCTTCAGCCATAAGCCGAAGTGGGGTTGGATGCAGAGGAAGGCCTCGCATACGACGATGAACGCCGAAATGTTGAGGATGAAATTCGGGGCCAGATCGTGGAAATCCAGGCCGTACTAGAACATGAGTCCCCGGACAAATGGGTGAAGTGGAAAACCTAGTCCGTGGAGGAAGTAGGTGAGGAACACCACCCTCTCATGGGGCCTGGGGGTGGGGATGAGTTTCCCCTTGTCGGGGAGCCGATGCGCGATGTCGCTGGACAAGTATCCGGCCTTCCGCAGCTTTTTGATGTGCCCCTCCGTGACAGAGGAGACCATCCACTTGCCTCCCCCTCCGGACATGGCTGGGGAAGGTTGAGGCGAGATGTGCGGACTTGGGCGCTGGAGCTCGAGTGCACGGAAATGGATGAGCAAAGGAGGAAGAAGGCGTGTGGGAAAAAGTGGATCCTTATCCCCTTATATGGACGGACGAAACTATGCGTCCCCACCAGCCTGTAAAACTCGCTTATCTCCCAAGCGCCATGATCAATGGCGCAGTTGGGTTACCCACGCCCGTATTGATGAGAATCCCGGAATAAGGAGACACGATCTCTGCTTTGACAAGACATGCCAACGAAACCGCCTCGCTAAACGCGCTGAGGTGGAACAGTAAAAACGATTCGAATAAAGGCTTGGCCGTGGTGTGATGTCACGCCACGAAATACATCAGCAGATTGAACTTGTGTAAATATTATTCTCTCTATGGTGGAATGTGGAACTTATTTTGCAGAGCCAGACACTATCCTTGTGTTCAAAATCTTCTATGAAGTATTCGGAGGAGGAAACCGCCTTGCAATGCCGAAGACAATATGTGCACCGGACTCGTCGTCATTGAAGCCTGGTTCAGGGGCTACTGAGGGAGTCCTGGATTAGGGGGTGTCCGGATAGCCGAACTATCACCATTGGCCGGACTCCTGGACTATGAAGATACAAGATTGAAGACTTCGTCCCGTGTCCGGATGGGACTTTCCTTGGCGTGGAAGGCAAGCTTGGCGATACGGATATGTAGATCTCCTACCATTGTAACCGACTCTGTGTAACCCTAACCCTCTTTGGTGCCTATATAAACCGGAGGGTTTTAGTCCATTGGACGAACAACAATCATACCATAGGCTAGCTTCTAGGGTTTAGCCTCTATGATCTCGTGGTAGATCTACTCTTGTACTACCCATATCATCAATATCAATCAAGCAGGAGTAGGGTTTTACCTCCATCAAGAGGGCTCGAACCTGGGTAAAAAAATCGTGTCCCTTGTCTCCTGTTACCATCCGCCTAGACGCACAGTTCGGGACCCTCTACCTGAGATCCGCTGGTTTTGGCACCGACAAGACCCTTCTTGAATACTGCAAGGGCTGTCATTGATTGCAATAAAAGCAAGATCACTTTTCATATCAATGCTAATGAGCATATGGTGCACTCTCCGAAGAAACAATTCCAAGTGAATGGTATTAATGTTATTGAAAAATCTCCGACAATGACTATTGGTAGTTTTCAACTACCTCTACCTACTATTAAAAAGAAATATGAAATGATTATTGTAGGGGACATTCATATCCCCATTGAGGTAACTTAGTGATTTACGAAAGTTCTTCAGTTTCATGCTAATCAAAAGTGGTTGTTAATAAGACTTGATCAACCTTATTAATGGATCATTTTTTAGAAGTATGAAGTTGATGAATTTAGTAAGCACTACATTCTATCCCTACCTTTTGTTTTCTGTTTTTCTTAGTTAAATGAAATAAAATGCCTTGCTTTGTCTGTTTTCTGAGTTTTCCTTGCAATAAAAAATGACCAAAGAATAAAAGTTCTCAGAATGCTCTGAAAATGCGATATGATTTTTTCTGAATATTTCTGAATTTTTGATGCAAATAATATCAGAGGGAGGTGCACTAGGTGTGCACAACCCACCTGGGCGTGCCAGGACCCCCAGGCACGCCCTAGTGGGTTGTGGTCCCCACGTGGGGCCCTCACTTATTTCTTCTTCCCACATCACTCCATTCACCCAGAAAAAAATCACTATCACTCTCTCTCTCTCTCTCTCTCTCTCTCTCTCTCTCTCTCTCTCTCTCTCTCTCTCTCTCTGTGTTCTTGCTCCCGCAACCGCGAATTTTGATCTCTTTGCTCGAAGCTCCGCTTCTGAAACTGTTTCGCGGATTTGTTGCTTGGTATGTGACTCCTCCATGTGTCCAATTAGTTTTTGTTTTAGTGGTTTATATTTAGAATAATTAGCTAATCTTGATGTTGTTGTAGATGAGCTTGCATGTTGAATTCTTTGAGTTCTAAGTAGTTTGAATGCTTGCTATGGCCTCTATGCATCCCTATGAGTGGTTGTTATCCTTCTTGTGAAGTTTTGTTAATAAATTTTCCGTGACCAAAATTTTTCAGAAAATTGTACGCGAACATTATGAACTTCTTTGGAAGGAGTTCTTCGAGGAGGAGATCCTCGGAGGCATCTTTTAGCAGCAGCTCCGTTTGTCATTTCTATGCAGAACCAAGTGAAAGTTCCATTCGAAGTGCCACCACCAAAACATGCTTACGGCCATGCAACGATTACATGGTGAGAGTGGATATTAAGGAGGAATTTGAGCAATATGTTCACAATGCTGAGCTCGGTCCCTACATTTCAGATAAGTGCGACCAACACTTCATCCTCTCCAAATCATTTGTCAAAGAATTTAAATTATTTTCCGTGAGTCTAGGGTGTCTTTTAAACTTTATGATAATCCATTTACCATTTCTCTAGAAAGGTTTGCTCACCTCTGCAAAATCCCATTCGGGGGTTCGCTTGATGAGCCACCTAGGTCTGAGTTTGAAATGTTCTTGACTAGTCTTTGCTTTGGTGAAACTAGGGGAGTGACGCAAAGTAGAATAAAGAGCATACATTTTCCTGAAATTTAGTACTTCCCATTATTTAATGGAAAATGTATCGTAGGCAAACAAGATTGTAGTACACTTTGTGCTCCCGATCTGAGCCACATTCACACTGCTCTCTACGGTGCTAAAATTTATAACCTTGGAGCAATTGTTGCACGCAGACTACAGCATAACGCTAACAGTGGCTATTTCTCTTGTGGAATTTATGCCACGCGTTTAGCACGAGGAATTTATGCCACGCGTTTAGCACGAGGGTTGGGTGTTTCACCTTTTACCTTTGACCCTATCCTACCCACACAGTATTTAGACTTTGATGCTTTAAAAACCAATAAGATCCTAAAAATAAAAATTCATAACTTCACTTACAATTTGTTGATTAACCAAACATCTGTTGTGCACACATATTTGCCTGTGTCTGCTCTTTTTGAATATCACGGCAAAGGAAGATATTTTGTTCTTAAGAGCGAGGCTCGAGCTCACAACGCAGTAGTGGAGGCAGCACGGCAGGCTGAGGCATCAGCACCGAGAGCCACCGTGAGCTACCACGCCGACTACCATCCATACTACTAACCGACGACAAAGTTAGGCCAAAAGCGTAAGCTTGGGGGAGTACGTATTCCCACCGACATTACATTCATGTTCACACATTTCATTCCAGTTGTCGGTGTCCACACTTTTTCCTTGTATTATCCATGCTTAAATTATTTAGCTTGATTTCTTCTTGTGTGTTTGAAAAACTTTGAGATCCCAAAAATATGTTTCTTGCTTCTTTTTGAATTTTCTTCCTAGTTTAAATTGTTGTAGTACTAAAAGAAAACCCAAAAAGATTTCCTTGTTCTTCTTTTACTTGTTGGGAGCTTTCCTATGTAAATAATTTTTCTCATTTTTGCTTTTCCCTTTTTCGTTTGCTTGCTTTTGAAAAATCAAAAACTCCAAAAATATTTCAGTGTGTTTCTCTAAATTTCTTTTTCTTTTATCGAGTCATAACGATGAGAAGACCACGATGAAAATATTGAGTGGCTCTCATTTGCATTATTTTTGATCTAACAAAGAGCCCATATTACCTTGTCTTCTCCTCTTGAATAAAATTTTTGCAGATTCCAGCTTAGTCCACGACACTCTTGCACTATTATTATTTTCAAATAGTTCGGTCATGCAAGTGAAAGGCAATAATGACGGTATTAGATGAACTGGCCGTGGCAGAGAGAACAGGTATGAACTCGACTTTTTTGTTTTTGTAATATGTTTAACCTAGTATCCATGATTCAGCCTGTTATGATCAAACATGTTTGCAATGAAAATTAGAGATTATAGTCTCTCATGCCATCCATAAGTAGTTAGGAGTGAATAATGACTTATCTTGGATATCAACATTGCGTTAAAATGATTGTGATGTAGTATGATCACATGGTATCCTCCTCTGAATGTTCGAGTGGCTTGACTTGGCACATGTTCATGCATGTAGGTGAATCAAAACCAACATAGCCTCTATGATATTTATGTTCATGGTGTTCATATCCTACTCATGCTAGTATTCAATGTTACTTATGCATAATGCATGTTCATGACCGTTGTTGCTCTCTAGCTGGCCGCTTCTCAACCTATTTGCTAGCCTTCGCCTGTACTAAGTGGGAACTCTTCTTGTACATCAGAAACCTAAAACCCAAGTTATTCCACATGAGTCCACCATACCTACCTATATGCGGTATTACCCTGCTGTCCTAAGTAAATTTGCATGTGCCAACTCTAAAAACTTCAAATAAATATACTTAGTTTCCAATAGGACCCCGCTGCCACAGGAGGGTAGGACAAAAGATGTCATGCAAGTTCTTTCCATAAGCACGTATGACTATTTACGAAATACATGCCTACATTAAATTTATGAACTGGAGCTAGTGCCGTATAGCCCTAGGTTATAACTGTCTCGTGATGATTATCATCCAACGAGTCATCGATCCAATGCCTACGAATTTACCTTATATTGTTTATGATAAGTTACTACTGCTACTGCTATCGTTACTACTACAATATAACTTCTATCACTATTACCGTTACCGTTGGTACTGTTGCTATCATCAAAACTATCATACTACTGTGCTACTAATAACTTTGCTGCAGATAATTAATCTCCAGGCGTGGTTGAATTGACAACTCAGCTGCTAATACCTTCAAATATTCTTTGGCTCCCCTTGTTTTGAATCTATAAATTTGGGTTGAATACTCTACCCTCGAAAACTGTTGCGATCTCCTATACTTGTGGGTTATTAGTGCCATTGTGGCAACTAGTAACGATGAGTGTAGTTTTAGCGATAATGCTCTCCAATTGATGTGTTGTACTAGGTTGATGCGAGGCATGCAACTTTCTCCTTCAAAATTGAAGTTGTCTTGTCTCGACGCTCGATCAACAATTTGGCAATGCTTTCTTGTTTGATGTAACCTCTCCACGGTTGGTAAGTTGGTGCTTGTCTAAAGTGAAGTTGGGGTCGTCTAAGCAGGCGTGATGGATGATGTCAACGGCACTTTCTATTGGAGCCAGTGATCTGGTTGAGTTGTTGTTTATGGCAATATCTTGTTAGTATCCAGTTGGTGTGCAAGCGCGCTATGTTTGGCTTCTAATTGCCTTGTTTTCAGGTGGTTTTCACGTAATAGTCAGGCAACTCTCTTCTTCTTAATGAATGAAAATGACAAATCTTTGTCTCGTTTGAAAAAAAAGTAAGAAAAAATGAGGCAATTCCAAAGAAAAGCTTGACTCATACAATACCAGAAAGGCACAAACTAGAAATGAGAAACTAAAGGACGGGAAAATATCCTATGATACCAGTCCTCACATGCTCCCATGATACCAATTTAAAAACTTCAAATTTAAACATTTCAAAAAATTCTAAAAAAATCATCCATGTTTATAACACCTATGTCGACAACTGCTAAAAAATACATATCGAAATTAGAAATACACATGGAGAAACAAAAATAACAAATCCAGACGTGAATAGTGTCATTTTTGCTTTTGTCTTCTTTTGACACTATTCCTGAAAGATTTGTCTTTTTTGTTTCTCGGTGTATATTTTGAATTTGGATCTAAAATTTTTAGGAGATGCCTACATATATGTTATCAACATCCATGATTGTTTTTGGAACGTCTAAATTCGAAAAAAAAATTAAATTGGTAGCATGGGAGCTCTTATAGGTTGGTATCTGCTACGTCTTGAGCTTGCGTTGGTTTTCCTGGAAGAGGAAAGGGTGATGCAGCAAAGTAGGTAAGTATTTCCCTCAGTTTTTTGAGAACCAAGGTATCAATCCAGTAGGAGGCTCCTCAAAAGTCCCACGCACCTACACAAACAAACAAAGAACTCGCAACCAACGCAATAAAGGGGTTGTCAATCCCTTCACGGCCACTTGCGAAAGAGAGATCTGATAGAGCTAATATGATAAGATAAATATATTTTTGGGATTTTATAATATAGATGCAAAAAGTAAAGATGCAAATAAAAGTAGATTGAAAGCAAATATGATAAAAGATAGACCCGGGGGCCATAGGTTTCACTAGAGGCTTCTCTCAAGATAGCATAAGTATTACGGTGGGTGAACAAATTACTGTTGAGCAATTGATAGAAAAGCGAATAATTATGAGATTATCTAGGCATGATCATGTATATAGGCATCACGTCTGCAACAAGTAGACCGACTCCTGCCTGCATCTACTATTATTACTCCACACATCGACCGACTCCTGCCTGCATCTAGAGTATTAAGTTCATAAAGAACAGAGTAATGCATTAAGCAAGATGACATGAAGTAGAGGGATAAACTCAAGCAATATGATATAAACCCCATCTTTTTATCCTCGATGGCAACAATACAATACGTGCCTTGCTGCCCTATTTGTCGTCAGGAAAGGACACCGCAAGATTGGACCCAAAGCTAAGCACTTCTCCCATGGCAAGAAAGATCAATCTAGTAGGCCAAACCAAACTGATAATTCGAAGAGACTTGCAAAGATAACTCAATCATACATAAAAGAATTCAGAGGAGATTCAAATATTTCTCATAGATAAACTTGATCATAAATCCACAATTCATCGGATCTCGACAAACACACCACAAAAAGAGTTTACATCAAATAGAACCCCACAAGCGAGGGGGAGAACATTATATTGAGATCCAAAAAGAGAGAAGAAGCCATCTAGCTAATAACTATGGACCCGAAGGTCTGTGGTAAACTACTCACAACTTATCGGAGGGGCTATGGTGTTGATGTAGAAGCCCTCCGTGGTCGATTCCCCCTCCGGCAGAGCACCGATGAAGGCTCCAAGATGGGATCTCGCGGATACAGAAGGTTACGGCGGTGGAAATTGTGTTTCGTTGGCTCCGTGGATGTTTTCGGGGTACGTAGGCTTATATAGGAGGAAGAAGTACGTCGGTGGCCGCCCGAGGGGCCCACGAGACAGGGGGCGTGCCTTGTAGGGGTGGGGGCGCCCTCCTATCTTGTGGCCGTCTCGGCTGCTTCTTGACTTGCACTCCAAGTCCTTTGGATCACGTTCGTTCCAAAAATCATGCACCCGAAGGTTTCATTCCGTTTGGACTCCGTTTGATATTCCTTTTCTTCGAAATACTGAAATAGGAAGAAAAAACAGTAATACGGGTTGGGCCTCCGTTAGTAGGTTAGTCCCAAAAATGATATAAATGTGTAAAATAAAGCCCAGAAACATCCAAAAGGGGTAATATAATAGCATGGAACAATCAAAAATTATAGATACGTTGGAGACGTATCAAGCATCCCAAGCTTAATTCCTGCTCGTCCTTGAGTAGGTAAATGATAAAAAAAGAAATTTTGATGTGGAATAATACCTAGCATAAATCTCAATGTAATTTTCTTTATTGTGGCATGAATGTTCAGATCCAAATGATTCAAAATAAAAGTTTATATTGATAAAAAAAAGTAACACTTCAAGCATACTAATCAAAGTAATCATGTCTTCTCAAAATAACATGGCAAAAGAAAGTTCATCCCTACAAAATCATATAGTTAGGCTATGCTTCATTTTCGTCACACAAAGATGTTCCCAACTTCTATACCCCCGATGACAAGCCAAGCAATTGTTTCGTACTTAAATAATCTCAAACTTTTTCAACCTTCACGCAATACATGAGGGTGAGCCATGGATGTAGCACTATGGGTGGAATAGAATATGATGATGGGGATTGTGTGGAGAAGACAAAAAAGGAGAAAGTCTCACATTGATGAGGATAATCAACGGGCTATGGAGATGCCCATCAATTGATGTCAACATGAGGAGTACGGATTGCCATGCAACGGATGCACTAGAGCTATAAATGAATGCTCAACAAAAGAAAACTAGTGGGTGTGCATCCAACTTGTTTGCTCACGAAGACCTAGGGCATTTGAGGAAGCCCATCGTAGGAATATACAAGCCAAGTTCTATAATAAAAAATTCCCACTAGTATGAAAAATACAACCTATGAGACTCACTATATGAAAAACATGCTGCTACTTTGAAGCACAATATATGAGACTCACTACATGAAGAACAAGGTGCTACTTTGAAGCACAAGTGTGGAAAAAGAGATAGTAACATTGCCCCTTTTATTTATTTTCTTTTTTTCTTTTCTTTTTTTTCTTTTTCCTTTTCTTTTTTGGGCCTTTCTTTTTTTGGCCTTTCTTCTTTTTTTTTCTTTTTTTCTTTGGGCAATGCTCTAATAATGATGACCATCACACTTTTATTGATTACAACATATGAATTACAACTCGAAACTAGAACAAGATATGACTCTATATGAATGCCTCCGGCGGTGTACTGGGATGGTGCAATAAATCAAGAGTGACATGTATGAAAATTATGCATGGTGGCTTTGCCACAAATACGATGTCAACTACATGATCATGCAATGGCAATATGACAAAAGTAAAGTATGCCATGATGATGATGAACGGAACGGTGGAAAGTTGCATGGAAATATATCTCGGAATGGCTATGGAAATGCCATAATAGGTAGGTATGGTGGCTGTTTTGAGGAAGATATAAGGAGGTTTATGTGTGATAGAGCGTATCGTATCACGGGGTTTGGATGCACCGGCAAAGTTTACACCAACTCTCAAATGAGAAAGGGCAATGCACGGTACCGAAGAGGCTAGCAATGGTGGAAAGGTAAAAGTGTGTAAAATCCATGGACTCCACATTAGTCAAAAGAACTCATATACTTATTGCAAAAATTTAGAAGTCATAAAAAATCAAGCACTACGCGCATGCTCCTAGGGGGATAGATTGGTAGGAAAATACCATCGCTCGTCCCCGACCGCCACTCATAAGGATGCACAAGCCAGGTACACTTCATGTTTCAAATTTGTTACACAACTTTAACCATACGTGCATGATACGGGACTTGCTAACTTCAACACAAGCATTCTTTAAATTCATAATCACCCAACTAGCATGACTTTAATATCACTACCTCCATATCTCAAAACAATTATCAAGAATCAAATTGATCATAGCATCCAATTCACTTCCTATGATAGTTTTTATTATACCCAACTTGGATGCCTACCATTCTAGGACCAATTTTATAACCATAGCAAGTACCATGCTGTTCTAAAAGACTCTCAAAATAATATAAGTGAAGCATGAGAGACTAGCAATTTCTACAAAAATAAGCCACCAATGTGCTCTAAAGATATAAGTGAAGCACTAGAGCAAAAACTATCAAGCTCAAAAGATATAAGTGAAGCACATAGAGTATTCTAGCAAATTCTAATCAAGTAGGCTCCTCCCAAAAAGGTGTGTACAGCAAGGATGATTGTGGTAAACTAAAAAGCAAATACTAATATAATACACGACGCTCCAAGCAAAACACATATCATGTGGCGAATAAAAATATAGCTCCAAGTAAAGTTACCAATGAACCAAGACGAAAGAGGGGATGCCTTCCCGGGGCATCCCCAAGCTTAGGCTTTTGGCTATTCTTGAATATCTTGGGGTGCCATGGGCATCCCCAAGCTTAGTATTTTGCCACTCCTTATTCCATAGTCCATCAAAGCTTTACCCAAAACTTGAAAACTTCACAACACAAAACTCAACAAGAAATCTTATAAGCTCCGTTAGTGAAAGAATACAAAACCACCACATAAGGTACTGTAATGAAATCATTATTTATTTATTTTTGTGTTAAACCTAATGTATTCCAACTTCTCTATGGTTTATAAACTATTTTACTAGCCATAGATGCATCAAAATAAGCAAACAACACACGAAAAACAGAATCTGTCAAAAATAGAACAGTCTGTAGCAATCTGAAACTAACGCAAACTTCTGGAACTCTAAAACTCCTACCAAAATAGGAAGTCCTGTACAATTTATCTATTGATTAGCAGCAAAAAGAATCAACGCAAAATCACATTTCTCTGATTTAACAAAACTAAATTCGTGCGCGCAAAGTTTGTGTTTTTCAGCAGAATCAAATAAACTATCATCATAGGTTATCCTATAGGTTATACTTGGCACAAACACTAATTAAAAGATAAAAACACATATAACCATAAGGTAGAAGCAAAATTTATTACTAACAGGAACAAAAACAAAAAACACAAATAAAATTGGGTTGCCTCCCAACTAGCGCTATCGTTTAACGCCCCTAGCTAGGCATAAAAGCGAAGATAGATCTAAGTAGTGCCATAATAATAAGATAGATCTTGAAAGCTCATCTCATATTCTCTACGTTCGGCAGAAATTTTTCTTTGAGGCAAGAAAAAGTAATCAAAAGGGCTAAATTTAGCGGGACAAAAGTCCCCAAGATCAATCTCAGAAGGAACGGGTTCCTCCTTTGGCCCTTCATAATGCACAACTAATTCATCACTAAAAGCATTCTTTTGGCAAAATCTAGTGAGCCTATACTCAAGAGAGTATCCTAGCTCATTGTTTCGAAGGGCAAAATCATTATTAAGTTCGGTAATTCTATCAACCAAGACATTGGTAGGAACCTTTTTTCTAAGGTTTTCATTGAAAGCAACATAGTCCAAAGATTGAAAACGCCTAATTTCCTCTTGATCAAAGAGGACCGCCTCTATGGGAGGACGACCGGCGTCCACCCTATAGTGCGCAAAGATTTCTTTGGCCTCTCTTATTATAAACCTAAACTCATGAGCCAAAAAGATAGTAACAACGCGTTTAACAGAAGAATGCTCAATATTGGAAAATTCCAGAAAAATTATTTGTATGCAAGGATACATATGCATAAATTGTCTTTCAAGTTCAACTACAAGCATAGCAATGGCATCTGCAAGACTACTAGTTCTGTGAAGAATAGAACCACCCATGGAAGGTAAAGCACTGGCACAAGTAAAGAAATCTTGAATAACACTTTTTCCAATAATGTTAGCACTACCGATTCGGAACTTTTTAGTATGCAAGATAGGGGGTTCTTCAGCCAGAGCCTCAGATTTTTCCATGTTATCATTATTGTCCATATCGACGATAATCTCCCCAATTTCAGACATAACAGCAAACAAAAGCAACGAAGAAGAAAGCAAGTGAAAGAGGGAGGAGGAAAGAGAGGACGAATAAAACGGCAAGGGTGAAGTGGGGGAGAGGAAAACGAGAGGCAAATGACAAATAATGTAAATGCGAGGGAGATGAGTTTGTGATGGGTACTTGGTATGTCTTGACTTGAGCAAAGACCTCCCCGGCAACGGCGCCAGAAATCCTTCTTGCTACGTATTGAGCTTGCGTTGGTTTTCCTTGAAGAGGAAAGGGTGATGCAGCAAAGTAGCGTAACTATTTCCCTCAGTTTTTTGAGAACCAAGGTATCAATCCAGTAGAAGGCTCCTCAAAAGTCCCACGCACCTACACAAACAAACAAAGAACTCGCAACCAACGCAATAAAGGGGTTATCAGTCCCTTCACGGCCACTTGCGATAGTGAGATCTGATAGAGATAATATGATAAGATAAATATATTTTTGGTATTTTATAATATAGATGCAAAAAGTAAAGATGCAAATAAAAGTAGATTGAAAGCAAATATGATAAAAGATAGACCCGGGGGCCATAGGTTTCACTAGAGGCTTCTCTCAAGATAGCATAAGTATTACGGTGGGTGAACAAATTACTGTCGAGCAATTGATAGAAAAGCGAATAATTATGAGATTATCTAGGCATGATCATGTATATAGGCATCACGTCCGCAACAAGTAGACCGACTCGTTCCTGCATCTACTACTATTACTCCACACATCGACCGACTCATGCCTGCATCTAGAGTATTAAGTTCATAAAGAACAGAGTAACGCATTAAGCAAGATGACATTATGTAGAGGGATAAACTCAAGCAATATGATATAAACCCCATCTTTTTATCCTCGATGGCAACAATACAATACGTGCCTTGCTGCCCTAACATCGGAAAGGACACCGCAAGATTGAACCCCAAAGCTAAGCACGTCTCCCATGGCAAGAAAGATCAATCTAGTAGGCCAAACCAAACTGATAATTCGAAGAGACTTGCAAAGATAACTCAATCATACATAAAAGAATTTAGAGGAGATTTAAATATTTCTCATAGATAAACTTGATCATAAACCCACAATTCATCGGATCTCGACAAACACACCGCAAAAAGAGTTTACATCGAATAGATCTCCACAAGAGAGGGGGAGAACATTGTATTGAGATCCAAAAAGAAAGAAGAAGCCATCTAGCTAATAACTATGGACCCGAAGGTCTGTGGTAAACTACTCACAACTCATCGGAGGGGCTATAGTGTTGATGTAGAAGCCCTCCGTGGTCGATTCCCCCTCCGGCAGAGTGTCGGCGAAGGCTACAAGATGGGATCTCGCGGATACATAAGGTTACAGCGGTGGAAATTGTGTTTCGTTGGCTCCCTGGATGTTTTCGGGGTATGTAGGCTTATATAGGAGGAAGAAATACGTCGGTGGCCACCCGAGGGGCCCACGAGACGGGGGGCACGCCCTGTAGGGGTGGGCGCGCCCTCCTATCTCGTGGCCGCCTCGGCTGCTTCTTGACTTGCACTCCAAGTCCTCTGAATCATGTTCGTTCCAAAAATCACGCTCCCGAAGGTTTCATTCCGTTTGGACTCCGTCTGATATTCCTTTTCTTCGAAATACGGAAATAGGCAAAAAGACAGCAATACGGGTTGGGCCTCCGGTTAGTAGGTTAGTCCCAAAAATGATATAAATGTGTAAAATAAAGCCCATAAACATCCAAAAGGGGTAATATAATAGCATTGAACAATAAACAATTGTAGATACGTTGCAGACGTATCAGTATCACCTAATACTTACCCACTAAATGACCTAATGGTCGCTGACCCAACAGCGGCGAAACATGCAAGCCCAACCTAGAGAATAGCAAAAGTATATCTTACAGTGTGAAAGCGCGAGCATCCACTGCAAGTGAGCAAACATCAGTCAGCTATGACCTAACTCAAAGAGCAACAACCATGATGACAACGACTTTGATTGGAGCACAAATGACACATGGACAAAACCGTCACCAGCCTCGAGCCGTCAACACTTGCTCGAGCAAAGACACAATGTTACCATATTGTGTTTTTTCTCACGACTCAGTGTGTTCAATTTTGGTGTCCTAATAAACGTATAAGGGCAACTTCAACACCGACTCGCAAATTTGCTCCGGCATCCGTCCGCAGACAGAGCGATCATTCCGCAGACACGGATACGGGAGCCGGCCGTCCAACACTGCACACATACATCCGACTTCATTTTTTTACGTTCAAATAGCTGCATATATAGTCTAAAATAGTTCAAATGCAGCAGTAGTTTTAATTAAAATAGTTCAAAAATTACACTTCAACATTGTTGTACCCCTTAACCGCCCACAAATGCTCAATCAAATCTTCCTTCGGTTGATGAGTTGCTCGAAGTCGAATTTGTTGATGCATTTGAACAAACACTTCAAATGTGGTTGGGTTTTGGTCGGTAAGTTCGATAAGATCACTCATGTTCTCAAATTCAAGACTTGCGGCAATATCGTCACCCTCATCCTCCATGATCATGTTGTGCATGATCACACAATAGGTCATCACCACCCACAAGGTCTACGGATCCCATTATTTAGCAGGTCCATGGACATGTGCAAAATGTTACTGCGGAAAAGCCCTCTCACCATCCTTTCTAGCTGCTTCTTGTCTTTGGGCAAAGTGGGACTTTTTATAACCAACTAGGTTAGAGATGGTGTTCACAAAGGTAACCCAATGAGGATAGATACCGTCAAGCATGTAGTAGCACATGTTGTACTCATGCCCATCGACAGTATAGTGGCAAGTAGGAGCTTTTCCTTCAGTCAGCCTAGCAAACAATGGTGATAGTTGCAGCACAATGATGTCATATTGAGACCCAGGCATGCCAAAGAAAGCATGCCAAATCAAAAGATAATGTGATGTAACTGCTTCAAGAATGATGGTGGACTTCTTAACAAGACCCTGATATTGCCCTTGTAAAACTTTTGGGTAGTTCTTTCCATTTTCAATGCATGCAGTCAAGTGATCTGAGCAAGCCTGGCCACCCTCTTGCTTTAGAGATTGCAAAGAGTATCTGGTTCTACCACAGTTGGTTATCTCAGGTACTGAGGTCCAAACACCGCGAGCACGACAATTGCAAACCTGGCCATGGCATCTCTGCATGTGCTCCCGGACATCCATCCGTAGGCACTCGTCCCACGAATCAGCGACCATGCCATATGCAAGCATCCGTAGTACGACCATGCACTCTGGTAACCAGAGAAACTGATCCTTCCCACGACGTCCTTTTTCAAGGTAAAGTAGTCATCAAAGGACCAAACGCCATAGTAGAGACGATCGAAGACATTTTTGCGCATTCGAAAGTGCCGGCAAAAATTGTCATCGAAGAGGGCATCTGGGGCAAAGTAGTCGTCCATCAGCGTCAAATGGACACACGTGCGGTTGCGGTTAAGCACTTGATGAACCTTGATCGATCCCTTGAAATTGAGAATATGCTCCGCGTCTCCAAGCACCGCCCGCATCATCATCATCTCATATGTGTAGTCCCTCCTCGTCCGACGATTCAACATAGTGCTCGTATATGTACTCCAAATCCCAATCCATTGCTTCAAAGAAGAATGGACAACATAATTTAGCTCAGCCAATTCACTGAACAGTTGCCGAGCATGGTGAGCATCGTAGGAGCGGATGGTACCTGCATGGCGGTCTAAGGACAGGTGCCGAACGGCGGCGGAGGAGAAGCGGCATGGAGCCCAGGTGTACCGTTGGAGGTGACAGACACATCGACTTCTGGCAGGGGTGTGGCGTGGTAGCCGGGTGGTGGAGCGATGGCGAAGGCAAGAGAGAAAAACTGAAGAAGAAAAAATGAGAGGATGGAGGCGCGGGGTCGAGGAGGGGTTTTGGGTGGGCTGAGGGTGTCGGAGTCCTACGTGGTTGTTGTCTGGACTCCCGCAAAGCCCCCCTCCCCACCCCCCCCCCCCTCCCGTTTGTCTCGGGTTTGCGGAAAAAATATGTCCAAACCGCTCGGCGAACCGATGCAGGCCCTTATTGGATGGCTAAATACGCCCGGACCATGCAGTTCGGACGGTTTGAGGGTCCATTTTGGAGATGGCCTAAGACAACATCTCCACCCTATCGGGCCCGAGTCATTGATTTACGTAATTAGAAGTAAGAAGTCCATATATTAAGTACCACAGTTCCTTACGAATCATCCATACAAAAAAAATCAAATCCTCAAATCCTTAAAAGTGTTAACGTCTTCTTCGTTCTGCATTCACCGACTCGCCGCTGCGAGCATAGCTCGATGCCGCCTCTAGGTCTCCGCCTCGGCAAAGCATATTTTTATAAACCTATGAGCAAGCGGCCGAAAAAGTGTTGATGTGGACCAGGAGACACCAACGGGGCGCAATCTATGAAGAAAACGTAGTCTCGTGAAGGAAACACTGATAAGGACCCGTAAACTTTGAAGACCATGGAAGTCAACTGAATTCGAACGGATCCGCTGAAAACCTAAATCGACCAGATTCCAGAAGATCGGCCAGAGGCAATAAGCACACCAATGAAAGGCGAGTGATACGCGCTGGTGCACCGGCCCAAATTTGGGCCGGTCGCTGCGCTACCACACGATGCGCCACTTCCTAACCATACGATCTCGTTTATCTCACAGGTAAAAGCAAAAAAAAAATGATAGAACCCAGCGTAACCGCTCATCCTCATCTGCTCTCACCGGCCTCCCCGCGCGGCTGCACAACAAGTGCTCACCGGCCGTCCCGTGACCTGCGCTTGCTGTCGGTTCCTCATGCCGGCGAGCCGCAACAAGTCACCGCCGTCGTCGCGCGAGGTCGCCGCCGTCGTGCCCGAGGTCGCCATTGCAGCTCCCAACCGCCCGTGGTTGCACGGGGGAACACCATCGCATCTCCACCACCAGCCATCGTTGTAGCTCCGCCACCACCGCCGTCCCCCGTCCCAACAAAATCATGGTCACGACTAGCCATCTCGCCATTGCTTCTTGTAGCTCCCGCCGTTGACAGTTGTAGCATCTGCCAATGAAGGTTGTAGCATCGGCGGTGGTCACTTCCAGTAAAGGACGCTAGGGGTTTGTAGCTTCATGCCCAGAAGGTTGTAGCATCCTCGTCTGCCGCTTGCAGCTCCTCGAACTGCCGGTTCCAGCGTTGCCGACAGCCGATCGTAGCATCCTCGTCGGCCCACTCGCAGCTCCTTGCACTGACAGTTCCAGCATCGCCGAGAGCCGGTTGTAGCAAAAAGCGACTCCGTTTGTAGCAAAAAGGCGATGTGGTGGTAGCAAAAATGCGACTCTGGTGGTCGTGGTTGTAGCCGCCACCAACCACAAATGCCGATTGTAGCAAAATTCCTCGCCGGTCGTAGCAAAATCCGGCGATGGATGCAGCAAAACTTCGTCATGCACAGTCCCTATTGCAGCTTCACCATGAAAACATTGTAGCAAAAATTCTCGCCCGTCGTAGCAAATCTGGCGATGGATGTACCAAAAAAATTGTCACCGCCGTTCGTGGTTGCAGCCTCGCCATGAAAATCCTTGTAGCAAATTTTTTGTCAGTAGTAGCAAAAACGGACGACAGTTGTAGCAAAAAAATCATCACGACACGCACCCACTCTCCGCCACCCCTGCCGGTTGAAACATCCCCGGCCGGCTGCTCTCCAACCGCGGGCCTTCGTCGTCTTCCTTGCAGTAACGCCGCCTCCCCCATTGCAATCGTGGGCAGGGAAGAGGGTTAGCTACAGAGCTCCCACGCTTGGCTCAGGCTCGCGGAATCTCCCGTCCAGAGCAGCAGCAGATGGTCGCACCGTCGGAGACAGGGACGAGCTCGCCATGCGGTGTTGAGAGATTTAATGGCAGAGAAGAGAAAAGGGAGAGAGAAAGAGGAGAAATGGATGCGCCGTGTACAGCAAAGAGATAAGGGATGGGCGTGCACTCTGAGGCCCACCTAGGCACGTGCCCAGTTTTAGTTTTTTACGTGTGGTGTGCGAGTGCGTGGCAGCACGACCGGCGGAAAGTTAAGCCGGCGCACCGGTGTTAAACGTTTCCCCCAATGAAACGGGGAAAGGACGAGGAGAACATTATTTTTACATCGGGACAGCGCCGCCGCCTTGCCGCTCCGTCGAAGCACGAATACTTCCTAATGAAAACTTGAAAAAATAGAAGAAGAAAAAAATCACCCCTGCCGCTGCACAACACGGCAACACGCCCGGGTACGATGTTGAGTTCGTCGCCGTCTAGACTCGTGCGCCGATGCCCTCTTCTCCGGTGACCTGCCCAAGCCAAGCCGACATTAAAGATCACCACGCTGGATCCTGCTTGCCGCCGCCGACTTCACCAACGACGCCGTCGATCACCGCATTACGCGGATCACTCGAACACCCCACAACTGTCCTCCAATTCTCCACAGTGGGACATCTCCAAACAGAGTCTTCCAGCCGCTGCGGCTGCCGCGCGAGCTTTGCTCGACGATGGCGAGAGGGAGAACAGAGGTGGCGGCTAGGGTTTCCTAGTCGCCTATGCCGCCGCCGGCCTCTCACGAAGCGGTAATTGGGAGTAACAATTAGTTTCACGATGAAACCTATAAATCGACCACCGATCCAATTTGGTTAACCCAGATTGCCCAGCCTACGCTCTGGCCTTCATAATGTACCATCCGTTGCTGTTCACGCCATTTAGACGTACCACATGATTGTAATTCTACACAGTGACACTGTGCTGCATCTCGTTAAACAATGTAGAAGTAAAACTGCCGTTGAGATTATCTGTTGATCATAGTCACAAGTCCAACGATTATTCATGGAGGGAGTACGAATGTCTCCCTCATCACGCACTGGTTTACACAACACTACATAGCGGGAGAGCTCAGAACATATGGCGCGATTATTCGCCGTCGACTCATGTATAGTACATCTGCAGGGTACGTACGTACAGAACGTTTCATAACGGGAGTATCTTGTGGCATCGCGTCACACGGCCGCGTTCCGCGCGCTGTAGAGCTGCGTGCCCAAATTATACCCTGCATGCACAACACAAAAACAGCCGGGTTAAAACGAAGAACGTCTCGGAAACTTTCATGTCTTTGGTTTTGGTGTCACGTACGCGTTGCAGTTGACGTTGGGGTCGATCTTGAAGGGCGGCTTGACGCCGCACCTGCCGGGCAGCCCCGCGGCGCGGCCGAGGTACGGCCCGCCCGCGGCGGCGGCGGCCACGGTCTTGAGGCAGGCGCAGGCGGCGCGGCGGTCGGGCGTGGCGCGCGCCCTGGACACGAGCGTCTTGATCCCAGAGCAGCACGCCCGCGGCACCGCCCCGCCCGACTGCACGTACCCGAGGCACGGCATCAGCGTGTTGTACACCGTGGAGCACGACAGCGCCGCGCTCGCGCCCCGCGGCGCCAGCGCCACCAGCAGCGCCGCCACGAGGAGCACCGCCGGCGCGACCGCCCGGGCGCCCCTGGTCCCGGCAGGAGCCATCGATGCCAACTGCCTAGCAAAGATTGACGAGTAGAGTAGTATGTGATCTTCAGGTGATCGGTGGGTGAACTGGTTGCAAGCAGGTATGGCTCAGGTGGGCAGGGAGAGCGCAAGTATATGTGGGAGAGGCGACGACCGACGAGGTAGGGCGGTCGGTGGAACAATGGCCTAGAGGTGGGTGCCGGGAACCCGCGGGTGTGTGACAGTTGTGTTCCCACTTTGCCGTGTGTTGCCGGTGCGGACGTGCCGCATGGAGGTTTCGACACGCGCCATGCATGCATTGTCATGTGACATGTGTGGACAGCATGTGGGAGTTTCTGAGGAGATGTCCCGTGCAAGAAGGGGAAGAACTGAAGACGGGAAGGCGACAATGCCATGAACGCTCGATCGGAACACAGCGGACGTGCGGTGCGTGCACTGCGAGCCGTAGACCAGCGGGAGACCTGGCGTCAAGGCAGGCTGGGTCGCACTAGGGACCTGGATTATGCGCACGCGGCCGGTTTCTCTTGGTCTAATTTTTGCTGGAAGGGTTTAACTTTGCCGTGAATTGGCCGGTAGAGAAGCACGGGACTGAAGTGACTAGTCAACTCAACCCGGCACCGGAGACTCGTCAAAGATAGAAACAACAAACAACAATTTGTTCCCTAAAAAAACGATTTGCACATGCGTCTTTGGTTGTGTGTTTCTCCAGAGGACTTTAAATGCTCTACACGCACCGTAAGAGCATCTTCAGCCACGTACCTCTAAGTCGACCCCTCAAACATTTGTGGACGCGCCCGGTCAGTGACCGGTCGTGTCCGTTTTGAGCCCCTTTTGTTCATCCACACAGCCACAATCCTCATTTTATTTTTCATATGTCCGGTCACTTGCACATGATTGATGGAGGTGAAAAGAGAGAAAAAAGAATGAATAAAGCAAGAGAAACGATAGTCTGGGGTGGGGCCACGTCCTACGTGACGGATTGACCGGGCACGCCCAGGTGTGTCCACGAGCCCTCGTATCCTTCTCATATTTGAGATGGATATTAGGGTTCGCAGACAGCCTGAACATATAGGAAAGATATGAGTAGTGCGTCTGGGTCATTTTTACCTTCTCTCTACTGTCTGGTCACTGACCAGGCGCGTCTGTGGGCATATGAGAGATGGTTTTAGCTGTCCCGCTGCAGATGCTCTAAACCGGACACGGCATCCGTCTGCGCACCAGGTACCAGTCTGCGTACAATGATGCGGAAACAGACCATCCAAAGCTATATATCCGCATACATTTGAAATACTATTTGAACTGGCCCGACGAATAACATGCCAACCGGATGGTCTTCATAGGAACCGGACAAAAACATTTACAATTCAGACATATATTAACTAAACTATCCCAGACTAGGCTAAAACTATACTAATGCTGGCGGCGGCGGATCTTCATTCCCGCGACTTGTCTTCACTATGTTCAGCAGCCCGCTCATCGGACTTTCGTGAGCCCCGGAGGGATATGCTTCAGCGGGAGGGGAACAGTAGCCGCCCACCGCCGCTGCAAAGCACGGATCAGAGTTGGTTTTTGGGGCAGGGAAGACAGTCACCGTGGCCTACGCCCCCACAAAGCGGGCAAGTCACCACTGTGCAACTCGGCAAGGCGGTGGCCTTCGTGGGACCTAAGCGGCAACGACATTTGTTTTCTTTTTTTTGCAGAAGCGGAAATGAATACACAAACCTCAGAAACAAATACAAAAATGAGAACTACCAAAAATGAAAATGGAGCAAATACAGTGCAGATACAGAGACAGAAGCGAAGTGTTCATCGGAACTAAAGACCCCTTAAACCATAGGCAGAAAAACAAGGAAACTAACAAAGTTGTTCAATTGATAAGGTGATTACTAAATATTATGATATATCATGGCATGTTGGCTTAGGGATTACGGATTCTGTTGGGGATATAAGTATTAGGTATGACCCGCCCAAGAGGGGTCGAGTTATACCTATGGCGATTTACATATGAAGCCCACGAGGATATTGAAGATGGTGGTTCAAGATAAGGGCCCAAGGCCCAAGGGCGACTTAAGGCCCGTAGAAATAAACCGCCTTATGTGTAAGACTTGTATTGTAAGGCATGAATAGATAGTCACTGAGCCGGACACATTGTTTATGAGCCGGCTTACAATCCGGCTTACACCAATGCATAGAGCAATAATCAACGTCGTAAGGGGAGACCGCCTCCTCGGACCGGTGGATCAAGTCCTACTCTTTAGCAATTGCTAAACGAGCCTTGTCCAAAGCATGGCACGCAGGAGAAACCAGCTACTCACCTTTGGAAAGACTGTTCCATTATGAGGGCTTTCAAAAATTCTGACTCGTTTCACAAAGAATCATGGGCGGGCAATGCTCGGTGGGCGGCGATTCTCATGGCCTGGGTTATGGAGGTGGCGGTTCTAATTCCGGCTTCCAGGGCCACCAAGGTAATCAGGGTGGTTATATAATCAAGGTAATCAGGGTGGTTATAATCAAGGTAATCAGGGTGGTTGCAATCAGCAATCCGGCCAGTGGGGTCAGCAGCAGCAGCAATCCGGATATCAAAGTAATCTGAAGCAGTTGAATAGTGGGCAGTATCACGTTTTCACCACGAGTTTATGCAAGCGGGACCAGAAGCTCCACAAGCAGTCTGTGAACATCGTTGAGCCGGCAGTTCCTCATTACTTGCCATGGTGTGAGCAGCCCATTATGTGGAGTCGAGCGGATCACCCGCCCCGGGTCGATAACCCGGGTCACTTAGCTTTGGTGGTGGCACCTCAAGTTGGTGGATACAAATTCACTAAGGTACTCATGGATGGATGTAGTAGCATTAATATCCTTTATTATGAGACTTTCTGTCGCATGGGGTTAACTGATAAAAATCTTAAGACATCCAATACTGTTTTTCATGGAGTGGTGCCTGGTAAGTCAACATACCCTGTAGGCAGGATTGAGTTGGAAGTGGCCTTTGGAGATGAGCACGATTCCAGGGATGAGAAGTTAACCTTTGAAGTGGTCAAAATCAGGAGCCCGTACCACGCTCTGTTTGGGCGGCTGGCTTATGCCAAGTTCATGGCACGGCCGTGTTATGTTTATCTACAACTCAAGATGCCGGGTTACAAAGGGACCATCACAGTACATGGGAGTCGGAAGATAGACCTGGAGTGTGAAGAAGGCGATCTTTGCTTATCTTTGAGTCATGTCATGCAATGAGGAATTGAACTTTTACAAGGATAATGTTGACCCGGCGGATATGACATCTTTGAAAAAGCCAACTACAGAGCATGATTAGGTTTTGAAATTTAAATCGGCGGATGATACTAAGCTCATTGACTTTGTTCCTTGTGATTCATCCAAGCAGTTCAGTATCAGTGCTAATCTAGATCCTAAATAGGAAAGCGCGTTCATCGAGTTCATCCGTGAGAACCGGGACATCTTTGCATGGAAACCTTTTGACATGCCGGGTGTACCGAGGGAACTCGCTGAGCACACTCTCAATATTAATCTGACATTTAAGCCGGTCAAGCAATTCCTTCGTCGCTTCAATGAGGAGAGGCGTAAGGCCATTGGTGAAGAGGTGGCCCAGCTCTTGGCAGCTGGGTTCATTGTTGAAGTCTTTCATCCGGAGTGGTTGGCTAATCCGGTGCTCGTGCTTAAGAAAAATGGCACTTGGCGCATGTGTGTGGATTACATGGACTTAAACAAGGCTTGTCCGGCTGATCCTTTTGCTCTCCCTCGTATTGATCAAACCATTGATGCTACGGCGGGTTGTGAGCGTTTGAGTTTTTTGGATGCTTACTCTGGTTATCATCAGATCAAGATGGCAGATAAGGACCAGGAGAAGACATCTTTTATTACTCCCTTTGGAGCCTTTTGTTATGTGTTTATGCCTTTTGGGCTCAAGAGTGCCTAGGCGACTTACCAGCGATGTGTGCAGAATTGTCTTCACGGTTAGATTGGGCGTAATGTTCATGCTTATGTGGACGATATTGTGGTGAAATCCAGAGAAAAAGAAACTTTGATAGATGATTTGAGGGAGACCTTTGACAATCTCCGGGTCTACAATAGGATGCTTAATCCGGCCAAGTGCGTCTTTGGTGTGCCAGCAGGCAAGCTTTTGGGGTTTCTGGTTTCTAACAGAGGCATTGAGGCTAACCCGGAGAAGATAAAGGCCATTACCTCCTTGGCAAAACCGGCATGTATCAATGATGTTCAGCGTCTGACGGGTCATATTGCTGCCTTAAGCCGGTTCATAAGCCGGTTGGGTGAGAAGGCCATACCTCTGTATCAGATGATGAAGAAAAAAGATGACTTTGTCTGGAGTGATGCGGCTAACGACGCGTTCGAAGCTTTGAAAAAACAGCTTGCTGAGCCGCCAGTCCTTGCTGCTCCCATTGACAAGAAACCGTTGTTACTATATGTGGCTGCTAACGCCCGGGCTATTAGTGTAGCTATTGTGGTAGAACGAAAGTAGGAAGGCAAGGAGTATCTGGTTCAACGGCCGGTTTATTATATCAGTGAAGTGGTTATTGAGTCCAAGCAGAGATATCCACATTGGCAGAAGCTTGTTTATGGGGTGTTCATGGCCAGCCGGAAGCTTAAGCAATATTTGCTGGGTCATCCCATCACTGTGGTCAGTTCTGCTCCTCTAGGAGATATTATTCAAAACAGAGAAGCCACAGGACGAGTCGCCAAGTGGGCCATTGAGCTTGGGCCTCATGGTTTGAAATATATGCCTCGCACTGCCATCAAATCTCAAGCACTCGTGGATTTCATCAACAACCGGACAGAGGTGCAGATGCCTGAAGAGAAGCCAGATAACACATATTGGAGTATTCACTTTGATGGGTCCAGGCAATTGGAGGGCTCGGGGGCTGAAGTTGTCTTAGCTTCCTCTCGAGGTGACAAGTTTTGTTATGTTCTAAGGTTGATGTTCCCCTGTACTAACAATGCAGCTGAATATGAAGCCTTGCTCCATGGTCTTCGGATGGCTAAGGAGATGAACTTAAGCCGGGTGAGATGTTTCGGCGACTCAGACTTGGTGGCACAACAAGTCTCATCCACATGGGATTCTAAGGATCCACTCATGGCGGCTTATCGCCGTGAAGTTTATGCTATTGCTGGGCACTTCAAGGGTTATCAAGTGGAGCACATTGATCGCCGAAAAAATGAGGCGGCTGATGCTTTAAGCCGATTGGGATCTCAGCATAAGCCGGTGCCACCTAACACTTTCTTGGATATTCTGCATAACCCTTCTGTCAAGTTGCCTACAGAGGAAGATCTGGCTGTCCCTGACCCGGAGGCACAATCGGTGGCGGCTCTTCATGCTAGCCCAGATTGGACAGTACCATATTTGGCTTACATGACCCGAGGGGAGTTACCTGAGGATAAAACTTTGGCCAGGAGGATAACCCGGCGGTCTAAGTTAATGACAATCGCCAATGGTGAGTTACACCATCGCAGTGTCAATGGGGCGTTTCAGCATTGCGTCTCTCCTGAGGAGGGTCGTGAGATTCTTCGTGAGATTCATGAAGGGGACTGTGGTCATCATGGTTCAAAGTCTCTTGTGGCCAAAGCTTTTCTTCATGGATTTTATTGGCTGACGGCTCATACTGATGCGGAGGATTTGGTCAGTAAGTGTGACGCCTGTCAGAAATTCTCACGGCGAGCTCATGTGCTGGCTCCAGAATTGAGGATGATTCCAATTACTTGGTCGTTCGTAGTCTGGGGGCTCGATATGGTTAGGCCTTTTAAAAGGTCCAAGGATAAAAAAGACCCACCTTTTGGTGGCGGTTGACAAATTCACAAAGTGGGTCGAGGCAGAGTAGGTCAGTAAGTGTGATGCGGCAACGACGGTTCAATTCATCAAAAAGGTGATTTTTTGCTTTGATTTTCCCCACGACATTATAACGGATAATGGCACTAATCTTTCCAAAGGTGCTATGAAAGAGTTCTATCAACGTGAGCATATTCGGCTTGACGTGTCGTCAGTAGCTCACCCCCAGTCCAATGGTCAAGCTGAAGGAGCCAATCAAGAAATTTTGGGAGGTATCAAGCCCCGGCTTATGGTTCCTTTGCAACGGACACCGGGTTGTTGGGTGGAGGAGTTACCTTCTGTGATATGGAGTATCAATACTACCCCCAACAGATCTACGGGTTACACGCCTTTCTTCATGGTTTACGGAGCAGAGGCGGTTCTCCCTAGTGACATCCGTCATGACTCTCCCCGCCTGGCGGCTTATGTTGAAGCTGATAATGAACAAGCATGTCAGGATGCACTTGACCTGTTAGATGAGAAGCGCGATCTTGCGGCAGCCTGCTCGGCGATTTATCAACAAGATTTGCGTCGTTACCACAGCCGTCAGGTTAAGTCCAGAACCTTCCAAGAAGGTGATTTGGTGCTCCAGCTCATCCATGATCAAACTGATGTGCACAACTTATCCCCACCTTGGGAAGGTCCCTTTGTGGTCAGCAAGAACTTGAACAGCGGGTCATACTACCTTACCGATATTTGAGAGCACAAGGACTCACGCACGTCAGAGGAGGAGACCCGCCGGCCGTGGAATATTGCTCATCTTCGGCCTTACTGCACTTGAGCCACCGGCTCTTATGATGTACATATTTTTTGACGATGTATATATTATGATGATTATAATAAAGCAGGGCCTCTGTTGTTTCATCTTCAACAATCATGCGTCTTCATCATCATAATTCCATGATCATTGGGGGCTTGATCGTATTCGAATCATAGCTGTTAACCCCTTTGGTCCGGCTTCCTGGTCATATTCGAATCATAGCCGTAAAACATTTTGATCGCTTAGGGGCTTGATCGTATTTGAATCATAGCTATTAACCCTTTTTGGTCCGGCTTACTGATCGTATTCGAATCAGAGCCGTTAAACATTTAGATCATTGGGGGCTTGATTGTATTCGAATCATAACAGTTAACCCCTTTGGTCCGGCTTCCTGGTCGTATTCGAACCATAGCCGTTAAACACTTAGATCACTTGGGGGATGGATCGTATTCGAATCACAGCCGTAAACCCTCTTGGTCCGGCTTATTGATCGTATTCGAATCATAGCCGTTAAATACTTTGGTCACTAGGGGGGCTTCCTGTTTGTATTCGAATCATAGCTACCGGTACCCTTTGATCGGCGCAATGCCAAAAACCATTCGGGGGCTTCCTGATCATATTCGAATCTTAGCTATTAACCCTTATGGTCCGGCTTCCTGCTCGTATTCGAAGCATAGCCTCACTTTTTCTCAATTGGCTTGATTTTTTGAAAAAAAAATCCAGTTCTTCTTGATACTATCTTGCCTTTTGGTTTAAAGTGATTCCGACCATGCAACCTTTACTTTCACAACTCATATTTGAAGCTTACCCATGGTTCCTATTACCTGGCTTAATGAGAGGTGACAAGTCGCCCATACATGATGATATCCAGCACTTGGAAGTCTTGGATCCTAAAGCTTTGGGTGCTCACCCTTACTGCACAGGTATTGTAAACTGGCAGTACAATTCAATATCACAGGTATGATATTGTTATTATGTTTAAAATCTGGTTAAACCAACCTTATCTATAACCGTTTTATACATCAGTAGTTATATGTAAGGTATTATGACCCGCCCTGCTATAAACCGCCAAGGGCTCTTTTGATCAACCTGTGTGAAGGATAATTCAAAATTTTCATCTGCACCACTCAAACATCATGATAAATCTAAAAGGATAACTATCAAGTGGTGGCTTAAAACAGTGTTGAGCACAACATGAACATGCACGATGGCACGGCAGAGCAAAGTTATTGCTACCCTATTACATGACTCCAGGAGTCCAAATGATTCACTATTTTCAGAAGGTCATAAATATGAACCGCCCAGCAGATCAATCTTCTTGATTCTGATGGCCTGGCGCTTCCGGATCATCCCTCTCCGCTTTTTCGTCCTGTTCTACTTCCTGTAAGGTTGGTGATGACCAGCCAATGCCATTCAAAGCTTGGAACTCAACTTCATCATCAATAAGCTTGGACGGGTCAACTTCAGGAGCAAAAGTGTGCTTACGGATTAGGGGGATAAGATCTTTCACTTTGTAAGACGGTGTTGGCATCTTCTGATTTTCCAAGTCATAAGTCGGTTGTTACTTGGCGAGGTATGTTTCATTGGCAATCAGACTGGCCAAAGGACATATGTCCTTCACGCAAGCAGCAAAGTCTTTCTTTTCAAACGGAGTGCCATCTTCCTTAAAGCTTGGATACCCGATAGAGATATCGGCCGGGTCTAGCTCCGGTAGCCATGCTTTGGCCCGGCTTAAAGCAGTCACAGCTCCGGCTCTGGCCGATGATCGCTTCATCTCACTAAACCGCTCAGGTAGAACGGAAAGTTTCCTTAACACATCAACCAAGAGAGTGGGGGCTTCATTAAATGGAGAAATTGTGGCCAATGCACGCTATGCACCAGTGTAAAGCTGCTCCACTAGCGTGTAATCCGCCTTCAGCTTCACAAGCATATCCTGGTTGATATTGGTGCTCCTGGGGCCTATATAATAATCATGGATGGATGAAAGGCGATTCATATCATCAGGAAGATATTTAAAGTGAACAATCATACGGTGACTTACCAAAGATAGCCGAAACCATCTGAGACACATGGCGTTTTAATCCGGAAAGTTCCATGGTCACCTCCTCAAGAGCCGCCTCCGCCTTTTCAGCCCGTTGTGTTAGGGCAATCTTCTCTTCAGCCCAGGCGCTCTTTTCAACTTCATAGCTAGCCTTCAAGTTTTCTGCTTGAGTCACACTGAAATCGAACCTTGAGTTCACCTTCTGGGTTTCAGATTCTTGTAGCTCCAGACGAGTCTTCAAGTTAGACAGCTCTGATTGAAGTTGAGTAGTGGTGGTCTATACATACACCGGGTCAAAATCATAAGTCTCCTAAAAACATGAAGTCCCAAGCCTTTTGCAAGGAAGAATACTTGGCACTTGGGGGCTAATGTCTGCCGAAAACTTTATTTATGTGACGGCTTATGTGAATAAGTCCCAAGCACTTTGCGAGCAAGAGTTCTTGGCACTTGGGGGCTAATGCATATTACTTGTTTTTTATTACAATGACCCATTTATGCTACAAACGGCCACAGCCGGCTCATGAGAACTACACAAGTAAATACTGCTTTTTACCCAAGGGTATAAAGGACCGGCTCATTCATGCTGATTAAACCGGCCCTTGGGGGCTACGGCTTCAGTTGTAATCATTACAAACTCTACTTTAAACCGGATATTTTAAGCCGGAGTCTGAAGGAGTCGGACAAAGGGTATTATTTATGCTTATGATTAATCTAAGTCTACATCATATTCATCATAAACAGTAGAGTTGGGGGCTGACAGGATGTGTATAATTCAGTAAAGGAAGAATTCATACCTCAAACTTTTGGTGCATTTGCTTCACCATGTCAACTTTAGTTAACGACTGCTGTGTACTTGACTGATATAACCAGAATACACTTCGCCAATGCTTAATTGGGAGTAGTCAGCAACATCAAATCTTACTTTGCATCGTTCAACGTGCTCCTCCTTGGCAAAGTGTTTGGCCAAAATGGTAGGCCTCCCCGGCTCTCTAAAGCAGGTATTGGTGATCACCACGTCATCATCATCAGTTTTCTTGACTGGGCTTGATGCTTCAGGGTTTAAAGGGTTTGATCAACAGGAGGCTCAGGAGTCACCGGTGGAATATCAAGAGCCGGCTCAGACGGTTGAAGAATAGAGGCTTCAGGCGCTACAATTTGCTGCTCCGGTTCACTGACTTTTGGGTCTTCAACCGGCTTATTCACCTTTGCCTTCTTGCTGGGCTTGGCTTTTCCACTGCATGAGTCATGAAAGGTCAGTATAAGTATCAAGAAGCATAATGAGAGAATAAGTAATTGTTATTACCCGGGAGCAGTCTTGAAAGCCGGCAGATGAGATTGAGTCGAGTCGCCGGAAGAGGAACGAGAGGTTTCCTGATAATTTGAGTCGGAAGAATTGAGTGGTTGGCGGACGAGACCCGCCAAAGGATAAAAAGAGTTTAAGTCGGGGGTGACCTCATTTTGACGCTTTCTCGGAGTGTTCGGTAAGCCGGAGAATAATTCTTCACCCCTGCTGGTCCGAGACTGTCGCCGACTCTCGTGTTGTTGTTGCTTCAAAAGAAAGTGAGGATCCAGATGAGCTAAGGGGTGTGAAAAGTTTACTTTCCGGGTTACTCTTCGAATTTTTGGTCTTGGCAAGGGCTCGGAGTCGGAGGAAATGATAGTTACCTCTTCTTCAACCGCCTGACTCATTCCCGTGTCATCCTGATGATAATCAGTGTCAATAAGATGGTTGAAAAAGGAGCCAAGAGAATCAAGGGCTACCTCCGACTCAGAGGTGTCGTCCAGTTCAAGTAGCTCAGAAGCACTGGGCTTCTTACCCCTCTTCTTGGTGGTTCTCTTGGCAGCTTTCTTGGCCTTCCTAGCCCTTTTCGCAGCTTCATGGTCATATTCTTTCTTCCAAAAGTCGTCATCAGCCTGTGAAAGTCATCAAAGTTGAATTAAACAAAGTATTAAAGATGAAGGCAAAATAACTAAGTTTGTTGGCTTACTTCTGGTGCCGGGTTAAATTTGCAGAAAGGGCTTAGGCCCACCTTGTGTAGTCAACCGGGCTTTCATTCAGAAGAGACTTTGTCATCTCATTGATGGTGTCGTCAATTAAGTCCACAGAGCTGTGGCGCAGCGGATCCTTTTTCTCACACGTGTAGGTACACATTAAGCCGGAGCGGCGGCTCAAGGGGATGACCCGCCATGCAACCGAGCACCAGACCAAGTCAATAATGGTTAAGCTGTTCCCCAATAGAGCCTTGACCTTGGCAATGGTGGGGGCGAGTTTCTTGCGTTCAGCTGCTGTCAGCTTGTCAGGGAGGATATGTTTTGAGTCCAGGAGTAGGGCGCGAAAGCCGGGCAGTGGGTTCTTGTCAGCAGGAGAAGTATCTTTGCAGTAGAACCATGTTTGATTCCAATCCTTGGGATGACTCGGCAGATGAGCATAAGGAAAGATAGCATCTCTCCTTCGCTGAACTGAAAGTCCACCAAGTTCCAGACTAGGTCCGTTGGAATACTCATTTTGGCGGTTCAAGTAAAAGTACTCGACTCCTCTTGAAGGTACACCTCACAGAACACTTGGAAATTGCATATGTTTGACACGGAATTGGGTCCGATGTCTTGAGGATGAAGGTTGAAAAGTGCAGAATGTCCCGGAAGAATTTAGAGTCGAGCGGTGAGAAGCCCCAGTTCATATGATCAGTGAAGACAATGACTTCGCCTTCCTTTGGCTGAGGTTTCTCTTCTTCCAGCTGGGGGCGCGGTAAGACATGACAGACTTCTTCGGCAAATAACCAGTTTTCACAAATTCTTGAAGTGTGTTTTCCGTGACGATGGAGGGAACCCAGTTACAGGAAGTGGTTGTTTTGGGCGGCATTATGAAGAAGGAAGCCTAAAAAAAGGAACAAAGTTTGCCGGTTCAAATTAAGCCGGACGGAAAGTACTACAACACATATTTAGAATGGCAGCTTAAAAGGGGCCTAATGGTATATGACTAGCTACAGCGGGTTATGTAAGCCACCATGAACAGATTGATTGGTATCCATAAAAGAGTGAAGCTTGATAAAATGTTCAAGCTAATTACAACTGGTAATATAAGCCGCCATGACCAGGTGGATCTATCAAGGGGCAGATTTTTTCAGAGTACCAGGCAAACAAGTTTCACAGATTGCAATTATTATTTCGGATCAGTGGCAGTTCAGAAAAAGAAAATAAATCAAAACCTAAAAACAGTGTAGGGGAGTTCATAAGCTCTAAGGAGATTTCTTTCCAAGGAAAAAGGGTCTGCTGGCATTGGAGACAAAGGTAAAACTACTACCGCGCAAGTTTTTTGCCGTCTTCAGATCAAAAGGTGCTACGGTTGAAGAACTATGAGGAACACGAAGAACAGTTGAAACCCTAATGCGATCTGGAGCGTTGAAGGAGGAGCACTTACAAATGCAGATCAGACTACGGTGGAGCGTCGGAGTTTCTCTAGTCCAAATCAGATTGATGCAGCGGCCAAGGACGAGGAGGGCAGTGTGCTTCGTGGCGGCGGTGGAGCTCGAGCGGTAGGAGAGTCGCGAAGAGGAAGAAGATGAAGGAAAGGAGGGAGAATGAGAAGGGGTCGTTCGACCCTATTTATAAGGAAAGGTAATAGATGGGCGCGAATAATGAGGAGGCCAAAAAACATGGTTATCCAGCTTCTCGGGCGCCTCGATTCTCGGGGCGGCTATTAAGATAAAGATCCGTTGAGATATGTTGGACATTGTGTAAATTGATGGCAGGTGATGTCATGGTGGGTCATTGCGATTCCAGGAGATGACATCATGGTGGGTTATGAATTCTTGCACAAATAAAGAAGGGAAGATTTTTCTAAGTGTCGAAGATTGACATGAACCAGTTCAAATCAACCTTGGGCCTAATGTTGGGGATATAACTATTAGGTATGACCCGCCCAGGAGGGGCTGGGTTATACCTATGGCGATTTACATATGAAGCCCACGAGGATATTGAAGATGGCGGTTCAAGATAAGGGCCCAGGGCCCAAGGGCGACTTAAGGCCCATAGAAATAAACTGCATTATGTGTAAGACTTGTATTGTAAGGCATGAATAGATAGTCACCGAGCTGGACACATTGTTTATGAGCCGGCCGGGACTCCGAGAGCCGCTGGGTGTCAACCTGTGTATATAAAGGGATGACCCGGCAGCGATTTAGGGCAAGAGACAACAGATCGAAATCTAGGTTAAGCGAATTCGCTCACTGGTAATCGAGACATAAGCAATACCACCTCAAACGGGTTTAGACCTTTACCTTCACCGCAAGGGGTCGAACCAGTATAAACTCCCATGTCCTTTGTCCCGTTTAGCCCCTTTAAGCTATCTATATAGTTGCGATGGCTCCACGACTAAGTCCTTTTGCTAGGACATCTACCGTGACTATTCCACGACAGATTCCGTTCACGTGCTACCATGCTTGATGTAGTAGTAGTGCTTTTTTGCGAGGGGTAGTAGTGTTGTAGAAGTAGGGTCATCTGGGTATTCTACTCATCTTGTGTAGGGCCTAATTGTGTGTTCGTTGGGTTGTAAAATAGCCATGTGCTCATATTCAAAACGGAAAGTCCCATATTAACAGAAACGTGCATGTTCCATCAGAAAACATTGTTCTAATTCCATTTCCGTTTCTGCATAGAAAAATCTGTTCCCATTTCCGGTTTCCAAATTTTCATTTTCACTTCCATTTTTTCTCTCCGTTTACATTTTCCTACCGGAAAAGCAGAAAGTTTCCGCTTCATTTTCATCCATACTCATGTTCTACTTTTCCTCAATGATGTGGCGACCGTGTACGTAACGACTTGGTCATCATGGCACCAGGGCGCGGCCAATGTGGAGTTAGCGATGACATCATCGGTACTCAGTCAAATTCCTCCGCCACGTCAACATCCGCGAACGTGGCTTCTTTCTTCGCCTGCCGAACGCGTTGCCGCCATCGCTCGCGGCGGATTTGCGGGGAGGCAGCATTGGCCAGCCTAGATAGGCGAGATGGCTTGGCGATGGTGCCAGCTCCGGCGGGCTTACCGACAAGCCAACATATATTCGACGGGCTTTTCGGGCAACCCCAACGGCTTCAATACCGAAGAGCTCCTTCTTTTGCTCGTCGGAGAGGCCATCCCAGAAGACATTGGAGCTGAAGGCCACGACGGGTGTGGTAGAAGGAGGAGATGGAGAGAGGAGGTGTGGTGTGGTTCTTGCCCGCCACATGGGCATGTTTAAATAGCGGGCGGATGCAAGGCACCAACCGGAGAGATGTTTAATGTCGTCCGACACAAGGACAACGTGTGGCGGTGCCGGAATAGGTTCCTCGACACACGTTCTAGTTTAATGAAGGTAGACGGGCAGACAAATGCCATTTCAATTCGGAGAGAAGGCATGTGCAGCGGGCGCGCAGCGAGCGGCGCTCTCGGCCAGCGAGCCGCTTCAATGCCAGCGCCAGTGAGAAGTCACGTCTACTTTGGGCCAGCGTCAATGCGGAGTGGCCGCTCTAGTGCGAAAGGGCACGGGAGAGGGAGAGGATATTGGGTGGGCCAGATTTGTCGGAAGCAGGCTTGCAATGGTCGAGGCACCCGCAAAGCCCCTGGTTGGCTTCTGGTTTGCGGGAGAAAGGACGTCCAGAGAGGCCTGCGGATGAATATAGGATCACGCTGGATCGCAAAAGACGTGTGGACCGTATAGTCAAACGGTTGTGGGTGGTTTGAGGGTCGGCATTGGAGATGCCCTCATTCGAGCTGATTGGGCCGTTTGATCCTAGTTACACACAACGTGCCTAAAAGTGACCGAGCTATATCCGGGGAGCTCCTATTCAGCGTGTTTGGCGCCACGGAAGCGAACCGACGCCCACAACAATGCCTAGTGGGCCGGCCCACGGGCGCACAGAGCTGTCTTGCGGAAAAACACCGCAGAAAAAAAGGGAGTATCAGGAATCAAACTCGCACCGCTGTATTAAAGGATTCAGCTAGCCACTATTTCATCTAAAAACTAGTGATTGAGATTAACCCGGGAGTTTTAAAAACCATAACACCCGCTATATTTATTACGCAATACCACTCAGATTTTTGAACCATTTGATCTTTTTTTGCAAAAGTCGATTTTTTAATGAAAAAAAGTCCATTGGTTTTCAGAAAAAAGTTTGTGGAATTTGAAACAAAAGTTCAGCCATCAGAATAAAAGTTCACAAAATTAGAAAAAGTTCATCGATTTGAAAAATGTTCACCGAATTTGAAAAAAGTTCAACAATTTTGGAAAAAGTTCATCGATTTTTCAAAAAAGTTCATCTTTGAAAAAAAATCATCGAATTCAGAAGGAGTTCAACAAATTTTAAAAAAGTTCATCGAATTTGCAAAAAAAGTTCATAAAATTGAGAAAAAGTTCATTGAATTTGAAAAGGTTCATGTAATTTGAAAAAAGTTCAACGAATTTGAAAAAAGTTCATTGAATTCATAAATGTTCATCAAATTTGGAAAAAGATAATACATCGAATTCAGAAAAAGTTCATCAAATTTGAAAAAAGTTCATGTAATCTGAAAAAAGTTCAGCGAATTTAAAAAAAAGTTCATCAAATTCAGAAAAAAATAATCAAATTTGAAAAAAGTTCAGGTAATCTGGAAAGAGCTCGTCATTTTTCAAAAAACATGATATTCTTTAAAAGAATCACGCATTGAAAAAACACAAAAAAAAGGAAAGAAAAAGGGAAAATCGAATAAAACTGTCCGTACACTAAATCGCGAACCGGGAAAACCGCTTTGGGTTTCGCGAACCAGAAGAAACGAAATAACATGCAGGAGCGAATTAACTTAGCACACTAGAAGCGCGATGGCGTAGTGGTTAGAGCGCAGCAATCTTAACGAGTCCGCCGTCGGTTCGAATGCCAGTTCTCTTAGCTTTTTAACGTTTTTGCAAAACAAGAAAAAACTAGAATGGTCCGTCCCACCTTGGACTGCTGCAGGCGCCCATTTACAAATTGCACTGTAATGGGCGCTTGCAACGCCAAATAGGACCTACCATCTCGCTAGTAAGATATCAGATATAGCGAGATGGTAGGTCTCTTCGCGAGATGAGCGGTGCGACCGGGAGGCCCAACATTGTAGCAATTCATGTCGTTTTCTCTCTATGTGTTTTTTCTTATTATTTTTTCACTGTTTGCGGTGGTTTTTTGTGTGTGGCTTTTCTTTATCCGATTTTTATTTTTTGGGTCGGGCTTACTTGGTTCTTTTCTTGTGTTCCTGATTTCTCCTTTTCTTATTTTCTTTTTTCTTGGGATTTTTATTTCTGCACTGCTTTTTTCTTTCCTTTTTTTAATCCGGTTTGTTTGTTTTTCATCTGCTTTCTTTACTTTTTCTTTGTTTCTTTCTTGGTTTTTTCCGCAGTTTTCATTGGTTTGTTTTTTGTAACACATGAATTTTATTTAGGACAAAATGCATATTTTTTGTGTACATGTTAAATATTTTTATACAAGTTGAACATTTTTATATACATGACTTTTTTCGTTAATATATGTTTAGAACCCTTTCTGCGTACATAATCTATATGTTTTTGAATATATGTTGAAATATTTTTAATAGTAATAAACATTTTTACAAAACTATGTGAATATCCTTTTACATTGTATAAATATATTTTTAATGTAACAAAGACTTTTTTGAAACACGGGAACATTTCTTTAAAATGCCACGTACAGTTTCTGGGTACAAGATTTTTTTTATATCAAGAAAAACATTTTGTCCAATTTTTCAATAATTTCACTTTTTTTTAAAATGCAGAACCATTTTTCCATTGTCGTGAACATTTTTTTAAGTGATCACCATTTTTCTAAATTTGCAGTAACATATTTTTTTACTAACTTAACATTTTCGTTCCGAGCCCCCCCCCTTTCTCCTATATGGGCCACCCACCGCGCGTCCAATAGGTTGGATATTTTGATGATTTTATTAAAAAATTACTAAAACAAGTTTAAGAATTGATTTTTTTAGTTTCCAAACATGTATTAGGAGAAATGTTTATCATGTATTAAAAGATACTTTTCTTGTATTTGTATAATGTCCATCGCACATTTGAAAAAAAATCATGACATGTTAAAATATGTTCACCATATTTTTTTTAAATGTGTTCACCATTTATTTTATAAAGGCTTATCGTATATTCAAAATTGTACATGTGTACAAAAATGGAACATGTCATTTCCCAACAACCAACTTGACTATATAATTTCCAACACGATGGTTCTACCTCTCGCTAGGGTCACCACAAATCAAATTCCTATGCATTTTAAAATTGACAGCGACATTCCCAAGGCTTATATCTTCAGGTTTGAAAACTACTTGTTGGAGTTTGATTGGTTTCATGAAGCTATGCTGAGGTGTTAGAATCTGAATTGTAAAATTAGCACTTTTGTTGAAAATGCTTCAGCTAAATGCTTAAGGCAGAGACTTAAAGAGTGGAGACATAAAAAAAAAATCCAAACTCAATAGCACCAAAGCAGCCTGCAGTTATGTGCTTACTCTCCTGGAAAAGAATTTATTGTAAAGGTACATTTAAAATCAGAAATACTAAATATGGAGGAAAGCTGTAATTTTTTATGTCGTGGCCAACCGGAGTTGCTTCAAAAATTATATCTGAACTATTGTGGCTGAAGATGGTACTTAAGCCAAAGTCATGATCGTCTGCTATTATTTTGAATTCCTATAAAAGCATGCTTGGTACCTCTATCAAGCCCACCATGCAATTTTATTGGAGGAACTAATTCAGCTTCATGATTTTCACCACCTAGATGAACCATTTAGTGTTGATGAGATTGAACCTATTGCTGCACATAGAGCTCTTGCACTTGATGGTTTTAATGGCACGTTCTTAAGGAAATGCTGGAATATTATGAAGCGGGATTTTTACACCATGATATGGGACTTTTTAAGGGGAATTATGGCATTCAAAGTATCAACGCTGCTTATATTACATTGATACCTAAGAAACAACCACCTGAGATCATGAATGATTACATGTCTATCTCTTTGGTGAGTCTTCCACTAAAGATTTTTACTAAGCTAATGGCTAATAGAGTTCAGAGAGAAGTTATAACCGTTCTCCATCAAAACCGGTATGGCTTTATCAAAGAAGAAAACATCAAGGACTGCTTGGGTTATGCTTTGGAATATCTTCACATTTGCCGTAAATCCAAGAAGCGAATTATCATTCTAAAACTGGATTTTGAGAAAGCATTTGACAAAGTTGAATATAGCGACATCCTTGTTGCTATTCTTAAAGCTAAAGCTTTTGTACCTAGATGGGTTAACTGGGTTTCTAGAATTCTACATTCTACTTTCACATACGTCTTTCTTAATGTAGTAGCTGGGAAAACTATTCACCGCAAAAGAGGTGTGAGGGAAGGGGATCCCCTATCTCCCATGCTATATGTTCTGACTGTCGACCTATTACAGTCTATGACTAATAGTGCTTGGATGAATGGTGAGATATATTTACCCGTGGACCAGGATTATGGATAACAATACCCATTATACAATATGTTGATGACACCAATATGATCATGTCTGCTGATGTCTACTACACAATTTGTTCTTGTAGACTCGTGTTGGGCCTCCAAGCTTAGAGTTTTGTTGGACAGTAGCAAATTTCCTTCAAGTGGATGACCTAAGGTTTATCAATTGGTGGGAGGCATAGGATGAAGATGGTCTCTCTCAAACAACCCTGTAATCAAATACAAGAAATCTCTTGTGTCCCCAACACACCCAATACAATGGCAATTGTATACGTGCACTAGTTCAGCGAAGAGATGGTGATAAAAGTGTAATATGGATGGTAGAAATATATTTTTATAATCTAAATAAATAAAAATGTTAAGGTAGCAAACGATAAAAGTGAGCACAAACGGTATTGCAATGCTTGAAAACAAGGCCTAGGGTTTGTACTTTCACTAGTGCAATCTCTCAACAATGCTAATATAATTGGATCACATAAGAATCCCTCAACGTGCGATGAAGAATCACTCCAAAGTTCCTATCTAGCGGAGAACATAAGAAGTAATTGTTTGTAGGGTACGAAACCACCTCAAAGTTATTCTTTTCGATCAATCTTTCCAAGAGTTCGTTCTAAAATAACACCAAGTTATCCTTTCCGATCGATCTATCCAAGAGGTCGTACTAAAGTAACACTATGCGATACACATCAACCAACTCTATTGTCACCTAGATACTCCAGTGTCACCACGAGTATCCATGAGTTGATTATACGATATGCATAAAAAAATTCAAATTCATAATACTCAATCCAACTCAAAGAATCTCAAAGAGTGCCCCAAGATTTCTACCGGAGAAACAAATACGAGAACATGCATCAACCCCTATGCATAGATTACACCAATCTCACATCAGTAATCCACGAGTTGGGTGCCAAAACATATATCAAGTGAATCAATATGATACCCCATTGTCACCACGGGTATCCATAGCAAGACATATATCAAGTGTTCTCAAATTCATAAAAGTATTCAATCCGATAACAACGAGATCTCAAAGGGAAAACTCAATCCATCACAACAAAATAGAGAGGGAGAAACACCATATGATCCAACTATATTAACAAAGCTCGCGATACATCAAGATTGTGCCAAATGAAGAGCACGAGAGAGAGAGAGAGAGAGAGAGAGAGAGAGAGAGAGAGAGATTAGACACATAACTGCTAGTACAAACTCTTAGCCCCGAGGGTGAACTACTCCCTCCTCATCATGGTGGCCGCCGGGATGGTGAAGATGGCCTCTGATGATGGTTTCCCCCTCCGGCAGGGTGCTGGAACAGGGTCCGGATTGGTATTTCATGGATAAAGAGGCTTGCGTCCGCGGAACTTCTGATCTAGGGTTGTTTCTGGGGGTTTCTGTATTTATAGGATTTCTTGGCATCGGTTTCACGCGAAGATGGGCCTGAGGAGGCCCACCACCCACCAGGGCGCGCCAGGGGGGCTGGCGCGCCCTGGTATCTTGTGGGCAGCAGCCCCCCCCCCTCTGGCGGTTCTTTGCTCCATTATTCTCTTTTCTTCGGAAAAAATCGTCAAAAAGTTTCGCCCAATTCCGAGAACTTTTATTTTTGGACAAAAAACAACACCACAGTAATTCTGCTGAAAACAACGTCAGTTCCGGTTAGCCATTTAAATCATACCAAAACCATATAAAATTGTTGTAAATATGTAATGAATACTTCATAAATTATAGATAAGTTAGAGATGTATCATCTGCCGATGTTGATCAAGTTATGCACTTGAAAACCTTGCTGCAACTATTCAGTCAGTCCACTATCTTGTTTGTCAATTAGAGTAAATCATCCATGATTTCTATTAATATTGATAGCTCCACTATCAAATAATATGATGCCAGTTCTAGCTGTAAAGTTGAGAGCTTGCCTTTTACCTACTTGGGTCTACTATTGTGGACTACAAAAACTCATGTTCATGATATTATGCTAGTGATTGCTAGGATTGATAAGAGATTATCTAGTGTTGCTAGCTAGTTTCATGACTTATGTTGGCAGACTCACTTATATAGGTTATGTGATTGCCTCCATCCCAATGTTCTCCATGTGCACTATTCAGGTTCATATCTCCATTTTGGTACATCTGACGAAATCTAGTAGATCTTTTCTCCCGCATGGAAATGAATCAATAAAAATGATTTATCTTGCCAATTGGAACGGTATGCGAACCTAAATACCAAGGTGGATTGGGTGTATTGAACCTCAGTTCAGATAGGGCTCTTAATAAACACTTTCATAAACTTAACAATCATGTTGATATACCTTGGGTCAACTTGATTTGGTAAGCCCAGTAATGAAATCCCATGCTTGTAAAAATAAAGGATATTTTTGGTGGAAAGACTTCTTAAGTTTAGTTGATTTATATAGAGGCTTAGCCTCATGCAATGTTGGCAAAGGAGACACTACCCTGCTATAGAAGGACTTATGGAATGGTAACATTATGATGAGAAAATTCCATGAACTGCATTCTTGTGCTTATGAGGATACTATACCTATTGTAAAAAGCTAAGAAAATTGAGGATTATTACAATATATTTGAATTTCCACTGTTTGTGGTTGCACATCGCAATATCATCAACTATCCTCCCAACTTGACAGTGTCGCTTGGATGATCATGACATTTGGAAGTTCATGTGGGGTGACAATAAATGCCGCAACAAGAAGATCTATAATGCCCTTATGGATTTATCACTTCACCACAACCTATTAAATGGATTTGGAAGTCTTGTTGTCTGCCTAAACAGAAATTCTTTTGTAGGCTTATGTTGAATAATAGGGTCAACACATGTGAATTGCTATTCAGAAAGAACTTCTACCTTGACAACCCTCGGTGTGTCCTGTGTCAAGATTGCGATATGGAGGACATGATGCATTCGCTTTTCAACTGCTCCTTCAGTCAAGGCTTTTGGTGGAGTATTGGTATGGAATGGAACACTGATGGTAATATTCATGGAATGATTATTGATGCCAAGAATAGATACAATATGGAATTCATCACGGAAATCTGGATCATTGGATGTTGGAATATGTGGACTCAATAATGGAACGGAATGGTCTTTGATGGTATTCAATGTTCCACTGACACCTGCAGGCTTGAGTTCAAAAACAATTTTAATATGGCCATGCTTAAGGCCAAGCCTAGTCTCAAAGAAGGCATGATGTCTTGGATTGAATAATGTATAAATAGTTTGTTGGATATCTGCTAACCCATGTAACATACCACATGTAACCAATCACTGTACATTGCCATTGCTAATAATAAATAAGAATGGCACACAATAAGGGTCTTCCCTACTATTTTTTGGTCAAAAAATATAACATATTTCTAAAAATCAAAAAATCAAAAAGGAAAAGGTGAAATGAAAAGTAAAAAATTGTAAACCCAAGCAAAAGTGAAAGAACTAGAAAAAAACTGTACAAACTTCGCCAAAAACAACAAATAAAAATAAACATAAATGTTAACAATAAAGGCTTAAAATCGACAAATGGGTCGGCCCGGGAGACATGAGCCTTGACGTTTGCCCTCCTATTTGGTGTATAGGGTTTTGTCATTTTCATTGATGGTTGGGTTGGGTGCAACTATGCCAGGAACTCTGAAACTTAAAAGTCCCCCAGAGGTGTGCAATTTTGTTTTCGTTCCGTAGAGTGAAGCTTGAACCGTGTAACATCTAAGTGATAATAGATTCTCACGTATTCTTGTGAGTGGCTCAAATAACTTTTTAAGTGGATTCTCACATAATGTGATGAGTGGCTCAAGAAGCTTTTGAAAGTCTTTACGGTTAGTCTAGATTGTGCATGTACAATTTTGTGCAATTATTTCACATGGGTGCGTCATGTAAAGTTGAGATGCAAGAAAACAAAACTGGGCACAACAAGTCTAAGGAATCTTAACGCAATTTATAAATTAACATGGATATTTGGTGTGTCTATTTATTTTAACATTTCTCATTTTGTTTAGTTTTAAACAATAAACGCTGACTGGCAAACCCAGTCATACCATGTGATGCTTTACATAAGTAACAGGGCTTTGAGGCCTACTTTCTTAAAGAAAATAAATCCTAGACTCTATATTATACTTTTCTAAACGAGAATCAATTGCATAATACATTTTATATAGACATACTCCACTACAGGTTACTGATAACTATTGTTGTGTATGCAAGTTTTCACATTGTAAAATCATTATAGCTGTTGGATTTGTTGGTTTGATCCAGTAACATTCAAATGATCACGGCATGAGGGTCTCCCTTGTATGCAACATGCATTAGTTGCACTCTGGGTGGATTTAAAATCCCATCATATGTAATTGTGATATGTTTAACTTTTGCTTTGAAATTCATGTTTTTACTATTTTAATGCTGTGATTCCACATCATTAAAATTGTTGTAGGCGTCCGAGTTGCTAGTTTGGTCAATTAACATATGTTTGATCTTTTCGCATATAAAAACATTTGTCTGATATATACACGAGGACCTCTTTATAATGCAACATGCATTAGTGCCCGGCATATTTAATTTATACTAGAATTCTATTAGGTTATTTTTAATCACTAATTCTACAGCAATCGTGCGAGCTATCTTTTTGTTAGTTCAGTATAGGTCCAGTACTGCGAACGAAGAAAAGGAGTAAGAAAAGATGGTTGAGGGAAACCCCTGCACGGTCACTAAATATTACGAGGGGCCCGTACTCCAATTTGGAGGCCACTGAGTTGGTTGGACATCTTAACGAACCCATGTTACCGGCTAACGCAGTGACGCTGAAAGCTAGCTAGAAAACAACACCAGAACACAGCCCAAAATTGAAGGCCTCACATGAACGTGCCTTTCATGGCGATGCGAAAAGATCCGAGTCGGATAACGCAGGAAAGCTCCGCGTTTACACGGCGTCTTCTGGGCGATCGATGCGGCACCGCCTCATACCATACCAGTGCACCGTCCCCATCAGCCACAGGTCAGCTGTTCATATAGGCCAGTGATACGCTACCCGGGAAAGGATGGAACGTACGGTCGCGCTGGCTGGACCATTGCAAAGCATACGCATATCGCATAATAGACAGTGTGGTGGTATCACATTCTCGTGTACACATTATGTTGTGCAATCCAGCTTGTCATAACTCATGGAGATACGGGGACAGTGAGGCCTGAGGCGCGCGATTGATACCACGACCAGTCGAATCTGCGGAGATGCCAACATTCGGAAAATTCACATACACAAGTTTCGGATATCTGGCGGAAGGCGCTCTCCAAAAATGGATGCATAGTGGAAGATTGCAAATTGTTTAGCATTAATTCCCCTAAAAAATTGGAGCTATCTTGCTTCTCATGTATCTCAGTTGTATATGTGTCGATTTATTTAAGTCAGCCCCAAAGGATCACGAATTCATTAAAAAAGAAGAGAGTTGTCCGGTTAATTAACGAAAAACTGAATGAAAACGTCAGAACATACCCGCAAAAGCAAGACATCTCAGGCAACCCACACAAGAACGCACTCACGCCGTCGAGGAGAAGAGTGTTGTCGAGGTTGCCATTCGGTGCCATCGTCATCAATCCACCTCGAGCCAGCGACTCCGACTCTACCATCGACGGCCAACAACGTAACCCGCATCGCAGACAAGCGCTGAGGCCTAAACTGGCCAAAGCCAAACAGTCAACCGCACATGTCGACGACCAAGAAGCTCTGAGTGGAGTCCATCCGAGTGAAGATATATCATTTTCATCATGAGCCGAGTAACGGAATTCTCCTGAATGATGGCCCATGTCGAGTGACAAAAACCCTTATGTTGTTGACGTCATCTTGGTATACATACTATGTGGGCTTGAGGCCTCCATGGGCTTCTATTGAGTTTTAGGTCACCATGGGCCTACCCCGCGGGAGATAATCTTGTCATTAGCCCCCGAATCCATCACGATCTTGGGAGAGTGAATCACGCAATTCGCTAGACCCCGACTGCATATTCATGGGAAGCAGAATCCCGAGTGATCGTTGAATTTCAGTGAGCCGCGGATTTGCTCAAAGAGAGATAAAAAAATTCCTTGGCCCTAACTATCAGGAACAAGTTTCTAGAAAAAAGTTTGGTGATACTCAATCATCTCTCGGGAGAGGCTGACTAGTGATCCAACTGAGGATGTATCATAAAATCCGATTGATAATTAGGGTGTTTGGACTAATCTCTCAAAGAGATACCAATCATTATCCCTGAGTAGCACCAATTTCTCAACCACTTCAAATCCAAACTTGTGGCTTCGATACTTTGGTTCCTAGAAAAATGACCAAACCATGTTGCGGAAGGTATCAATTCACCCCTTGTCCAAGATGTCCCCGAGTTATCTGGCCATCTGAAAGAATGGATTAATGGTTTATGACCTTACAGAACCGGTCTATGAAGAGTGAAGGGTAACTCGGCTCATTCTTCACATTAGTTATGCAGAAAGTTTAGTTTAGGATTCTCTCAGTTGGGATATATATTTCATCCGAATGAAATTAATTCGCGTGATGGCTCCTTCAAACGGATTAGAGGATTTCTTTTACCTGCTGCCGGATGGTTCAGAGCAAAATCAAAGTGATTTGATGGGTCGATTATGAGGGAAAGCTCCTTGGTTCCCGCACTTGATCTCCTTTGAATGGTGAGAACAGTTGCCAACGTGGTGGAGAGCGCAGATGACGCCTTGGTTGTTGCGCCCCAATTACTCTACTTGCCGAAAATTATGCAGTGTCGAGTGTTGCGTTTGGGGTAGATGAGATTCCCTTCCGCATCTCTGGTAATATGGACGTGAAATGGCTTGTCCAAGATATCATCCTCTATGTTCGCCTTTTTCCTAGGCATCCACTCTTTCTTCTGGCCCTTGCTCTTACTCTGATTGGCAAGTGCAACTAGCTCGTCGCCAGTGACGCCGTCATTGCCATATGACTTGCACTTGTTTCCATTATTGTTGGTATTATTTCGTTTCTAACCCGAATGATTGTTGTTCCTTGCTTGAGAAGGTTTGTTTTGCCTTCTTTTTTCCTCTCATGACCCTTTCTTCCTCTTTGAGATAGGCATAGCAGTTTGCAATCTCCACACTCGGCACAGGGTATATACATCCGAGCGACCAAGCTTAAAATTCAACTAACAATATCTAAACCTTGCTTGAAAGCATGGATAGCTTGATGTTGTTGGACATTTTCTACTGAATTATCCAGTGTATTCCGTCATTGAATATACTCCCGCAAAGTTTCATTCGGTTTCTGGACACAACACTATAAATTTGTCAGTCCTCTAGGCTGCTTGTAAGTACCCTCAATTTTTTTTCACAACACTCAGCGCAAATCCTTCCAGTAGTAGATAATGCTAGCTAGTACTCCCTCCGTCCCATAATATAAGAATGTTTTTCAAGCTATGAGTAGTTGATTGAGCTACGCTTGGGCAGATCCTTCCGACATCAAAGGTAGATGCTTCATAGCCACCTCAGCATCACTACCACCAATCTGGACTGCTACACCATTGTCATCAATCCACGTATCAGGCTTGGAGTTCCACTGTATTTGTCTACTCTAGTGGCCATCCCAAAGTGGCGTAGAATTGTGCTGAACGAATGTACTGACTGAAACACAAAGGACCTAATGAGTTGGATCCACTCGAATAATCACTATCATAGTCCCCCTTTCGACCTGACTCCAGTTCATCCGGGTTTGCGTCAAGTGATCTCGAGTGTCATAAGAGCGTTCATCTCGTCCATGCAGCGAGTCACCATGCCCTCGGGGATAATGATCATCCCGTTGACGCAATGAAAGTCCATGCCTCCTGTCATCACCATAGTTGGGCGCATCACCATATTGCCGGGGTGAATATGGGTTGCGTCGAGGAGGCTCACTCGGCCGTAATACTCATAAGAGAGGTATGGAAGAAAGGCTTGATCTAACGAGATGCAGGTGGGTGGCCAGAATTATATAGCTTCAGGTCCCTCTTCAGTACAGGTAAAAGACGTAGTATTGTTCTCACATAGAGGTGTTCTTCCGTATGAGTATGAGATTAGAGAGGTTCCAAACCTGTAACTAGTCACGAGGGGTATGCTTATATAAAGTTCCATATCCCCTAGGTTGTAGCTACACTACAAGTGAATTAAAGAGAGATAAACATGCCCACTACTGATGATAACGGACGCTCTAATTGCTAGTCCTAGGGGCAAGGCTTTTTTTTCTCGAATACGCACGAGTGTGCGTACTATGTATTCAAGAAGAAGGGGGGGAAGAGCCCCTCCACGTTGGTGATTACATAGTTACATAACCCCAATTCCATCCAATTCAACACTTACAAACTAATTCCTCACGACATGACCCACCTCTAAGGCCGCTATGAAGCAATCTATATCCACTTGAAGCAACCCTGCAGCCTTCCATAGAGCACACTCCGCAGCTACCCTACGCATTACAAACACGATCGACGGGGCATCCCCCTCGAACACTATGCTGTTTCGATGCTTCCATAGCTCCCAAAGCACCAGGACAATCAACGCACGCGTGTCCTTCTTTTCCGTCGCGCTATCTGCTGTGATCACGCACCACTCTACAAGACTTGATGTTGATGTCGGTGTCCATTGTGGCTTTCCCCAAGCCGTGCACACCCGCGCCCATACCTCTCTGGCGGAGACACACCGGAGCATTAGGTGGTTCATGCTCTCCTCAACCTGGTCACAAAACGGGCATGCTTCCTCGTGCTCTAACCCATGGCTTGCTAGTCTATCCGATGTCCAACATCTATTCTGCATTGCGAGCCAAGTAAAGAATATGCACCTCAAGGGGGCCTTGGACTTCCATGTGAACTGCGCTGTTGGATCATTCTCCCAAGCCCAAAATTTAGCTTGGTACGCCGATCTCGTGGAGAAGGAGCCGCTTGGCTCCCACGCCCACCTCACTGAATCCACCTCGTCTTGGTGCAGCTGAACTCTCTCCATGCGATCCCACAAATCAAGGTACTCCTGGAGCATCTGAATCGTCACTTCAGGTCCTTTGTCCAGAGCCCAAGCTCCGTTCATCAAGCCTTGGCTAACTGTACGACTGCTTCTTATCCTTTCTCGCACCGTACTGTAGAGTGCTGGCACCAGTTCCTCCACTCTGAATCCATCCACCCATCTGTCTTCCCAAAAGAGCGTGTTTTCTCCATTGCCCACCGTCGCGTGGGTGGCAGCCTGGAAGATTTGCCTAGACTTTCGAGGAACTGAGATATCAAACTCTGCCCTCAGCCTTGATGAATCCACTCGCTTCAGCCAGGGCCACCGTGCCTGCATGGCCATATTCAACCACTTCAGGTTGGGGATGCCAAGCCCCCCTACCCACCTCGGCGAGCACACTTTCTCCCAAGCCACTCTACACTGGCCACCGAACGCCTGCTCCTTGGCACACCACAAGAACCCACGGCAAATCTTGTTCATGGCCTTTATGACCTTCTGTGAGATGTCAAGCTCCATCATCATATGTATAGGGACTGCACAGAGCACAGACTGAACAAGTGTCATTCTTCCACTCTTCGGCATGTTGATGACCATCCACCTAGGTAGGCACCGAGCCAGCTGATCCACCATACCCATCAGCTGAGCTGTCCTTTGCTTTCGCAGGGTGAGAGGGAGCCCCAAGTATTTGCATGGATATGAACCTTGCGGGCATCCAAGCACCTGCACCACCCTCTCCATGATCACCGAATTGCACCGATTGGCATAGCCGCACTCTTCTGCAGGTCAACTCTGAGCCCAGACGCTTCACCAAAGAGACGCAGCAAGGCTGCACAAGTAGTGAGATCCTCCGTATCCGGTTTGAGGAAGATCATGACATCGTCCGCGAACATAGATACTCTCTCGGTTAAACCTCTCGAAGCGAGTGGGGATAGGAGACCTCGCTCCAGGGCAACCCCAAACATCCTCTGCGGTGGCTCCATTGTGAGTATGAATAGCATCGGAGAGACGGGGTCTCCCTGTCGCAGGCCCTAGCAGTTGAAAATAGGCTCACCCGGCACACCATTAACCATGATCCTCGTTGACGACGTTGCAAGTAATCCGTAGATCCAGTCGATCCACCTAGTGCTAAAACCCATGCACCTCATCACTTCCACCAAGAATGGCCACTGAACTGAATCAAACGCCTTTGAGATGTCCAGCTTGAGCATGATGGCTGGCTGTTTAAGCGTGTGCAATCTTCTTGCTGTACTTTGCACTAACATGAAGTTGTCATGAATGGAACGTCCCCTGACAAATGATGACTGATGTTGCCAACCAGCCCTAGCAGCTACAAGGCTAGTCTAACCGCGAGCAGCTTGTCAACGATCTTGATCACACCGTGAACTAGGCTCACTGGCCTGAAATCCTTCACGTCGCTCGCCCCATCCACCTTTGGCAGCAGGGACACAATTGCCTTATTGATAGCATGCAACCCTCTCATATCACCATGAAAGAAAGAGGCAATCGCGGCCATGATGTCGTCTTTAATGATCTCCCAGCATGAAGCATAAAAACGACCCGTGAATCCATCCGGGCCGGGTGCCTCGTCCATAGGCATTGCACTAACAACCTTCCGCACCTCCTCTTCTGTGAAGGCAATGTCAAGGCCTGGCATGTCCAAGCATGGTAACTGAAGTGCCTCTAGGTTGATAGAGGTCAATCGTTGCTGAGCAGTCCCAAACAGATTCTTGTAGTACCCATCTACCAAGCTTGCAATCTCCTCTTGATTTGTGGCTACTGAAGCTCCATCTGACAGCGAGGTGATCATGTTCCGCCTCTGTCGGTGACATGCAGACTGGTGGAATAGCCGCGTGCTACCCTCCCCTTCCCATAGGAAAAGGATCCTAGACCGCTGCCTCGCGATGGTCCGTTCGAGCGAGCATAGCCTTAACAGCTTCTGCTTAAGTAATCTCCGTAGTTCCCACTCTTGCCCAGACAGTGCTCTTGTGTCCATCACCTTGTCCAACCGCTGAATCACTTCCAGAGCGATCGCGATTTTAAGCTTTACATTGTCGATCCACCGATCACTCCATTGCTTTAAGCTTTTTGCCATGGCTCTCAATCTCCAATCCAAAGTCTTGCAAGGATTATCCTCACGAGGAACCAAGGCCCAGGCCTCAGCTACAATATCCAAGAACCCTTCTGCCTTCGTCCAGAACGCCTCAAACTTAAAGCGTGAGCCCATGCACAGGTCCATGTTCACATCGAGCAATAATGGGCAATGACCCGAGATAGCCGATCCCACCGCGCTGAGGCAACAAGATGGATGTAGCTCTTCCCATGACGCAGTACAGAAAACATGGTCCACCTTCTCGAGTGTTACATTCACTCTCTCATTAGACCAAGTGTAACGGCGACCATTCAAATAAACCTCCTTCAACTCGAGCGAGTTCAGCTTGGAGCGAAACTTGCCCATCATTCTGCGGTTTATCCTCTCATTGCTCTTGTCCTCAGGGTTCACTAACAGGTTAAAATCACCTGCAACCATCCATGGTCCAGCATGGAGCTCGCGGATCTCTTCCAACTCTCGCAGGAAGAGCAGCTTCTCCTGGTCAAGCTGCGGCTTGTACACACCCGTCAACCACCACTGCGGGCCTTCTGCCGGCATAATCAGTGCCGTTAGAGTGTACTCCGTGTAGTGCGGGTTGGACACACGCACTACCGACTCATCCCAAGCTAACAGGATTCCACCTCATGTACCATTCGCCGGCAAGTAAAAGAAGTTACCAAATTTATAACCAAGGCAATGGCGAACTACATCAAGAGTTACAACCTCCATTTTAGTTTCTTGCAGGAACACCACACTCGGGTTTGTCGCGGCCACCACCTGAGCTACCACATTCCTACGTGCCGAGCTATTAAGCCCCCGCACGTTCCACACAAACGTTTTGAAAGGCGCACTATTCATGATGCTATCCCACCGAGCCACCAGCACCGCACCCTAGTGCCAGTCAGCCATGACGGCCTCTCCTTCGAACATCGGCAAACAGATGGTTGCCAACCGAAAAGAGCAAGGATCGCCGTAATGTGTGTTTCAGTCAATGGTCGCTCAAACAGCTACGCGTATGCCTGTAACGCAGAGTCGCTGATTACTTCGCCTTCATTTGCAAGATAGAGCCTCCGAATCAAAACATTTTGTTGCTTGGATGCCTTAGAACCCTGCCCCTTCCTGGCCAAACGGACGCTCCTCCTCTGGTTGGACACCGGCTACCTCTTTTGCCTAGGCCTCCTCTTATCAGCAGCAGCATCACGGCTGGGAATGACTGTCAAAAGTGGCGTCAAATTGTGCCTCAAATCCGCGCACAAAGAGTCCACCCTGTCCTGCACCGCTACAGGAGTACGTGG